>RYFJ01000374.1:0-502500 GCA_003991445.1 Oryza meyeriana var. granulata | reverse complement strand
ATAACTCACTTTCGTCTCCTCTCGATCTTGCCAGTGATTCTAAGAGCGGCGACGGTGACGAGGTCCTCACCGGCAAGCTGATGCTGGAAGAGTCTCATGACGGCACAAGAGAGTGATGTCGGGTTGGCAGTGGCACGAAGGTGCCCTAATGCCGACCCCATGTTCGCGGTGGACCTGATGCCGATACTGAGTGGCACCACGGTGTCGGCTGTTCTGATTCTAGGAGCGGCACGTGACTGTTATCCATGGCTATAGCTAAGAGCTTCCTGGCCTTCATGCGACGATTTATGTCACATGGGGCCATCGTCGCACAGGGCCATCCTAATGCCGCGGCGGCATGGGGAGCTGATGGTGACAGCGGCATGCGTGGACAGAGCTGATGCCACACGCGGCCGATTATGGTGGAGGCACCAAATCGGTAAGAAACTTTAGCCCGATTGGGTGGATTTCCACAAGGTCTAAGGGAAATTTGAGGGGTTTTGATTCATATTTGGGGATTCATTGAGCCAGGGTTTCCTGATTTTGAGGTTTCTCAAAATTAAAGTTTCTGATTTTTGGGGAAAAACTGGAGATTCGATCATTTGCCCAATTCAACTCCTTTTTAATGCCGGCCGAAGCCGGGATTTCTTAACTTTAGCCTCGATCTGAGTTCCCCACTTTCTAATTTCTGGCTGAGGCTATAACTTATTTGCTTGAGACAATAAACTTAATTGAACATGTAAGCTTGAGCTTGAAACTAATTTAGAACAGGCCGTATGGGATAAACCCTAATTTATCATGACTCATAAATAAAACAAGATTGATTAGAGGTAACAATCATAAACAGAGGCTTAAAACGATATTAACAGAAGCTAGATGGCATGATTGGCTTCATAAACCGGGACGATGGGATTCATGTGGCCAAACAAGTTGATCTGATACCACAATGTTAGGATTCTTATATCAGGATCTGATTGCTTAGCTTAACACATGATCACCAATTCTAAGGTTAATGCGGAATTGAGGTGATTAAAATTGACCGGTGAAGTTAGGAGCTATAGATGCCTTCTTTCCTTTCTATTTTTCTCTTCTTGATGTCAAGAACACCGGTGGTGGTCGATAGGGTCAACCTCCTCCGTTGTTTCCATCTGTTCAGGAGTGGATTGCGCTATGAACCTCTCCAGTGCATAGATCGATCGGTCTCTCCTTAGGGTTTCAGATTTAGCGTACGAATTAGTCTTCACTTCTCCCTAACACCTCCTCTCCTTTTATTTGCATTGGTGGGGCTCGGGGGCAATCCAGATAGAATTAGTTTAGTTTGTTATGTCACCGATCACGACATATGTCTTTCTTTTTTGACAGGGAAGAAAACCGGTGGAATTATCTCCTCCCTAATTTATATCGGCAGTGGGCCGGCACAATTAACCAACATGTGGATCTCCCAAGCAACGACCAAGCTGAAAGCCCGTTGATGTCGCCTAGAGGGGGGGTGAATAGGCGTTCCTGAAAAATTCTCCAAAAGCAGCGGTAAAATACTGGTAGGAACCTCCGACCAAAATGGTAGGAGGTTCCGACCGGCTCTCTCGGGCTGGCCGAGAGGGCTAGTCGGAGGTTCCGGCCTAGAACGCCGGAAGTTCCGACCCTGGAGTTCAGACTCTACCAATATACTTCTATAAAGGATAAATCTGATAGAGATCAAGTAAAGTGCAAGTAATGGAGTAAGAGATAAATGCTGGCAAGTTAATATCCAAAATGAGGCAATAACGAGAAAAGACAACGGAGTCACAAAGATTTTTCCCGAAGTTCGGATCACAAAGATCCTACGTCTCCGTTGAGGAGCTCCAAAGAGCTGGGTCTCAATTGACCTCTTTCCTCACCAAGTGACCACAAAGATCAAACTTGGTTTCCACTAGAATTTACCTCTTTTTGAAGGTGAGATGAACCTTCACAAACTTTCCCGGGACAATCCACAACAAGAGGAAGCTCGCAGGAGACGCCTAACCGTCTAGGAGGTTTCCTTCCAAGAGAAATAAGCTCCAAGCAGCCAATCCGCGACCTCCACAAGTGCACAAGATCCTCCTAGCCTTCTCTCAACAAAATTCACCCAATTTCCCACTAAATCCTCACAAGAATCATAAAGAATGCACTAGGATTAGTTGGGAGAGCTCAAAGCACCTTAGGAGAGGCTAGGGAACAGTTGGGACGAAGTGGAATGCATCATCAACGGCTAGAATCCAAGTTTGGGTTTTATAGGACATGGCTTACGTCACATAGCCGTTACTCACAGATTTTGGCCCGGAGGTTCCGACCTTGGGGATCGGAACCTCCGGTCAACACTTAGTCTGTGGCCGAAGGACCTGGTCGGAGCTTCCGGCCCTGGAGGTCGGAACCTACGACCTTGACACTGAAAATAGCCCACCCATGGGTATGTGTTGTGCCAAAGTGATGAACTCTCAGCTATTTGGAACTTAAGCACTTGAGTGGTCTTGAAACACTGCTTGCAACCCCTCTTGATAGAACGGTTTTCCTACGACTCCAAAGAAAATTCAAATGAATTTAAAATAAACTCCGAGTCGCTTCGCCGTTTTGCATCATGTCTTTGTGGGGGGTCTTCATGCACCACACTAAGCAACCTGGGACTAATTCTCTGCACAAATCTTGATAAACTCATTAGTCCCTTAACCGCTTTGTCATTAATCCACCAAAACCCACTTAGGGGATAGATGCACTTTCAATCTCCCCCTTTTTGGTGATTGATGACAACACGGTTAAAGCTTACAACAAAATCAATATATAAACTTGATTTTGAATGAATGTAGATGAATTTGGCTCCCCCTAGAAATATGCATATATTAGTAAGAGTGAAGTATATATGCATATTGAGTTTTGTGAAACATGACAAGCCTTTTTCATCTATTTTCATCCGTGGGGTACAAGGTGTGACATGATGAATAGAATATCAAGTGCATATGACATAGCAAACACACAAAACATGAGAAGTAAACATCACATCACATTGTATGGCATTACAAGAATAGATTTAAATGCTAAATTTTATCTAGATCCATAATTAAGCATTCATTACATCGCAAACAATTGGTCAATATATGTCCAATGGCCGAAAAGAAGTCTAGGAAACCTAAAGACAGAAGGGGGTCGAAACCTCTGGCCTCAGGGTCGGAGGTTCCAGCCAAACTGCAGATCATGCCACAAAAGTGTAAGAGGAGGCCCCTTCATTCTGAATTTTCTCCCCCTTTGGCATCAAGGCACCAAAAAGAGAGGAAAGACATGGGAAGAAAGGGCTCAATCGTCGTCGGAGGGAATAATCTCAGTGTCGCCGGACGCTGTACTGCCTGCAGTGCCGGTCTCATCATCCGGAGCAACAACCTCTGTATCGCCACTGGCGGCATCATCATCTCTCTCAATGATGGGAGGAATGTCGTAGACTGGCTGAAAAGAGGGAGCAAGATGTGTAAAGCCAGGCTGTACTGGTGGAGGTGCTGCGATAGACTCATCATCCTTATCCCGATTTTCCTCATTGCTGTCCCCATGCTCCTCATCATCCTTCCCATTGCTATCATCATGATATGAGTCCTCTTCTGTGTCTTCCTCAGAAGCAGCCTCAGACTCAGAATCTCCAAAAGGTCTTCTGGAAGGGCCGACCCCACTGGCAATGTGCTGAGCAGTCTCATAGGCGGTAAAAGGATCCTCAAAGACCTCATCTGAAGAATCATCTGAGACTGTCTTGCCGGCATCCCTCAACATCTCCTTCTGCCGGCGCTCCATCTTTTTTATCTTCACGGCATTCTTGGTGCAGATGTTGAAGATGGCCTTGAGTGCCTTCCTGATAGGTGACTCGGAAGACTGAGAAGACGAGCCGGGCTGAGAAGTAGCGGAGGGAAACTTCACTGCCGGCGGAGCTGGTGGACGGTAAGCCTTGTGCTTCACCTCCTTCTCAAACACAAAACCAGATACTTCCTCTATCATCTTCATAATATATGAAGCATAGGCGCATCCTCTTTTGGGCTCCACCACAATGTTGAAGATCTCAAACCAAATGTACTTCATCACACTGACAGGAGGCTGATTTCTCCTCAGCCTGGCAAGCAAAGTGTAGTGGCGAGCGGGAAGAGCTGTGGCATCGCCAGCCTTAGGAGATAAAGTTGCCCTGATCATGTTCAGAAGAATCTTGTAAGGGGGAAAAAGACCCTTGGTGGTGCCCATGCAGTTTCTTGGCGCCCCATCGGCATAGAGAAGTATGGTTCTCTGAACGGGCAATTGCTTCTCACTGTGCAGGTTAGGCTGGTTCAGATCCTCGGGGTCCAATTCCAAGATGGCGGCGAACTGAGAGATAGTAACTGTATATTCCACGCCCTGAGTGCGCCATCTCATCTGATACTCATGTTGTGGGCTCTCCTCAAAGAATACGGTCGCATAAAACTGACCGATCACCTCCTCACTCCAATCATACTGTAACCCCATGATACCTCCAATATCCTTATCCAGGCAAAGCTTGATTACATCATTGAATATCTGCCCTTTCTGGCACTGCATGTACTCCCAGTCTATATACTTCATTTCCACGACCGGCTTGGGTCGACTCATGAAGACTGAGTTGTACCAGTCTACCTGGACGGCGGTGACAAAGCGAGGATCTGCCAACTCCTGAGGAAGGGTATCTGGGTTCAGCTTCCTGTTTCTGCCTCCTCTTGCCACATCGTGTAGATAATCAAAGCGCTGTCTGCCAATGTGGCCAAAAGGAGTAGTGCTGACAGCTCTATGCTTCATTGCTCGGATTGGATCATTGACAGACCCACTGCCAGAGCTGCGAGTGCTGCCACTGCGAGATCCACCACGCCTTGGTGGCGGCGGCGGTGGTGCATCCGAATCCCGAATAATCAAAGCAGAGCTGCGAGTTCGTCTTGTAGACGGAGGCTGTGTAGCAGGCCGCTTGCCTCCCCCTGCCCTCCTGCTGCTGCTAGCACGAGCCGGTGCCTTTCTCTTGTCAGCCCGTCTAGGAGGCGAGTCCTGATCACTTTGGGTACCGGAGGTGGAGACATCTTGTCTAGCCTTTTGACGCTTCTCGCGAGCCATTGACACTTGAGATGAGGAAGCACAAAAACATCGACGGGACGGAGTTTCCGACCACCAAAGAGGAGGGAAACGAGAATGCCTGAAGATTTTTGTTGGTTGGAGTTGAAAATCGCCCACAAGAGAAATGGGAACGAGTTAGAGCTGGGAGGGGATGAAATGAGGAGAGAGAGAGGAACTCCCAGCCGCCCAGGGGTTAAAACCGCTGGTGGGCCGGAACCTCCGGGATCAGAGGCTGGAGCTTCCGGCATGACAGTAGGTCGGAGCCTCTGGCCCTATGGTTGGAACCTCCGACAGTGTTTTTCTGGAAGGAAGGAAAATAAGGTATTTTGGCCGAAAGGAGATGGACATGATTTTCCGTTGACCCATATGTGACCAGCAGCAATCAATAAGCACATAACAATGGTCACAAATAAAGATCAACAATGAAAAGAACCAAATTTTTGCAATGTAAAATTATCACACACGTATTTTCACAATATTTTTGGAAAATGAGTTTGGGAATGTTGGAGCTCCGTTCTCAGTGTTAAGACCAATTTCTATACGAGAAGTGGCCTTAAAAACACAGAAGCTCACTTTGTGTCGATGTTTTACACCGGCAATAAATATATGGGGCTACTCGGCGGATGGAAACTCGGTGGATTGCAAAGGAACACAAGGAAATTTTATACTGGTTCAGGCCCTCGATGTGAGGTAATACCCTACGTCCAGTTTGTATGTATTCCTTTGAGGATATACGGTGGTAGTTCTGATGAACTGTATGGCCGTGTGCTTCTATGAGCTCTTCTGCCCTCATGGGGCGCCCTGCCTCCCCTTATATACTGGGGGACAAGGTTACAAGGTAGGAGTCCCCATCGGATTACGACTAGGAGATCTCCCCTTAGAGATATAACGTACCCGACTAGGACCGTATATTCCTTTCTATACAAGGCGAAGTCTGCCGAATCTAGCTATATCTCTAATTACAAGGCTAGGCCCATCCTCTATCCGAGTGGTCCATATGCTTGTCATGAGGTACCCGGGGCCCATGGCACCCACAGTAGCCCCCGAGACCTTCATAGTTGAGTCACAGCTGATGCCGAGTGCTCATCCTCCACGGTGAAGTCTTCCCGAGTGTATTGCTCCCGAGTACTCTTTGTCTGAGTGCTGCTTCTCCCGAGTCCTGCTTCATGTCAGCTGGCAGCGAGGCTATGAAGGTCTCGATGTAGATGTTGGAATAGTGTGCGCCGAATAGGCGCACCTATTAGGTGTAGCCCCCGACTTTGTGCTTAATTGTGAAAACAATTAAACATGAAGTCAAAGATCTTTAAACCTTGTAGTCTTTCCCGTAGATTACTACTGGTACATGAGACTCTTCGGTATCATGTCAACCGAATATGATTTATAGTCTTGCCGAGTAGGGAACTACTCGTATATAGGACTCTTCGACTTCATGTCAGTCGGAATGTGCGTTTATAGTCTTGCCGAGTAGGATGCTACTCGTATATGGGACTCTTCAGCGTCATGTCAGCTGGAAAGGGGGTGTTATAGTCTTTCCTGAGTAGTATACTACTCGAAAATTAGACTCGTCGGCATCATGTCAGCCGGAAAAGGTGTTTATAGTCTTTCCCGAGTGGCGTCCCATTCGGAAGTTAGACTCTTCCGCATCATGTCAGCGGGAATGAGAATTTTATAGTCTCTCCCGAGTAGTGCACTACTCGAAAGTTAGACTCTTCAGCGTCATGTCGGCTGGAGTAATATTGCTCATGGCAACTGGTGGCCGCGCATATAGGCCGAGTACCACTGTATGAAAAATAAATCCATTACGTGGTTAGGTGTACTCGAGAGAGATACCTGTATCTCCAATTCAATGAAGACCAGCTTGTGATCCTTGTAAGGATGTATCCTCGAGACCTGGCGGATAAGACAGATACCCAAACATATATGTTTAGCAATAAGGCTCTCATGAAGCATATCTGTTTACCTCATCGGCTCCTGTTGGTAGCACCAGCGCTATAATTTCAACTCAGCCTGCGGGCGGCCCACATGGAGCATGCTACCGTAGGAACTCATATCTTGGTGGCTGCTACCAAATAAGCCGGCCTGAGCCGACCTATCCAGCATAGCTCTAGGGAAGTATCATCCATCGCATGTCAGGATGAGTTTTTTGGTGTTGGTAACCGCAATCAGCCAGAGAAATCCTTATTCGCAAGCCTTTCCGACTTACGTTCTGGATGCAAACTGGTTGCCACATGTACCCGAGTAGGTATGTTGCAGGATCTGCTTGCCCTCCTCAGGTGTGACGCAGTGCATGAGAACTCCGGATGCGCTTTGACGATGTAAGTCTTCTCTGACTTGGGAAAAGCCGAACAAGGTACCCGAACCTTGCATTAGCAGAGGGTTCGGCTGGTGACCCTCATGGGGCGTACCCTATCCAACAGAGTTATAGCCAAGCTAGGCACCCGAACCTTGCATTAGCATAGGATTCGGCTGGCGACCCTCATGGGGCGTACCCAACCTGACAGAGTTGCGGCCAAATAAGGTACCCGAACCTAGCATTAGCGTAGGATTCGGCTGGCGACCCTCATGGGGCGTACCCTACTTAGCCGAGTGGTACACAGCCCCGACTGGCGCCGGGGGCCGATTGTTAGCTCCCATGGAGCGTAGTCGGGGAAGATGACGTCCCGACTGGCGCAAGTACTCGGTAAGTAGCCCTCATGGAGCATCCGAGTGTATTTCGGCAGACTTGTCCAGCCCCGAGCGTTGGAGATAGGCTCGAAGCCCTGAGTTCCTGTCACGCATATCCGGAGCTGGGCCTGCAATATAAAAATATCGGATGAGTAGCATCTGATGATGAAAAATAATCACCCGAATAAAATGTATTTTACAATGTATGTAAATATGTGTTCTTCCTCTTTTGATATTAATTTCCTCGAGTAGTTGACCCCTTACGTTTAAGCACTCTGCCCGACTAGTCATACCCCCTAGCGTCGGGAGTTGGCTCATGGCTCTTTCCCAGGCACGCGTTTTGGGTGACTTGAGTTCGTCTTACATGGAGCAGAGTTTCACAGATCGAGATTTATGCTACTCGAGTACTTTTGTAATCATTTAAGAGCAAAAACGGAAAAAAGTAAATGCGCAGCTTATACACCTATTAGGTGTAAGCGGCTGTGGCACTAGCAAGGCCGAGTGAGGAGATGTTTATCAGAAAGCGACTTAGCTGTTCGGTATTTGGGAGTGGGGATGCCATCCTCGTGTTTGAGCTTGTGAGCCCCCGAGCATGTCACTTGTTGTTCTGATAATCCTCAGTTGTTGAAGGTCGAAGGCGGTCGTGACTGACTGCCACAATGGAGCCGTCTGACTTGCGTTTGCGATTCCCAGCTTTAGTTGGGACCGCGTCGTCGGTGTCGTCCCGCTTCTTCTGTCAGGGTGACTTGTTATCATCGAGGGCCTCGGCAACAGCGTGGGCCGAGTCGGCATACTTGTTTGCCATGTCGAATAAGGCCTTGACAGAGTTGGGAGGCTTCCGCGTGAATTTGTCGATGAACGAGGTGTCTCTGACTCCTTTTCGAAAGGCGGCGATGATGACCTCGTCCTTGATCTTCGGGATTGAGTTCCTCCTCTCAGAAAACCTCTTGATGAAGTCACGAAGAGACTCGTTCTTCGTTTGACGCAACTGATATAGGTCGTACTCGGAAGATGGCCTCTCGTATGTTCCCTGGAAGTTGGTGATGAAACGTTCCCGGAGTTCTCCCCAAGAGCCAATTGATTGCTTGGGAAGTCCTGTTAGCCATGTCCTCGCTGAGTCGGCTAGAGCAACTGGGAGGTAGTTAGCCATGACTTTGTGGTCACCTCCAGCAGCTTGGATTGCCAGAGTGTAGACCGTGAGCCAGGACTCGGGATCGGTCTTGCCATCGTATTTGTCGATGCTTGTAGGCTTGAAACCCGACGGCCAGTCGACCTGTTGTAGCTCCTGGGTGAAGGCCGGTATGCCTTCGTCTTCATGAGGACTCCGACCCCGACTACGGCGGCGAAACCGCTCGTGGTGGAGGCCAAAGCGCTCGTTCTCGTCTTCCAGTTGGCGTTGCTCATCCTCCTCTCGTTCGCGGCGCCGAGCATTGGTGTCCTGCCGAAGATCACGCCATAGTTGGCCTCGGAGATCCCGGTTGTCCCGACGGTCACTTCGACGTTGCCGGTTGTTGTTTGGGTTGCCGAATGACGTTTGGCGTGACTCCGTGTGCAGCTGACTAGAGCCGGCCATTCGGCGTCGCTTTGAGGTAGACGAGACTGCCATTGGGGATGCCGACCGGTTGGTCGGTATGAGGGTATCTCCCGACTGTTGGTGCTGCTGACATGCAGCAGCGGTAAGCATGGCTTTTATCCTTGCGATCGTCGGGGTGGCCTGATGATCAGGCCCAAGCTGGACTGTGTCCAGTAGGGTTGCAGCGGCCACGATGTTCTGTTGGGGAGTAACGAAGACATCGTGGTCGCCGACTCGGGTTTGGAGGATTTGCTGCTGAGCGGTTTGCTCAGCCTTGCGTAGATCGTCGTTGCGGGCGTGCAGGCGTCTTGCTTCTTCCTCCTGTTGTTCTTGCAGTTGGCAGGCCTCCTCCTCTTGTGGCTCGTGTCGTCGGCATGATTCCTGAATAGGAGTAGAGCCTCTAGATGCCATGAAAATTTCTCGCGGCGGAGTGAAGCTTGCCGAGCTGGTATCCGACTTGGAGTCGGAATCCGACTGGGAGTCGTAGTCCGACTGAGAGTCGTAGTCGGAATAGTTGATGGGGGTGATTACAACTCCGACCTCCCTAGATCCGATCTCGAGCGGCTCGGAGCCGTATCCGAGTCAAACTCCAGGGGATCGGGTTTGCCGCGTCGGATGTAGATTGTAGATATCCGCGGCGTCGCTGAGTCCGAACGGGAAGTTGACGATCTCTTCCCTTCTCGGCCCGATCTCGGCCGGCTCAGAACCAAGTCCGAGTCAAACACTGAAAGGAAGAGTTGTCCCTGGACTCGGGCGTATTGGAGATCGCCGCAGCATGTCGTCGAAGATTGCCGCAGCGTCGTGTGGGCCGACTGGCGCGGAGTCAGCTGTTCCTCGGCGGTTGGATCGGGTTCCGTGTCGGCCGGGGTGAGATTGCCGATCTGGTCGGCGACGAAGTCAAGGCTTCTGATGCGATTGTATCTCCGGGGGGAGTTTGCCGCCGTCGACTTCGGTTGCTGGATCCATCGAGCTTGTAGATGTAGATCGCCCGAAGCCCCTACCTGGCGCGCCAACTGTCGATGTTTTACACCGGCAATAAATATATATGGGGCTACTCGGCGGATGGAAACTCGGTGGATTGCAAAGGAACACAAGGAAATTTTATACTGGTTCAGGCCCTCGATGTGAGGTAATACCCTACGTCCAGTTTGTATGTATTCCTTTGAGGATATACGGTGGTAGTTCTGATGAACTGTATGGCCGTGTGCTTCTATGAGCTCTTCTGCCCTCATGGGGCGCCCTGCCTCCCCTTATATACTGGGGGACAAGGTTACAAGGTAGGAGTCCCCATCGGATTACGACTAGGAGATCTCCCCTTAGAGATATAACGTACCCGACTAGGACCGTATATTCCTTTCTATACAAGGCGAAGTCTGCCGAATCTAGCTATATCTCTAATTACAAGGCTAGGCCCATCCTCTATCCGAGTGGTCCATATGCTTGTCATGAGGTACCCGGGGCCCATGGCACCCACAAGTAGAGCTAAAGATTATGTCATCGACATAAATTTGGCACACAAATAAATCATTCTTGAATTTCTTAGTGAAGAGAGTAGTGTCGGCTTTGCCTATTTCAAAGTCATTCTTTAGTAGAAAGTCGCGAAGACATTCATATCAAGCTCTAGGGGCTTGCTTGAGCCCGTAGAGCGCCCTATGAAGCTTGTAGACATAGTTTGGATATTTGGGATCTTCAAACCCGGGCGGTTGCTCCACATATACCTACTCAGAGATTGGTCCACTGAGAAACGCACTCTTGATGTCCATTTGATAAAGCTTGAAATCATGGTTAGCGGCATAAGCTAATAAAATTCGAATGGACTCAAGGCGAGCAACCGGCGCAAAGGTTTTACCGAAGTCGAGGCCCTCGACTTGAGTGAACCCTTGAGCCACTAACCGTGCTTTGTTGCGAGTAACGACTCCATTTTCGTCTTGTTTGTTGCGGAAGACCCATTTGGTGCCGATGGCGTTTTGCTTGGGTCTCTCCACTAATGACCATACTTGATTGCGGGTGAAGTTGTTCAACTCTTCTTGCATGGCCATCACCCAATCCAGATCACCAAGTGCATCCTCCACCCTGATTGGCTCCAAAGACGAGACAAAGGAGTAATTCTTACAAAAGTTAGCTACCCGAGAGCGAGTGGTTACCCCTCTTTGGATATCACCCAGAATGTTGTCGACGGGATGATCTCTTTGCACGGTGTGGTGAATTCTTGGATGGTGCACCGAGGGGACTTGAGCTCGCACGGTGTCTCTTGGCTCACTAGTGCCCTCGGCATCGATCCCATCCACTCGTGCTAGATCGTCCTCTTGATCAACTCTTGTGCTTGGAGGCGTCGCTTGAGTGGAAGGAGCTTGTTCGGTCCCTCTTTGCTCTTCCGACTCTTCTAGCGGCCTCACTTCTCCAATTGCCTTTTTCTCGATGTCGTGTCCCGTGACTCCTTCACCTAGCATCTCAAGCTCAACTTGCTCCACTTGGGAGCCATTAGTTTCATCAAATATCACATCTCTCGTGGTTTCAACAATTCCGGAGACTTTGCTGAAAACACGATAGGCGTGAGCATTTGACTCATATCCGAGTAGAAATCCTTCATCCACTTTAGGAGCAAACTTGGATGAGCGAGGTCTCTTACTCAATATAAAATATTTGCAACCAAAAACATGAAAGTAGGAGACATTGGGTTTGTTACCGGTGAGGAGTTCATATGCCGTCTTTTTAAGAAGTTTGTGAAGGTAGAGGCGATTTAGCGCATGACACGCGGTGTTCACCGCCTCCGCCCAAAATATATCCGGGGTCTTGTATTCATCTAGCATAGTCCTTGCCATCTCGACAAGAGACCGGTTCTTCCTCTCCACTACTCCATTTTGAGGTGGATCATATGGAGCGGAGAACTCGTGCTTAATCCCCTCATCATCAAGGAATTCCTCCACTTGAGTATTCTTGAACTCCCCCCATTGTCGCTCCTAACTTTCTTGATCTTTAGCTCGAACTCGTTTTGGGCCCGCTTTACGAATTTCTTGAAAATTCCTTGGGTTTCACTCTTATCTTGTAAAAAGAACACCCAAGTGAAGCGAGAAAAATCATCAACAATTATGAGCCCATATTTGTTACCTCCGATGCTTAGGTAGGCCACGGGACCAAAGAGATCCATATGAAGTAGTTCTAATGGCCTTGAGGTAGTCATGACATTTTTCACGAGGTGTGGGTTCCCAACTTGCTTTCCGGCTTGACAAGCGCTACACACATGGTCTTTCTCAAATGTGACATTAGATAGTCCGAGGATGTGTTCCCCCTTTAGAAGATTCGATAAGTTCCTCATCCCCGCATGGGCTAGCCTTCGATGCCAAAGCCACCCCATTGAGGATTTTGCTATCAAGCAAGCCTCCGGGTTCACTTTATCTAGGTCAAAGTCCACTAGGTAAAGATCTCCCTTCAACCTTCCCTTGAATGCGACGGAATTATCATCTCTTCTAAAGACGGTTACATCCTCGTCGGTAAACAAACAATTGTAGCCCAATTTGCACAATTGAGACACCGATAATAGATTGTAGCTTAAGGACTTGACGAGAAGAACATTAGAGAGAGATAGATTGTTGGAGATGGCAATTTTACCTAATCCCATTACCTTTCCTTTACCATCGTCTCCAAAGACAATATTGTCGTGATCTCCTCCATTCTCATCAAGAGTTGCAAACATACTCCTCTCTCCCGTCATGTGGTTGGTGCACCCGCTGTCAACAACCCAACTCGATCCACCGGAGGAGTATGCCTTTCGCCCTTGTGCCATGAGGCATGTGGGCTCATAGTGATCGTCGTCGCTCAAGTTGTCGAAGAGACGCTCTTCGAAGCCCGACGATGACTTGATAGCAATTGTGGCAACCCCTCCTTCATCACTTTCTTCCTTATCGTCGTCCTCATCATTGGAGAACCACTCCTCTCCAATGTGAGCACGTCCGGTCTTCTTCTTGACCACCTTAGACTTGCCACCCTTGTTCTTGAGCTTGGGGCAATCGGCGATAAAGTGGCCATACTCCTTGTATTCGTAGCACGCCCGCTTGGATTGCCTCCTTCCTTTGTCGTCCTCCTTCTTGTCCTTGCCAAAACCGCCTCGATGAAGGAAGTGCTTAAACTTCCTTACCACAAGAGCGAAGTCTTCATCTTCACTCTCGGAGTCGCTTGGGGCTTGCTCCTTCTTTGCCTTCAAAGCAACTTCCTTGTTCTTGATGATTGCGGTATTCTTGGCAAGTTGCTTGACTTCCTTGGCTTCCTCTTCGAGTAGCTCATGTGATATGATCCTTGAGAGAACGTCGCTTGGGGTGAGTCTCTTGAAGTTCTTCATCTCCCGGATGAGAGTCACCAAGGTGGGGTTCCTTGGTGCGATCGCGCGGAGAAGCCTCTTGACCACCACATGATCAGTCATGTCTTCACCACCAAGACCACGGATTTTGTTGACAATGACCATCATGCGATCGTACATCTCTTGTGGCGTCTCGTTGTCTTCTATTACGAACCGTCCAAGTTGCCCCTCAAGCAACTCGATCTTGGACTCTCGTACGCCGGGGGATCCTTCATGCGCTAATTGAAGAGTATCTCAAATCTCCTTGGCCTCCTCGAGTTGGTCCACCTTGTTGAATTCCTCGGGGCTCAAGGAGTTGAGGATGACACTTGCGGCTTGAGCATTGCGATGGATAAGAGCCTCTTGAGCCGGTGTAGGCTCCTCTCCTTCCTCCGGAGCATCCGTCACACCTGTGCACACAATCTTCCAAACACTTGGATGCAATGAGATTAGATGCAGTTTCATCTTGTGCTTCCATGCGCTATAGAAGGTCCCGTCAAAATGGGGAGCGCGTCCGGAAGGCACGGAGATGAATTGCTGAGGGGGAGGGATAAACTTGTTGTAATCTAGGTCAATAGCAACTCCCTTTCTTCCACCCGACTTGCTTGTCGAGCCATCTCCGTCTCCTTGAACTCCGGTAGAATCAACCACCTTCTCGGTCGACATCTTCGGATCAACTCCAAGTGGTTAAGCTTTTTAGGAGTTTAGGCTCTGATACCAATTGAAAGCCCGTTGATGTCGCCTAGAGGGGAGTGAATAGGTGTTCCTGAAAAATTCTCCAAAAGCAGCGGTAAAATACTGGTAGGAACCTCCGACCAAAATGGTAGGAGGTTCCGACCGGCTCTCTCGAGCTGGCCGAGAGGGCTAGTCGGAGGTTCCGGCCTAGAACGCCGGAAGTTCCGACCCTGGAGTTCAGACTCTACCAATATACTTCTATAAAGGATAAATCTGACAGAGATCAAGTAAAGTGCAAGTAATGGAGTAAGAGATAAATGCTGACAAGTTAATATACAAAATGAGGCAATAACGAGAAAAGACAACGGAGGCACAAAGATTTTTCCCGAAGTTCGGATCACAAAGATCCTACGTCTCCGTTGAGGAGCTCCAAAGAGCTGGGTCTCAATTGACCTCTTTCCTCACCAAGTGACCACAAAGATCAAACTTGGTTTCCACTAGAATTTACCTCTTTTCGGAGGTGAGATGAACATTCACAAACTTTCCCGGGACAATCCACAACAAGAGGAAGCTCGCGGGAGACGCCTAACCGTCTAGGAGGTTTCCCTCCAAGAGAAATAAGCCCCAAGCAGCCAATCCGCGACCTCCACAAGTGCACAAGATCCTCCTAGCCTTCTCTCAACAAAATTCACCCAATTTCCCACTAAATCCTCACAAGAATCACAAAGAATGCACTAGGATTAGTTGGGAGAGCTCAAAGCACCTTAGGAGAGGCTAGGGAACAGTTGGGACGAAGTGGAATGCATCATCAACGGCTAGAATCCAAGTTTGGGTTTTATAGGACATGGCTTACGTCACATAGCCGTTACTCACAGATTTTGGCCCGGAGGTTCCGACCCTGGGGATCGGAACCTCCGGCCAACACTTAGTCTGTGGCCGAAGGACCTGGTCGGAGCTTCCGGCCCTGGAGGTCGGTACCTCCGACCCTGACACTGAAAATAGCCCACCCATGTGTATGTGTTGTGCCAAAGTGATGAACTCTCAGCTATTTGGAACTTAAGCACTTGAGTGGTCTTGGAACACTGCTTGCAACCCCTCTTGATAGAACGGTTTTCCTACGACTCCAAAGAAAATTCAAATGAATTTAAAATAAACTCCGAGTCGCTTCGCCGTTTTGCATCATGTCTTTGAGGGGGGTCTCCATGCACCACACTAAGCAACCTGGGACTAATTCTCTGCACAAATCTTGATAAACTCATTAGTCCCTTAACCGCTTTGTCCTTAATCCACCAAAACCCACTTAGTGGATAGATGCACTTTCACAAGCAACACACGAGCTGGATGGGCCACGTTCAGGTTGGAGATGCCCAAGCCTGATCTGAACTAGCCAAGTCCGTCGACGCAACGCCTTTGCTGCTGATGCTTGGAGTCCCAGATTTGTTGCAGTGGCTGAAGCCTCTGCACCCAATCTTCTCCTCTCAGATCATCTGATAGGGAAGAGGTGCCCTATCTTTTGATGAGATTGATAGCTATCGATTTGTTGGTAGAGATGACCCTAGCAATCCGACTACAAACGCACAACGTTGCTTACGCCTTAGTAATCGCTGAACCAACTCCGAGATGTTATTGACCCTGCTGGCGGCGAGATCAACCTGAACACAAAGTTCAATTCCTGCAAGCAATCGAAGAACTAGCAAGAATAGGACGTAGGCAATCTAATATTGAAATATAAATGAAGCATAAATTGTATTGCGAACACAAAGTTGGGATCCCAAAGCTGTCTTGACAGGTGGTCATCCGACACAACTGCAGAACAGAAGTTTGCACAGGGGCTAAACCTAAATTCAACGAAATCCAAGTCGTAACAAGGGAGGCGGAGGCTCTTAAATAGGGTGACGACCAAGGAGGGAGGTCCCACGCGCACGCCTAGGGTTACAAGGCCCATGGGCCCAAGTGGGGATGGCGCAGCACCCGTTTGACTCGGACTCAGGAACCAATGTAGAATATTTTGATGATTTCGGCCGGCTCAGATGGAATTTGAAGATGAGGTTAGATCCGTTGGAAAGTAGACTTCATAAGCTTTCCATGAAGTACAAGAACATCCCAAACGGAGTCCGTATGAGGAAGTTATGCCCGTTTGAACTTGGTTCCATCGTAGCAGTCCGAATCTGATTCCAGAACGAGTCCATCTCGAATTCTTGCTTGACTTGGTCCCTTTCGTTCATCCTTTCCCAGATTCCTAATCACAATTAAATCATTTGCATTAGGTAGCGGACTATTTTCAATAATATATGAACCTAGGAATGAATTCACCTGGTAATTAAGTTGACGAGCACGAGCTCGAGTAAGTGGTCCTTAAGTAAGTGGAGTAAGTGGTCCTTGTTGTGAATAAGTTGTATCCATAGAAGGGATGTCCTCATCATCCTCCCCTTCTTTCATTTGAGTCGTCCTCGACTCAAGTTCATCTTCTTCTCCCAAATATGGCTTCAAATCTGTAATATTAACTCTGGGGCTAACCCCAAACTTTGCAGGCAAATCAAGCTTATATGCATTATCATTAATCTTACCTAACACCTTGAATGGACCATCAGCTCTAGGCATCAACTTAGACTTTCGCAAATCAAGAAATCGTTCTTTACGTAAATGCAACCATACTAAATCACCCGGTTCAAAGATTAAACTCTTTCTTCCCTGACTACCAGCAATCTTATACTTAGCATTCATGCGCTCTATATTTTCTTTAGTTGTTTCATGCAATTTAAGGATAAATTCAGCACGTTTCTTAGCATCTAAATTCACCTTTTCAGAAAGAGGGATAGGCAATAAATCAATAGGAGCACGAGGAGTAAAATCATATACTACTTGAAAAGGGCTCATCTTTGTGGTAGAGTGCAGCGATTGATTGTAAGCAAACTCTACATGAGGTAGACATTCTTCCCACATCTTTAAGTTTGTCTTCAAGATAGCCCTCAACATAGTTGATAGAGTGCGGTTGACAACCTCAGTTTGTCCATCTGTTTGGGGATGACAAGTAGTAGAAAACAGCAGCTTGCTACCCAATTTCGCCTACAAGGTGCGCCAAAAGTGACTCAAAAACTTCACATCTCGATCTAAAACAATGGTATTGGGCACTCCATGTAGTCGAACAATCTCTCTGAAAAACAAATCAGCAACATTTATAGCATCATCGCTCTTATGACAAGGTATAAAATGTGCCATTTTAGAAAATCTATCAACCACAACAAAAACACTATCTCTCCCCTTCTTCGTTCGAGGTAATCCTAAAACAAAGTCCATTGAAATATCTTCCCAAGGAACGCTAGGTACCGGAAGAGGCATATATAAACCATGTGGATTAAGTCAAGACTTAGCTTTATTGCAGGTAGTGCAGCGAGATACATAGCGCTCAACGTCGCGCCTCATCCTTGGCCAATAGAAGTGTTCAGCGAGGATGTCCTCTGTCTTTTTGACGCCAAAATGACCCATTAGTCCTCCCCCATGCGCCTCCTGTAACAACAAAAGACGAACAGAGCTGGCTGGAATGTATAGTTTGTTAGCTCTAAATAAAAATCCATTATTGAAAACAAATTTATTCCAGCATCTTCCATTTTTGCAGTTGGATAGGGCATCTTTAAACTCATCATTAGAAGTGTATAGTTCTTTTATTGTCTCCAAGCCAAAGATTCTACAATCAAGTTGAGACAACATTGTATACCGTCTAGACAAAGCATCAGCAATCATATTTTCTTTTCCTTTCTTGTGTTTGATGACATAAGAAAAAGATTCAATGAATTCAACCCAACGAGAATGTTTATGGTTCAGTTTAGTTTGACTTCTAATATGTTTCAATGATTCATGATCAGAATGAATAACAAATTCTTTGGGCCATAAATAATGTTGCCATGTTTCTAAAGTTCGAACGAGAGCAAGTAATTCCTTGTCATATGTAGAATAATTCAAACTGGGCCCACTCAATTTTTCACTAAAATAAGCAACATGTTTACCTTCTTGTATCAGCACACCACCAATTCCAATTCCGCTAGCATCACACTCAAGTTCAAAAGTCTTACCAAAGTCTGGTAGTTGGAGCAATGGTGCATTTGTGAGTTTTTTTTTGAGAAGGTTGAAAGCTTTTTGTTGCGCTTCTCCCCATTTAAATAGAACACCTTTCTTTGTCAATTCGTTAAGTGGGGCAACGATGGTGCTAAAATCCTTCACGAAGCGGCGATAGAATCCCGCAAGCCCATGAAAGCTCCGCACTTGTGTGACCGTTTGAGGTGTTGGCCAACTTTTTAGAGCTTCAATCTTGACTTCATCTACTTCAATTCCCTGCGGAGTAACAACATAGCCAAGAAAACAAACTCAATCGGTGCAAAAGGTGCACTTTTCGAGGTTATCAAACAAACGTGCATTTCTCAAAGCAATGAAAATAGCACGTAAGTGTTCAAGATGTTCATCTAGTGACTTGCTGTAAATCAATATATCATCAAAGTAAACTACCACAAATTTACCAATGAAAGCACATAAAACTTCGTTCATTAATCGCATAAAAGTGCTAGGGGCATTAGTTAAACCAAAAGGCATCACTAGCCACTCATATAACCCGAACTTAGTTTTAAATGTTGTCTTCAATTCATCTCCAAGTTTTATTCTAATTTGGTGGTATTCACTACGCAAGTCAACTTTAGAAAACATTGTAGAGCCACTTAACTCATCAAGCAAATCGTCTAACCTAGGAATAGGATGACGGTATCTAATAGTAATATTATTGATAGCTCTACAATCAACACACATACGCCATGACCCATCTTTCTTTGGAACCAAAAGTACCGGAACAACACATGGACTAAGGCTCTCACGTACGTACCCTTTGTCAAGCAAGTCTCGCACTTGACGCTCAATCTCCTTAGTCTCCTCCGGGTTGGTTCGGTATGACGCGCGGTTGGGTAGGGATGCTCTTGGGATCAAATCAATTTGATGTTCAATACCCCTAATTGGTGGCAGCCCTGGGGGTATCTTAGCAGGAAACACATCCTCAAATTCCTGCAAGAGGTTAGTGACAGCAGGTGGCAAAGAAGAAGGTATATTCTCAAATGAAAACAAAGCTTCTTTGTAAACTAATGCATAGCAAACAGTATTACTAGCATTCAGTTCAGTCATATCAGTTTTGGTAGCAAGAAAACAAGCACCTTTCAATTTAATTTCGTTACTCTTCACAAGGGCAGATTTAGGTTCTTTCTTTTTGTGTTGCTCAAGCTCTTTTGCTACATTTTGATTCTCACTCCTAGTATTCTCCTGACTCTTATCTCTACTAGCTCTAGCAATGTCATCTTGAACAATTTGTTCAGGAGTCATAGGATGCAGCACAATTTTCTTTCCCTTAAACATGAGAGAGTATTGATTATTCCTATCATGATGTACGCATCCAGTATCATATTGCCAAGATCTTCCTAATAATAAAGAACAAACTTGCATAGGAACAACATCCAATCAACATAATCATAGTATGAGCCCATAGAAAAATGTACTCTGACCATCCGTGTTACCTTCAACTTACCACTGTCGTTGAACCATTGAATATGGTATGGATGGTGGTGAGGTTTAGTCGGCAAAGCAAGCTTCTCCACCATATCCATACTCGCCAAATTGTTGCAACTCCCACCATCAACAATTATGCGAATCGAGCGTTCATTGACAACGCCCTTGATTTGGAACAAATTATGGCGTTGATTTTGCTCGGCCTGAGACACCTGAGCACTTAGTACGCGTTGTACTATAAGACTCAAATACTTGTCAGCATCTTCGGCGCCAACATGTTCCTCCTCATGTTTAGATCCATCATCATGTCCTGCAGGATCATTTGCAAGCATAGCATATGTTTCATCATCAAAATCACTAGCAGAGGAATACCCACCATCATCGCGTATAATCAATACACGTTTGCTTGGATAATCCCGCATCATGTGTCCATAGCCTTTGCAACGATGGCATTGAACGTCCCTCGTTCGTCCTGTCGAAGCAACCGAAGAGGACGGCTTTGCAGAATGTTGTGGTGCTGATTTGGGTGCTTCGGAAACTCGTGACGCCGAATTTGACGTAGTAGGGCGCTGCTTGCTGTTGGAGGGAAGTGGTGGTTGCTCCACAGCGGGTTGGGCAGCAGGCTTGCGCGGCGTCCATGAGTTTGTATGACCTGCAGAAGAGTTAGATCGCGTTCTCGTCTGGCGTCCCTGCAATTCACGTTCAGCTTTGCAAGCAAGATGAAACAATCTAGTAATAGAGTTGTAATCCTTGTAATCAAGGATGTCCTGAATTTCACGATTCAACCCTCCCAAAAACCTAGCCATTGATGCTTCCTCATCCTCTTCTAACCCACAACGCAACATACCAATTTGTAATTCCTGATAATATTCTTCCACAGATTTTGCACCCTCTCGTAAGCGTTGCACTTTATTTAACAAATCACGAGCATAGTATGAGGGAACAAATCGATGGCGCATAATCAATTTTAAAGCCTCCCAAGTGCTAGGTATATTATTGGGATGTTGACGGCAATGTTCTTTCCACCAAATAGAAGCAAAGTCGGTAAATTCACTAGTAGCAGCTCTAACTCGTCTATTCTCAGGAAAATCATAGCAAGCAAATTTTTGATCAACAGCTAATTCCCAATCAAGATAACCATCAGGATCATATTTACCATTGAAAGGGGCATAGTGAATTTAACCTTAGCAAAAGTATCATCGCGGTCACGTACCTCACGTCGTGGGGGTTCTCTTCGCATACGTTGTCGGTTAAAATGCAACTGTCGATGATCTCGATCGTTGTTGTGGTTAGTCCTGCCATCGGCCTCGGAATCACCCACATAGTCGAATTCATCTTGCTCCTCTATCGTCACAGCAGGGGGAACAGCAGCTGAAGCTTGGGCAATCTCCTCAAGGCGTGCCATAATATCTGCCAAAGAAGTGTTAGTGATACCTTGTGCTCTCTCCATCGCAGCGAGCGCTATGTTTGTCTCAATCTGAGCGCCCTCGAGTTGAGCAAGTCGCTCGTTTGTGACTCTGACATCCTCCTCAAGGCTCTCCGTACGACGATTCATTTCACGTGTGAAATGTTGGATGATTCCCCTCGTACGAGGAGTGTGAGGGTTATCCTGATCTCCAGAACTTGCCATTGTTGGAAAAAAAAAAACAACACAAGAATATGGCCCTAACGAGTACTAGGGTATGGTGGTTCAAAGGTCACTCGCACTCAGACCTTTGTTAAATTCTTACCAATTCTTACCAAGCACACAGGGACGATTGGCAACCAACGATGACAAAATATCTACAAAGATTGGATGGAGCGATTGCCAGGTGCAGCTCAGCCTATACGGTGTAGAAAGGTGTAGCTGGGAAGGCTCAAGTTTGGTAGCGAGGAGTAGCAATAATCAAATCAGAAAATGCAAGCTGAAAAATCGTTCAACGCCGGTTAATGCTGGTCCTAGGCTAGACCGTACTAGAGACGCGAGCCTAGAACACAAACGAGTACACCGCGCAGGAGTAAACGAGATGACGTTGTACACTGAGTTCAGGAGCTCGAAAAAGGATGCCGTCTACTCGGGGAGCCTTAGAATCACCTGTCAAAGCTTCTTGTCAAATTTGAGCAATTTTTGAGAAACTTGATTTTTCCTCGGTTTGCGGGCCCATTTTGAGGATCTAAACGACATTTTTTGGGGTCGAAGTTGCCGCGTGTGTGCCCGGAAGCTTACGCAGATCTAAAAACCGCAGATTTTCCGGACTTTCCGTTCCCTTTCCAAGGGTCAAGAAACGCCTCAATCGGAGGTTGTATGCAAAAGTTACACTTTTTTCTTCTTTTTTTTTCTTTTTTTTAACACACGCATGACGCTTTCCTAGATGTAGACGAAACCAACTAACTCCTACGGTGAGACCAAAACGTGACCAGAACTCGAAACTCTAAAGGATTAGACGCTAAGACCAGCACAAGACACGACGATGCAACCGAGAGTTCAACCATGCAAAGTACTGAAAAGAAAAATTGCGAGGCTCAAAATGGTTCGGCTAGATTGATCTACTGCTATTTTTTTTGTTTTTGTGTACTCTAGGTAAGGAAAAACAATCTAATCTATGGAAAACTGAAATTCTCACCGAGAAACCTTGAGCTCTGATACCACTTGATGGGGAGGAGGTGCCCGATCTTTCGATGAGATTGATAGCTATCGATTTGTTCGTAGAGATAACCCTAGCAATCCGACTACAAACGCACGACGTCGCTTGCGCCTTAGCAATCGCTGAACCAACTCCGAGATGTTATTGACCCTACTGGCGGCGAGATCAACCTGAACACAAAGTTCAATTGCTACAAGCAATCGAAGAACTAGCAAGAATATGACGTAGGCAATCTGATATTGAAATATGAATGAAGCATAAACTGTATTGCGAACACAAAGTTGGGATCCCGAAGCTGTCTTGACAGGTGGTCGTCCGACATAACTGAAGAACAGAAGTTTGCACAGGGGCTAAACCTAAATTCAACGAAATCCAAGTCGTAACAAGGGAGGCGGTGGCTCTTAAATAGGGCGACGACCAGGGAGAGATGTCCCACGCGCACGCCTAGGGTTACAAGGCCCATGGGCCCAAGTGGGGATGGCGTACCACCCATTTGACTCGGACTCAGGAATCAACATGGATTGTTTTGATGATTGCGGCCGGCTCGGATGGAATTTGAAGATGAGGTTTGGATCCGTTGGAAAGTAGACTTCATAAGCTTTCCATGAAGTACAAGAATATCCCAAACGGAGTCCATATAAGGAAGTTATGCCCGTTTGAACTTAGTACCATCGCAGCAGTCCGAATCTGATTCCAGAACGAGTCCATCTCGAATTCTTGCTTCACTTGGTCCCTATCCTTCATCCTTTCCCAGATTCCTAATCACAATTAAATCATTTGCATTAGGTAGCGGACTATTCTCAATAATATATGAACTTAGAAATGAATTCACCTGGTAATTAAGTTGACGAGCACGAGCTCGAGTAAGTGGTCCTTGTTGTGAATGAGTTATATCCATGGAAGGGATGTTCTCATCATCATCTTCTCCTCAATCCTCTTTGTGGTGCTCCGGTTAGATCTATCAAGGCACCAGTTCCATCACCGCCGTTCTAATACTCTCATGTTCCATGTTGGCTAGATTTTGGGGACATTTTCTACTTATGTTGCTTGCAGCAGTAAACATGCTGAGTTCTCCATTTGGGTTGAGTACAGACCGCCTATGTGATATTTGTCTGCAGGATTGCAGTTTGGGCTCCTTAGATTTGACGGTGAACTCTGTGGCAATCATTTGTTGAGTCTGGTGAAGCTGAGAATCTATGGCTTAACAACGAACCTCAAAGTACACTGTTCCTACAAAGGCAGCCAAAGGGGTCACCGATTTGTCAAGCCGTGTGCACATTTGTAGTAGAGGCTTATGGATGTAGTTGTTGCGGCAACACCGCAGCGCCCTTGTTGACATAGACGACCTGTTATACAATACTATTGTCAGAGATATTAATCGATGATGCTATTAATATGGATTTTTTTACTGTATCCTTCGGTGAATATGGATCATCCAATCATTGCATCCAATGGAGCATATTCACTACCACTACTACACCGAGTATTATGGATAGTATAATTTTCCAAGGGTAGATTTGAAAAAAAAATGCATGACAAAGAAGTAAATTCGCATGTCTCGCCGACTAAGATTTCTCTTAATCTACCCTACTTTTACCGTCATCTATTGGTCTTCTCAGACTGTAGGTGGGCCGGTCCTAGTCCATGTATATGAAAGATCTATGTTCATGCATGTTTCTTGGTTTTTCTGTCGATTACTTGCTTCCAATCCGGAAAGAAGGACGGTCCACCTAGTGGCGTAGCTAGGAATTTCTCCTTGGGTGTGCCTACTTCAATACAAAAATTTTCTAATACCGTATATTCCGCATACAAATACAATTTTTGTTAAAAGTGTGATACTAATATAGCAATAATATCTCATAACATCACTATTGGAATAAAATCAACTGTTAAGATCAAAATTCACAAAAATCACAATATAGATAGTTCAAATATAAAATATCTTATATAAATAGAAGATTACAACGCTACTGCTTTACTCTACGTTTTCTCTTAGCCATGGAAATCTTTATTATGTCATCCTCACTAACTTTTGATATCTTGCTCAATAAATATGACTAAACAATTATTCAATAAATCATCACCTATATTGTTTCTCAACCATGTTCTTAACTAGACACAATGCAGAAAATACACTTTCACACTCGCTATTGCCACTAGTAAGACCAATACTAATTTAAGAAGCAAATACACCAAATCTACAAATTCATCTTCATGTCTTAACAATTCTACAATGACAACAGTAATTTATTCACATTCACAAATCACAAATTGGGAAATAGTTAGTAATACACAATGAGGCAAAAATTAATTAGCTAGCTATCACCTGCAGCCAATCCGTGACGTCTAACTGAGAGAGCCAGACTGTTGGAGGAGTCGAGGAGAGGCCCAGCAGAGGGCTAGCCGCCTAGCAGCCTAGCCAGATGGGGAGCTGGGCGGTCGACGGCCGCCGGTCGACGCCCTGCGCTCACGAGCGGCAGGGGGCTAGGCAGAGGACTCCACGTGCCGGCCAGTGGCGACGGGGAGAGGCGAGGGAATGGCGGCAGAGAAAATTGAGAATATAATACCACTCTCTAGAAAACAATTATTAAAATAACACTCAATAGGTTGTCACCTTTGTTAAAATGCCATTTTGGGTAGGCCATATTCCTTTTCTTTTCCAATTTTTTTCACAGATTTGTCACTCAATAGCTGAGCCCAGTGTCCTGCTCCCCGGTGGCGGAGGAGCTCGGGGGAATGGGGGGAGAGCCGAGCCCAGCGTCCTGCTCCTCGACGGTGGTGATGGCGGTGGAGCTCGGGGGAATCGGGGGAAGGGAAGGGGCTGGGGGGGCGGGGGAGCACAGGGTAAGGGGGGAGCCAAACCCGGCGTCCTGCTCCCCGGCCGGCTCGGTGAGAAGGGCAGAAGGCGGCAGGCAGGGCCGTAGGGGGCGCGGCGCCGTCGCGGGCCACAGCGCACGCAAGGGTGGTATTCTGGCGGTGGCCGGGCGGCGCGTCGGGACTTGGGAGGTGGAAAGCCGGAGCCAGAGGTGCGCCGGGTGGCGGCACGTTGGAGGTGCCGAGACAGCGCGTCGACCGTCGGGACTCGGGAGCAGGAGGCCGACGGGCAGGAGGAGAGCGCCGAGCAGGCAGCGGCGTGTCGGGAGGCGGGCAGGCGACGCGTCAGGGCGGCAGCTGCGCGTCGTGGCCGGCGTCGAGAGGGCCAAGGGGGAGGCGACGTCGCGTCGGGCGGTTGGGGGATTGGGGAAAGAAGCTGCCCGCCAAAGCACTCAGAGGTCAGAGCCATGCCCTAGCCCTCTTCTCCTTCCTTCTTAGGCTTTGTTAATTTTTATTGGGCCTGTTTGTCATTTTATTGGGCTTAAAACTTAAAGTTTGAGGGCTGAGGGGTAGCTTTGGGCTAAAATCGGGGGTAGTCCTGAGCCCACCAGGACTACCCCTAGCTACGCCCCTGGGTCCACCAATTCCCTGACTGCATACGTGCAAATATAGATGGAATGGATGCTCTATTCTTTCTTCGAATAAGCATTTGCATAAACATGTACCGTACATCTAAATTGATTGACGATTGAGCTGTTCAAGGTTAACGTCGTTGAGGAGGTTAGTAGCATGTCGAGTCTTAGAAACCGGTGGGTGAGGTAGCTGGTGGTGAGGCGGCGCCGTCTATCTTAGAATAATCACATCGATCGAGAGAGTTGCAGTGGCAAGATTACGAGAAATACCCTCCTATAATTGAATTAGAGTTAAAAGACAAAAATATCCTAAGAAATATTTTTAAAAGTCCCAAAATACCAAACAAATAAAGGGTCCGATTTAATTTCTATTGTACTACCATTATTAGTACCTCTAGTAAAAGGTACCGGCCCCATTAATATGAAGTATTAGGCAATTCCCTTTCTTTTGTCTTGAATAAAAA
This sequence comes from Oryza meyeriana var. granulata, assembly GCA_003991445.1. Taxonomy (NCBI): domain Eukaryota; kingdom Viridiplantae; phylum Streptophyta; class Magnoliopsida; order Poales; family Poaceae; genus Oryza; species Oryza meyeriana. The sequence continues at coordinate 476,110 of RYFJ01000374.1, read as the reverse complement.
AATGTCATGCATGCATCTGGTCGGTGTCATCGTTGATCTGTAACATCAATGATGTCGAGGGCGATCAATTTTCTCCAAATCGTAGTTAATTATAGGCCTGGGATTTCGATTAATTCGGTTTAAACGGTTCGGTTAATTTGGTTAGAATGTAATTCGGTTATTGGAAAATGGCAACCGAAATTCTAGGGAAAAAACCAATAACCGACCAGTTCGGTTATGGTTAATTCGGTTCGGTTAATCGGTTAATCCGAAATAACCGAGCGACCGGGCGCTGCGGGGCGCGGGCACGGGCGGCTGCGGGGCGCGGGACGCGGGGCGCGGGGCGCGGGACGCAGGGCGCGGGGCGCGGGATGCGGGACGCGGGGCACGGGCGCTGCGGGGCGCGGGACGCGGGACGCGGGGCACGGGCGGGCGGGCGGCTGCGGGGCGCGGAGCACGAGCGGCGGGCACGAGATGTTATTCGGTTTTTCGGTAGATCGGTTAATAGAACTTAAAAACCGAACCGAAAACCGACTACCGAACAAACAAAAAACAAGAACCGAACCGAACACCGAAAACCGAATTAACCGACTTATTCGGTTAATTCGGTTCGGTTCGGTTCGGTTATCGGTTTCTCGGTTAACTGGTCCCAGGGCTAGTTAATTACACATGGGGCGGCACATGACACGAGTAACCGGGAAATAATTAGTCAATCGGGATTTCGTTACAGTATCCGCTCTAACAATGACAGGTTAGTTTCTCTCCCAAAAGAATAAAGTGACACGACACCTGGTGATCTGGCTACTTAGTTACACGAACTGTTTCGGATAATAAGACTCAGGCGATCGATCAGGACATTTAGGTATTTGATTTAGGTAGAAAGGAGCACGGCAAATTAATTTAATTGTCAGTATTCAGCATTGAGCACGCATATAGCTAGGGTTATTAATATCTGCAGTTGTGCGCCTAGGGACCTACTCATTTGGTCTCAAAATAAATTAAATCCTTAAAAATAATATTCATTTAAAAAAATAGTATTACTAGGTAGATAGTAAAAGATATTAAGTAATAAAATTTCTCAATTAATAGATCATAAAAACCTAAGAATCAAATTATTATGTAACAAAATTTGGACTCTATAAAATAACTAAGCCTGAAAACGTAGGTAGTGAGCCCGAGCCGGAGCTGGTCGGTCGCCATTTCGCATTCGTCCGGAACGATCGATCGCGACGCGCGCGAATCCAATTCTGTCGTACGTGCTGGTTCACCTGACTCGTTCAACCACTAGCTAGCGTGGCTACGGGACAAACAAAACCGTTAGTTAATCAGGTGATTGCCATGTACTAAGCACATTATTTGTACGGAGGTGGTTAATTTGACTAACGGCGTCAGGTTGGATGGTGGGGCCACGTGTGCGACCGGGTGAGGGCTGCCACGTGTGGATTTGCAGGGTAGCTATCGTCTCTTGTCGGCAGCGTACCGGAGCTAGCAGTGGGACCGACCATGCCACGAGTGTGCGGGTACGTACGTACCACGGGTGAATGCAAGCCACCTGGGGTGGTGTCCTATCAGCCACGCAAACGAGCGGGCAATGTGCTGGAACGCGAAAAGATGATCATATCCAAAGGCAGTAGTGATTCACACAACGGAAGTCAGCAGCACCTAGTAATAGTACTAGTACTACCATATTCTATTTATTATTATTTTAAAATAAACAGATGGAAGATTTGTCAATTATGTTTTAATAAGCAGTAAGTAAAACAAAACAACTTCTTGGCGAGAAAGTCTTACCAAGACCCTCAACAACAGACACCACCATGGTCTGCTGGACGGACCCAAAGCACGGGCACAACAACCTAACAAAACACCAACCAACTCACAACGGACCGTTGACGGAGCCCAAGCGCATGTCATCGATGTCAAACTTATGCAAAAATGATACAACGGCTCTGACTTCACGACGAATGTATGTCATTGTTGCCAGGCTTACTGCAAAGGCAAAGTAGCTCTGACTTCACCACAAATGCATGTCATCGTCACTAAGCTCGTCATAATAACGATAAGCAGCTCAGATTTCCGCACTAAACATAAGCCAAGGCCACCGTATCGCCACTTCTTACACACAGCTCGCACCAGCACGTCTACAAAGAGACCGCAACATGACATCATTGTCAAGCTTCGTCACGTCCCAACAACGAAGCAAAAGCACCTCCATCCGGCCCATCGAGTGGCCACCGCCACGTTTGGTGCAGATTCAGCCCACGCTGCCATCGCCGGCTAGCCTCCTCACGGTCTGCCTCCTCTCATCAGCTAGCTCTTGCACAAAGCAAAAGCACCTTCGTCACGGCCTCCTCTTCCCTGCTCCTTCGTGCACCCGCCATATGAAGCGCCACCGTGCACCCGTTCGCCAACCGCACCACAACCATGCCCACACGCTTCACTAGCGTAGATCTAGCCTTCGGAGCCGGATCCAACTGTAGCGGCATTGAATTCACCACCGTAGCTCGGGATCCCTATAGGAACACCGATATTGCCACGTACTCCTCCCCGGCCTTTTGTGGCTGGGACAGGAGGAGGAAAGAAGAAGGCCTCACCATCGTCTTCGAGTACATTGGCACTATAGTAGGTTTAGCGGATACATGCCCTAAACTTTCTCGCGACCGCACAGACTTTCAGCGATATGCTCGAGCAGTGGTGAGGTGTGGGAGAAAAGGTGGATTGGCGCGGGCTAGGGTTTCACCCATATCGCCCGAAGGAGACGACCTATTATTATTATTTTTGCATGCTAAATTTGCACTAGTAGGAGACATTAAACCGTTGTGTGTATACGAGTACGTGCGAGAGAATTCCACGTGACGTGTGCACGAGAGGGAAGGATGACATGTCGGGCAGCAGGAGAGAACGTGCAGCCCCATGCTTCCCATATAATAGTTCCCATTCCGTAGATCGGCATCGTGGCGGCCGGCCGGCGAGAGCGACCCACCATGCCGCGGGAACACCGGGCCTTGGCGCCCACCGTGTGGTCCCCACCTCGCGAACGGCGGCCCGACGGGGACGAAACGGCAGGCAGGCTCGCCTATATATATATAAACCTCGGATAAAGAGAAAGGTCCCTTTTCTTTTACTACGCTTCTTCCTTGTCCTTGCTCCTCTAATCTAGTATCTGGACAATTTCTACTGCTACAAAGTGAGCATACTCAAAGCAATAAACATACTACTAGCTCGTAGTAGTGGTCTGCTTTGTTTGCATTATTCAGCTCGAGTTGAACCCAATCAGCAAAAGAGAAGGAAGCTAGAGATCCAATCTCACCAGCATCTCCATCCCGGGTTGTTCGAAGGGAGCTTCGTCGGGTGAGCCGTCGTTTTTACGCATGCTCTCTCTCTGTCTCCTTGTTCTTATTCGGTTGTTCTTGATTCGCATTTAGTTTCAGTTTCATTCTCCGCCGTTTTCCTTTGGCTGCAGATTAACTGGTTCCAGGTAGAGGCAGCAGTGCGGTGCTACTGTACCATCCATGGCGCACGACTTGCAAGACGACCTGGAGTTCGTCTCCGGCGCCGCCGCCGACGACCACTACTTCGAGTTCGACGACGATGCCGCCGTCCACGGCTACCACGCCTCCGGCGCTGCAGCCTCCCAGCGGTATGGGATTAACAATTATCCTCTTCCTCCCGTAATTCGGACTTAAATTATTGCTATTACTATATATATCCAGACCTATCATTAATATTGTGTCACGCATATTTATGTTGATCACGAACAATCCTAAAAAATAAAACTGATTAAGATTTAGGAGGAAAAACTCGAATTCAGTTGGTGTGCCGTTACATCAGAGACCATGGTCACATGATTTTTTTTTCCCTGGGAAATTTCCTGTCCTCTTGTTTACATCGTTTGCAGTACGAGGCCTTAATTAGTGTGTGCAATTTCTGCTTATTCATGCATGTTTCAGGTAAAGATGCAATCAAAACCATGTCTGGTACTATGCCTTAATTATCGGTTGATCTTTTTTTTTTCTGAGGAGAACCCTGGTAGCTGCTCTATCCAAAGCAACATACTTTTGCGGTGGTTCAGTAGTATTGTACCGCCAGTATAAGCGATTTTGAGTAATTAATTTGTGAGATCTTTCTTTGTTGGAAAATTTATACCCCTTTCTACTACAGTATAGATAAATATGGTTCTTTGGATGAAAAAAAGATGGGAGATTGAGTTTATTTTTGCTGCCAGTAGAGACCACAGCCAGTATGGGAGATTGAACGTAGGAGGGTGAGAAACAAAATGAAGCACCAAAGAGTATTCTCGGATAAATTAATACAAAATTATAAAAAATTAAGGTATTTCGCTCATAATTCAATGTATTACATATTACGTTATACTGCTCAGTCCACGTATGGTTGACTAGTCAACAGTAAAAAAAGAGAACTTTACAGACTTTGATCAGGAAATCACATATATGCTCGTGTCAGCTATACCAAGAAAATTGCCAGTTTTTGCAAAGATCAGAAGAAATTGCTCATGCCAGAAAAGCAGAGTTCCATCTTCCCAAAAAGATCCTTTCTGTTTTATCAACTAGGTAAACTGCATAAACCGCAGCTAACAGGTGGTTTTTTTTTATTTCAGAACAAGCAGATGGACGACACTTCAGCCTTAGACTACAAAGAAGGGAAAGACATGCAAGGGATACCGTGGGAAAGGTTAAATTATAGCAGGAATCAGTATCGCGAGATGAGACTAAGGCAATATAAGAACTATGAGAACCTTGCTATGCCACGCGATGCACTAGAAAAGGTGAGATTCTTGTGCTCTTCTACTTAAACAATATGCTTCCTCTTGCGCTTAAATGTTTTTGATTACCTGATATATGATTGATTCATTTGTTTCTCTAGGAATGCAAACAGGTGGAGAGAAAAGACACATTCTATGATTTTCACTTGAATACAAGACTTGTCAAGTCAACAATAGTTCATTTTCAGGTACTGATTTCCGCTGACTTTTCCAGATACTTGCATTCATTACGAAAGCTGGCATATGCATTTGGGTGACCGCTTTACTGCAAATTTTGAATTAACCATGCTAACTTTATGATCTTTTCCGTAGCACCCTACGAATGCTCTCCCTTATTTTGTTCGTTATTCTTTGAAAAATAGATAACTAGCTACCAGCAGTCTAATTTTTAACTACAATTATTTCTGGCAATAGAAATGGGAGAGGCTTCACTCTCTTTCTCAAAAAAAGAACAAAACTCCACAAGCATAAAAAATTCATCCGCGGCGTCAACATCTACCGTAATTATGCATGTAATATTTATCTAGCCTATTCTTAAGCCTGTTATGATTAAATAATAGTATTCAAATTTTCGTACTGTTATGCATATCATCGTTTTCATGTGCACTGCCTGCATCATTATGTCCTGTTTAATCAAGTATACTGTTGGTACCTCTGTGCCTTTTTGTTTATATAGACATAATATTTACTGCAGGTCGTATGATGAGTTGAGTCAGAATATGCTAATCTGAGGTTATAGTTTTTGATACTGGCAAATTAACCCATGATATTAGGGGAGATGCAATGTCATGCTTCCCAGGTGGATGGCCATTCTCAGCAGTCGGCGCAATTGTACACATGTGGAATATGGTATGATAGGATGTTTAATGAGAGGCAAAGCTGTTAAATATGTCACCTTCGATTTTGTTTGCAGGTTGGAGACATGGATGAGAGTTCAGAAATAAATTATGCATTATCTTTTGTCGTTATACTTTATGTAATAGTGTATGAAGAATATGGGTGTGCAAATAGATTGCTCGTCTTGTTACAGCTTGTGCGGTGTATGTTGTTTAACTGCATGTTCTTGGTTTGATTTTATTGTGTTAAAACTGTTCTGGGTAGCAATGTTTGCCCAGAACTTGAATACTTGATGGTAGAAAGTTACGTTGGGCTTGCCAACTAAAACTAAATGATACTGAAATCTTGATTCAAAATGAACAGCAAACAATCCATTTTATCCTGTACCAATTAATAGAGCTCCATAGCTCCTTGCTGAACATAAAGGATAACTTGTTTGGCAGTAGTATCTAGATGTCTGCAATTGTAATATACTTGCCAAATACTGACTGTTCTAGTCTTATCTGCATTCTGGCCCTGCTCTATTGGCTCTGTAAGGAAGTATCTAGTACATTAGAGGAATTGAAGGAAAAATCTGATGCCCTGCCACATAACAATTTTAGGTAGCGCCAGCTGAATTTTTACTATAAAAACGTGTCATTGACTTGCATGACCACATCTTGTAGTACCATTTGCATTATATTCAGTTTTTCTTTCTGCCAAATGCAATGACCATGTTCTTGTGGACATCTGCAGCTGAGGAACCTGCTGTGGGCTACTTCCAAGCATGATGTCTATCTGATGCAGAACTACTCTGTCATGCACTGGTCTTCTCTGCTCCAGAGAAGAAAGGAGGTGCTCAATGTTGCGGGCCAATTCATTCCCTCGCAGGTTTGAACCTCATCTTCATCACGAGTTAGTACATTTAGACCGTGCGCCATTCTCATAACTTCTTTTACCTGCTATTCAGAACGTCCGAGGAGCTATGCCGTTGTCAAGGGTGCAGATCAGTACCATGGCTTTGAAAGGCAACCTCATGGTGGCTGGTGGTTTCCAGGGTGAACTCATCTGCAAGGTATGAGCAGTGCGCACTGTGCAGACTTGTTGGTCTTAGATATTTAGCTCTCTGCTTCACCTTGTGGCAGTATGTTGATCAACCTGGAGTGGCATTTTGTACGAATCTGACCGGGAACAATAATTCCATCACGAATGCCGTCGACATCTACCAGGCCCCGAAGTAAGCAAATCATCATGAATGTGGGTTTCAGAGTGAATTATCATCGGATTAAATGGTAACCGAATTTTGATCTTGTTGTAAATTCAGTGGAGCTACTCGAGTGATGGCTGCGAACAACGACTGCATTGTCAGGACTTTTGACACCGAGAGATATAGCCTAATTAGCCAGTTTCCCTTTGCATGGTCGGTCAATGTGAGTATCCTGTACTATGAAGTTGCTCACGTGTTCTATGCTGTTCTTGTATGTTGATGATTCATGAGCTGAATCTGTCCGACATTGCAGAATATATCGGTGAGCCCTGACGGCAAGCTGCTCGCAGTTCTTGGTGATAGCTCTGCCTGCCTAATCGCTGATTCACAATCTGGCAAGGTACGAGCATACAGAATTTTGCTGTTGCGTCCCAGCTTTGTGAAGAAAGAGCAGAATGACTAAAATTTTATGCATGTTTGCATCATTCTTGAAGGAAATCGCGAGCCTGAAGGGGCACCTGGACTACTCGTTCTCGTCGGCGTGGCACCCGGACGGCCGGATGCTCGCCACCGGCAACCAGGACAGGACGTGCCGACTGTGGGACGTGCGCAACCTGTCGCGGTCGGTGGCGGTGCTCGAGGGCCGGATCGGCGCCATCAGGGGACTCAAGTACTCGCCGGACGGCCGGTTCCTGGCCGTGTCGGAGCCGGCGGACTTCGTCCACGTGTACGACGCCTCGGCAGGGTACGCCGCCGCGCAGGAGATCGACCTGTTCGGGGAGATCGCTGGCGTGGCGTTCAGCCCCGAGGACGGCGGCGACGGCGGCGAGGCCCTGTTCGTGAGCATCGCCGACCGCACCTACGGCAGCCTGCTCGAGTTCCACAGGCTGCGCCGCCACGGCTACCTGGACTGCTACGTCTGATCCCCCCGCCGCCGCCGCCGGCCCCGGCGGTTGTGGATGCCCGTCTTGCACGCGACGCAAGAGCGTGCAAGCTAAAAGCCCAGCGTTTTCGCGCGCTTTTTCTTTCACTGCCGCGGGACGTCAGGTGTCCTTTTTTTCCCTTTTCGCACGTTGTCGTAGGTGTCGCTATTTTTACATTTTTGCATTGTACAGTGCAGTGCTACATATATAGGGAAATGTGTATATTGGTTTGTTGTGTTTTTGTACAAAGTTCATTTTGTAATGTACGTAAAGAAGAGTTTTGATGCTGTACAGTAAAAGTGTGGATGTCCGAAAATACGATTTCTCCTGAAACTTTATCTATCAACATTGCTTTATTAAGCTATTAGTTACATTTTTAATATTTAAGTCATTCACACGTGCAATTTTCCACCTTTCGTAATGAGAATTTTTTATGTGCTTATGAGTTTTTTCGTAATCCTTTCTGTGCCTTTGAATTTTGTCGTATCCTCTGTATACTTATTTTGATCTTCTCTAAATCTATTCAATTACTTGACTGTTAGATTTTTTTCAAAATGTCTATATCACTATTTTCTCGTACTTTATGTGCTAGTTTATCGAGAAAAAATACGGTTCTTCACATGAAAAATTGATTCATTTATGAAAAACAAACAAAACACAATTATTTAACCACAAATTTGAAAACTAAAAAATTTAAAATTTTTAAATAAATTTCAAAACAGATTTGATAAAATTTGTACAAATCTTTCACCAAATTTAAATGCAAATAAAAAACAATTTTGGTTTTTCAATTTCTCGCTGAAACCTTTGTATGGATTTCATCAAATCTTATAATTTTATTTGCAAATTTAAATTTTGCATTCTGTCCCATTTGACTTTATTATAATATATTTTTTATTGAGATTTATGATTCCGAAGTAGGTATTATAAATACGAGAGAATGACAGTATAGTCATTTTGAAAAAATTTAACGTTGAACTCACGATCAACCAACGGAATATATATAGAAGGGATCAAAACGAAAACTCAGAAACATGTAACGAATAAGTCAAAATTCAGAAAAATAAAAGGATAAAGCGAAAACTTAACTCTTCCAGAATCTATCAATCATCCAGTCAGAACACGTCCTGTTCTGCAGTTGGCTATGCAGAAACCTGCAAAAACAGCAGGGTACGCACACGCTCTACATTCCTTGGGTCCTTCCTAACTCTGAAACCGATTTCCCATTTCAGTTCCGTTGGGCCTCCATTACTAGCCCACAAGGACTTTTGCTTTGTTCAGGCCGAGTGGGCCTTAAAGTCCTATGGTCTGCCTGGTGCAGATGCCATACGATTTGCTTTCCTACCGTTTCTTCTCGAAAAAAATTTCTACGGCACCCATGCCGTATAACATGTATGGCACCCCTCCTCAGATTTTTTCACCTAGTAAGGTACGAATCTTGAAGCAACTGTAACTCGTAAACCTCCTGATAGGGTAAAGAAACAGATCGACCATTCATCTGCTAATCAAGTATATACTACGTACGTAAAGCAAATCTCTGTTGCTAGTTTTTTCCATGCAACGAACAATCCAGCACAGTACGAGACCAAATTAATCCATCAGTTAATGAAGTATATACTATATAAAGCAACTCTTGCGATCGGAGGCCGCTCTAGCCGCGTCGATTTCGTGGCGTTTCTCTGAGCACTGTATCGGTTTCATGTGCGCTAGCTGCCGCTGCCGCCAGCGGCCGACCCTTCCCTGTGCCCGCCTGATTAGCGATGATTAGCGATTGGCTCCATTCATCGATGTCTAATGAATGAGATAGGCTGTCCGGAGAAAGAAAGCAAGGTTCAAGATCCACAGTGATAGACTCATGGCGCCAACGAGAGGATGATTCCGTTCTTAGGGGAGACCCGATTCTGTGTTGGGACGAAAAGGAACGAAAGAAGATGAAGTAGCTTTCAGATTCGTGCGCAGCCACGTGTCTTCAATCCAAGAGGGGTGTTAAACAAGCTAGAGGGCAACTGGTGCCATAGATTTTTTTTTTTTCGTTTCGTCTTGGTTCACCTACTCTTAAAAGAATGAATATATGTAGAGTACAAGCTGTTTCTTTTTTTATACCCCTATTCTATCCAAAATTTAAGTATTTCTCTATTTTTCAATCTCTTCTTGTTGTCACTAATTCACTACAAAAATCTCTTCTTCTTGTCACTAATTCACTACTGCCAAAAAGAGAGAAAGGAAAAACATTGCTATGACTTGTCAGATCAGAAGGAGCAGTAGCAAACATGCATACATGCAATGTCAGCAGACAAGAACACGCGATTGTCAAAGCATCTCCGCCGACGACAAAAAAAGCAGCAATAGATTTTCCATTGCATGCCAGTCTGGTCAAGGCCGTACATGCATTATATACACTCCTCTCGTGCAATAGATTTTCCATTGCATTTCAGTTATATGTACTCATCAGATCGTCAGAATATATACTTCTCTCGTGCAGTTGTGTTCAATCACACACACTTACGGCCGGCCAATGTTCAATCCAAGATTTTTTTCTTTCTATTGATGTTGGAAATAATTTCTCGGCATGAAAACCTAAGGTGATCACGCACGATTCTTTCCATCCTTATCGTGCATGATCACAACGATTGCGATAGCTCTCTACTTAGACAACCTAATGCACGTGATCGGTAGCGCCAATTTCCTTTCTAAATTGGATCGCCCCAGACTTCCCACAGCGCTAAAATTAAAAGGGGAATACGGCTATGAGAAGGGACGCCTCTCTCACGCTCATCTTCTCCCCGAAATCCTATTCTCTAAATCCGATCCTTACTGCGCTGGAGAGAAGACGTTCGGCGGTCCCTAGACAGTGTAGGTGGCGGCCGGAGGACTTTCACCACCTCACGCGTACTACTCCTACATCCCCAACAAGCACAAGTGCGGTTTGAGGAGATTCTCCCTCTACGTCCACACTGGATATTGCCGAGGAAATCGAGAGCATCTTCATAGCTTCAAACGCCGGTCAGTATACTAATTCCACAATTAGGGGATCAAATAGGCTAAGCTCTTATTTTTTAGTAGATATATAAATCTACAATTGATTCTCTGTTTAATTTGTTTCTTGTGTGCTGCTACTACGATCTTGTTGTCAGGAAAGGGCATATACGAGATCTTGTGCTCCAGCTTAATGTTCTACGTCTGCTTACCTAACAAGACTACTGCAAGAGGGCTTGCTTTACAGCGCATCAAGCATGTGGGGAAATGCATTGGCGAGAGCTAACTTAGCTTAGCTAGCCGCTGTCTGAAGAAAGGCGCCAGAAAAAGCAACACTCAAATTCAGATCGCAGTTGTGTTGGTATCTTGCTTGAAATGATAAGACTACTTGCATACATACTTGATACTTGCATTGCTGCTGCCTGCTGCTGCTGCTAGTAGCAGTAGTATATAGTAGTAGTAGTAGAAGAAGGAGCAGTACAGGTTTGGTCATGGATGTCACACGGCTTTCTGCTCTCTGCACGGTGCCCCATGGGCGCAACACACCTAATTACTGACACAATTAAGAAGACGACGGATCACTGATCGATCATGTTGGTGGTCAAAGCAAGCAGCCGCGAGGCAAATAGGAGTATTAATCTAGCTTCATGCGAGCGTGCAGCTTTCTTCAGCGTGTGGCGGCCGAGCTGACCTTTCTCTCTCTTTCTTTTCTTTCACTGTGTCTGCATCTGCTTGACTGCATGTGCGCGATCGGAGATCCCAATTAGCCTAAGGGATAAGCAACTGAGACTTTACAGCGTGCACGCTTGCATGCATGCTGCTACCGGAATGTTTCTGGAATAAAGTTGTTCGTTGCCTGCCTGCTTCAGTTCTTCTTCTCCGTTCTTTCCCCTGCAGCCTGCTCGAATTGTTTGACGTGCCTGCATCTGCATGCAGGAATCAAGGCCTAACTGACAACTGTACAATGTACAGTTAAGTTATAGAGGATTTTTACCATCCTTAAGGGTGAACGGTACCAAAATCTTATACGTCCATTGAGCTAGATCCAAGGGCTGACACGAATCGGTGCCGCCAGGTACAGAGAGCCGTGGGCAGGTACCTCGCGTGCGTTGGGTAGTGAAGGGTAAAATGGTATTTTCATGTTCGACATCATCGTCACCAGACAGCCGACTCATAGAACACGCGAGATGCATTTGCGCCATGCCCTCATCCCGTCTCCTCCGCATCCCTACTTCCTGGCGACGGCGCCTCCTCGGCCTCCTTCCTAGCCGGAGGCGGCGGCTTGTCCGCCTCGTTCCCATCAGATAGCCTAGTGGCTAAACACTATGCTAGGCTAGTGCAGCTCATGCTTTCGACTCCTTCCCACATTACCAAATCCTTTTCATTTTATCCCCTCGCTGAACAGAAGCTCGTGCTCTCCTCCATGGCAATGGAGATTCTCAATCTGAATTTCTCTAATCCAAAACAAAATTCCTTTCAGACACTGCGTGTTGACACCGTCATGCTCATTTACCCTCAACCACTTTCAGATACTGATTTTTCATGATATTTACCAAATTTTGGTCAATCTCAAACTGAAATTTGAAATTCTCTGTCAGATCTCATCAAAACGCTATCACTAACTAGAACACGATGCTGAGGCATGGTCAACAGGGTCGCATGTGAGGGTCGTCGGCTCGCAAGGCCCTATCCACCGACCGTATTTTCTTCTTTCCAATCGCGATTCAACGGCTAGATTTAGGGTGTGTTTTTAAGTGTTTATTGGGTGGCTTAAATAAGTCGCACGTAAAACGAGAAACGTTATTAGCGCGTGATTAATTAAGTATTTACTATTAAAAAGTTAAAAAATGGATCTATTTGTTTTTTTAAGTTACTTTCATATAGAAAATTTTTAAAAAAATACACCGTTTATCGTTTTAGGAAGCGTGCGCGCAGAACAAAAAAAAAATAAGCTGAAGCTGGAACTCACTGGAGTGCCGAACAGCACCTTAGTTTAGTACCTTGTAGTACCAGTTCCTAGAGGTACCGGTTCAAGGACTGTAAAATTCTCTTAAGTTATAATATAGTAACCTTGAGGCCTACTTGCTTATACAAGCTACACAATTAAAAGGTGTATCAATGCATGGTACTCCAGCCTAACACGGTCAGAGATCCGATCCTGTTCAGATTTTCGCACGGGCTAAAACTTTCTAAAGATAACTGCATGTATTGTAATTGTATATGCTTCTCTGCGAATCTTCAGACCATTTTTTCCAAGGTTCTGGTGCCATGCAAGAATATGTTGCCGTATTCTCATGTCAGTTTGCTTTGCAAGGCCACAACCATTTTAACATAGCAAACTTTTCTGACAGACGACTGGCCAGTATGCATACCTAACAGCAAATCAGCAATAGTAGACAAAGTTGTGCTACATTGTGCAGCATTTCTGGGACAGAGTATGTACGCATATACTTTAACCGTCTCAAAATAAAAAAATTAGTATTAGATGTGACATATTCTAGTGGTATGAATATAGACAGCTCTATGTTTAGTCTAGATTTATAGTAGTATGATATGTCGCATCTAGTATTAATTTTTCTTTTTATTTTGAGATGGATGGAATATTAGCTAGGACTGGCAGAGACTGCTTCTAAGGTGCTCCTTCCAGCATAATCCATGGTCAAAAGGTTTAGGTCAGGATCACGTTAGTGCCAACACTAGTTTGTTTATTAACTAAACTTGGGACCAGGTTGACTGCCATGCATTACATTCTCCTGTTCTTGAACGACGCATAGGTATGTAGTTCATAGCTTCAATGTACATGACTATGACGATTATTCGATAGGCTGCCAATAATTTTCCTTTTTGAGATCGAGAAATTTATTTGTGTTCTAAGAGAAATAAAATGAAAACAAATAATCTATGTGTATCACACTACCTCCATATATATATATATGACCCTTTTTTTTTTTTACTTTTGGACATAAAGTTTAACCATTCGACTTAATAAAAAAAATATAAGTATTATTTATTTTGTTGTGGTTTGTTTTATTAAATATACTTTAAGCATGAATTATATTTTTTATATATTTATACTAAATTTTTAAATAAGATGAATGGTCAAACGTCATGTTTAAAATCCACGGCACCATATATATAAAAAAAGAGAGAGTACTTGCTACATTGTTTGTCCGGAAAAAAAATCATCTGCCACTTGCATGGTACAATATTGAAATATACATGATAAAGAATATTCAGGCGCAAGAATAAAATAAAATTGATCACCAAAAGGCGGTGCTTGAAAACAAGCTTTCTGTCTACTATTGATTGTTTCCTATAAATAGCTACACGAACGCGTACGTACTATCTCTCCTGTCGTGCACTTTCGGTTAAGCAAGACACTTATATGGATTCCATACGATCGTTGTATATTTATACTGAAAAAAATGTGCTGATTAAGGTGTGACGCCGCATTACTTTTTGTCAATAGTCATTGATACGTTTGCATTTAGTTGGCACTTTTGATCGAGTTTTTCTTCCACAAATATATACTTGCATGGCACTTCACTAGATTAATTTTCCCAAATAATCCAATGGTAATAATAAACATCTCCAGCACTTTCTACCTCGTTTTATGCGCAGTAGATACTATTGGAGGGCAATACCATCTCATTATTGATACAAATGGGTAGGTCAATAGTATCACATCTAAATCTAATATTAACTTTTTTAGGAGTGTCTAGATTTCAGACGTCTTAAATTTTCAGAAATTTTCAATCACTTTTCTCATCACTTCACTGCTACTTATTTAAATAAAGTCCCTTTTTTTATAGAAAAGGTTAAAGAATAAATCATTTCAACATAAATATGAAATAAACTTACAATTCATAAAACTTTACAAAATTGCATGCAATATTCAAAGTTAGATAAAAAAATAAAGTAAAAGCATATATAACAATAAACTTGCAGTTAAAATAAACTAAAAATTGCGCATTAAATTGCACTGCAATTTTAGGCTTAGGTGACAGGCATCTGAAATCTGGCAAATACATAACTTTTATTATATTATGCTATTACAATCTAAATATAATATTGGAGAATTTCAAAAGTCAAAACAACTTTTAGGACACAGAGATTACATATCCAATGCCAATTAAATCACTACATTTAGGACGATTTGAAAGAATCTAGCTCATCACTACAAGAAATTTGATCCTCAGTGACGACAAAAGAACATCACCAAATGTCTAATATTCGTCGTAAAATATTTTTTGTGACAAAATCTAGCATCACGCCATTGATTCAATGGATCATGGTAGATCGTATTTTTGAGTATCTTTTAAATAAAAGATGCAATTGAAAATATCATGGACTTTGCAATTTTTACTTAACATGTTTAGAATATTAAAACATAAAAGGACTGATTATATATCATCTGAAGTCTAAACTAAGTACAACTCTATATTTACTAATTTTGAATTTCGGAATTATTAAATTGTGATACATATTAAATTGAAACTCCAACACAAATACAATGTGATACTTATTAAATCAAATTTCTAAAATATGAAATATAGCACGAAAACAATAGAAGATATATTAGTATGGATTCTAAACTTAGTATTTGATTTAATTCTAAAATTTAAAATTAATAAATAGTAACCGATATGGACCATTCTTTTAATCTAATCTACTGTAATTTAAAATATAACCAATGTTCCCCTCCAAAAAAAATATAACCAATGTATTTAACATATAATTAAAATTTCAGTATTTATATTACTAATAGCAAAACCCGTGCAGAGCATAGGTTCGGGACTAGTATATCTAATCTACCACATCAGAGAGAGAGAGAGAGAGAGATGGTAAACAGAGAAAGAGACAGAGAGAAGCGGATCAATGTGTAACTTTTATATTGTATAAAGTCAAAATTACAGGTTAAATTTTAATTTAGACAATGCTTATCATGTTTACTTATCAAATAATATAATAATTAATTTTTTGATTGTTGAATAACCACGATGCGTAATTACTGATGATAGAATACAACCAGCCATACATGGAACACTTTAATCTAAGGTCGATTTGTAGCATCACAAATCTGGTTGTGCTCACAACCTGCGGATGAATGGAGCTCATTGTTAAATTTTTTTACATGCATATATACATGTTTTTTTCTCATTAATTTCTCACGCATGTGCTTGTACATGTAGAGTTTTTTTAGGGGTATATGTAGAGTTTGGGTTGAATCAGCCTTTGAATAATTATTACGCCCAAGAAAAAATTCCTGGAAGTATGCAAAATTGGTAGTGTCAGAAGAAGCTTTTCTCTCTTTTTTTTGAAAAGAAAAAACTTTTATTGTTGAAGAATGTAATGCTAAATGCATGCAACCTTCTGGCTTGGCATTAGCATACAAGTTGTATATATCCTCCGTTCAACAAATGTATGATATCATGGGTATGAATACTCTACATGGTATTACTTTTCACCGTTATTTATTTATTACAATGTATTGGTGAAAAATGTATTAAAACATTTATGCATGGAAAAAATATGCAGAATCATGTCTTTTATTTTGGCAATCTAAATTATTTTAACATATTTAGCAGTCAAATTCGGTTGTGGTTTCTTTCATTATATTGCATCATTCGTAAGTATTAGAGTATTTACAATGTTAGGAATCCTCTCTCTCTCTCACATGCGTACTCTCTGTGTGTGCGCGCGCGCGTGTGTGAAACACACAATGCTAGGAGTTCTTAAGAAATATCTTGTGTTTAGAAAGGAATCCATGTTACCATATTATCACTAAATCCAACTACTAAGATCAAGTAGTTGAAAGCTCGTTGATGTCGTCTAGAAAGGGAAGAATAGGCGTTCCAGAAAATTCTTTCAAATGCAGTGGTAAAATTCTGGTAGAAACCTCCGACCCCAGGGGTAGGAAGCTCCGACCGGCTCTCTCGGTCCGACCGGAGGTTCCGGCCTAGAACACCGGAGATTTTGATCCTAGTATTCTGACTCTACCAAGACACTTCAATAATGAACAAAATGACAGGGATCAAGTTTAGAACAAACAATAAGGTAGGAGATGGATGTAGGCAAGTATAGAGAAAAAATAATGCAATAACGAGCAAGCACAAAAAGAAGACACAAAGATTTTTTCCCGAAGTTCGGATCACAAAGATCCTATGTCTCCGTTGAGGAGCTCTGAAGAGCCAGGTCTCGATTGACCCCTTGCCATATCAAGCGACCACGAAGATCAGCTTTGTATCCACTCGAATTTACCTCTTTTCCTTACGGAGGCGAGATTAACCTTTACAAACTTTTCCCGGAACAATCCACAACTTTAGGAAACTCGCGAGCGACACCTAACCATCTAGGAGGTTTTCCTCCAAGAGAAATAAGCTCCAAGCAGCTGATCCGTATCCTCCTCAAGTGCATAAGATCCTCCTAGCCTTCTCTCAACAAAAATCACTCAATTCCCCACTAGATCCTTATAAGAATCACAAAGGTGACACTAGAACTAGTTGGGTGAGCTCAAGAGACCTTAGGAGAGGCTAGTAAACAGTGGAATAGGAGTGGAATGGCCCAGCATCGGTTAGAAATAAAGTTTGGGCTTTGTAGGCATTGGCATACGTCACTTAGCTGTTACTCACAGATTTTGGCAAGGAGGTTCCGACTCCAGGGGCAGGAACTTCTGGCCAACACTTAGTCTCTGGCCGAGAAGGTTGGTCAGAACCTCCGACCCCCAGGATAGGAACCTCTGACCCTGACACTGAAACTAGCCTAACCCAAGTGTATATATTGTGCCAAAGTGATAGACTCTCAGCTATTTGGATCTTAAGCACCTGAGTGGTCGTGGAACACTGTTTGCAACCCCTTTTGATAGTATAGCTTTCCTACGACTCAAAAGAAAATTCAAAATAATTTAAAATAAACTCTGAGTCGCTACGCCGCTTTGCGTCATGTTTTTGTGGGGGGGGTCTCCATGCACCACACCAAGCAATCTGGAACCAATCTCTGCATAATTTTCAATAAACTCATTAGTCTCTTCACTGTTTTGTCATTAATCCACCAAAACCCACTTAGAGGCTAGATGCACTTTCAATCTCCCCCCTTTTTGGTGATTAATGACAATACGGTTAAAGTTTATAACAGAATGAATATATAAATTTGATTTTGAATGAAAGGAGATAAATTTGGCTCCCCTAGAAATAGGCTTATAAGAGTGAGAGTGAAGTAAATATGCATATTGAGTATTGGAGAAATATGGAAAGCCTTATTCATCTCTTTTCATCCGTGGAGTGCAAAGTGTGACATGATGAACAGTATATAAAATGCATATGATATGGCAAGCACACAAAAAGAGAAAAATAACATCACATCACATCGCAAGGCATCACATAAATGGATCTAAGGACTGAAAGTGAACTAGAACAATAATTAAACAGTCATTACATCCCAGTCATACAGTCAATACATGTCCACAAGTAGATAGGAGATATAGGAAGCCTAAAATAGGAGAGAGGGGGTCGGAGCTTCCGACTGCCAAGGCCGGAACCTCCGACCTCCCTGCAACAGCAGTCAAAACTGGTGAGAGAGGGTCCTTCATTCTGAATTTTTCTCCTCTTTGGCATCAAGGCACCAAAAAGATAGGAAAGTCAGGGGAAGAAGGGACTCAATCGTCGTTGGAGGGGATGATCTCAGTGTCGCCGGACACTGGACTGCCTGCAGTGCCGGTCTCATCATCAAGAGCAATTATCTCTGTATCTCCACAGGCGGCGTCAACATCCCTTTCAACAATGGGAGGAATGTCGTAGACAGGCTGAAAAGAGAAAGTTGCGGGCACAAAGTCATCATCCTCATCACCATCGTCTTAATCCTCCTCATCATCCTTCCCATCATCATCATCGTGGTAAGAGTCCTCCTCTGTGTCCTCATCAGAATCTGCCTCGGACTCAGAATCTCCAAAGGGTCCAGTGGAAGGACCAGCGCCACTAGCAATGTGCTGAGCAGACTCATAGGCAGCAAAGGGATCCTCATACACCTCATCCTCAGAATCATTAGAAACTGTCTTGCCGGCATCCCTCAACATCTCCTTCTGCTGGCGCTTCATCTTCTTGATCTTCACGGCGTTCTTGGTACAGATGCTGAAGATGGCCTTGAGTGTCTTTTTTATAGGCGACTCGGAACTCTGAGATGAAGAACCAGACCGAGAGGAAGCTGAAAGAAACTTCACTGCGGGAGGAGCTGGTGGACGGTAAAACTTGTGCTTCACCTCCTTCTCAAAAACTAGCCCGGATACTTTCTCGATTATCTTCATGATATAGGGAGCACAAGCACATCCTCTCTTCGGCTCTATCACAATGTTGAAGATTTCAAACCAGATGTACTTTATCACATTGATAGGCGGCTGGTTTCTCCTCAACCTTGCAAACAGAGTGTAGTGGCGAGCAGGGAGAGCTGTGGCATCGCTAGCTTTGGGAAAGAGAGTGGCCCTGATCATGTTCAGTAAAATCTTGTAAGGGGGAAGCAGCCCCTTTGTAGTGCCCATGCAATTCCTGGGAGCTCCATCTACATACGTGAACATAGTCCTCTAAATAGGCAGAGTCTTCTCGCTATGCAGGTTCGGCTTGTTGAGATTATCGAGGTTCAATCCCAAAATGGCTGTGAACTGAGAGATAGTGACGGTGTACTCCACTCCCTGAGTTCACCATCTCATCTAAAGCTCATGCTGTGGACTCCCCTCAAAGAACACTGTCACATAGAACTAACATATCATCTCCTCACTCCAGTCATACTGCAAACCCATGATCCCTCCAATACCTTGTACAGGTAAAGGTTTATCATATCCTTGAAGATTTGGCCCATCTAGCGCTGCATGTACTCCTAGTCAATATACCTCATCTCTATCACAGGTTTGGGATGACTCATAAAGACTGAGTTGTACCAATCCACCTGGACAGTAGTGACAAAACGAGGATCCGACAACTCCTGAGGGAGAGTATCTGGTTCTGCTTCCTGTCTCTGCCTCCCCTTGCCACATCGTGTAGATAGTCAAAATGTTGCCGTGAAATGTGACCAAAAGGAGTAGTGCTGATTGCCCTGTGCTTGATCACTCAGATTGGGTCATCGAAGGTGCCACTGCCAGTAATGCAAGAACCACCACCACGAGATCCACTACGTCTTGGTGGCAGTGGTGCATCAGGGTCCCTGATCACTAAGGCAAAGCTGCAAGTCTGTTGAGTAGTGGGAGGCTGTGTAGTGGCCCTCTTGCCTCCGCCTGCCCTCCTGCTGCTGCTAGCATGAGCCGGTCCCTTTCCTTTGTCCGTTCTCCAAGAAGGTGACTCCTGATCACTCTAGGTACTAGAGGTGGAAATGTCTTGTCGCGCCTTCTGACGTTTCTCTCGAGCCGTTGATACTGAAATACAACCAGGAATCAAAGAAAGAATTAAATTCAAGGTTTTAATGGAAGAATCAAGTCTACAAGAGGCTAGCAGAAAAAGCCAAGTCGGAGGGTCCGACCATGGAGCCGGAACCTCTAGCCAGCCCTCTCGGCCAGGCTAAGAGAGCCGGTCGAAACCTCCGACCTTGAGGGCCAAAACCTCTGGCTGGCACAAGGTAAGGAATTGATCTACTAAACTAGCCAATGTAATTGATGCAAGACTATAGATCGATGATTTAGGGGTGTGCAGAAAGGTTTCTAACCAAGGGGAATTAGTCCTAAGTTCTCACTTTGAGAGATTAGGTCAAAAATAGAAAAAACCTAAGGAATAATATCGAAACCAATACCTTGAAATAAGGAATTGCAAAGACGTCAACGGGGCGGAATCTCCAACCACTCAAGAGGAAGGAAACGTGAATGCTCAAAGGTTGCTGACGGTGGGAATGAAAAAATCGCCACATGAGGGAATGAGAGCAAGTTAGGGCTAAGAGGAGATGAAATGAGAAGAGAGAAGACTCCTAGCCGCGCACATGGGCTAAAAACCATTGGCGGGTCGGAACCTCCGGGCCTTTGGCCGAAACATCCGACCTGATTTTTCTGGAAAGGGGGAAACAATGGTATTTTGGCACAAAGGAGGTGGATATGATTTTCTGTTGACCCGCATGTGACCAGCCGCAATCAATCATCACATAACAATAGTCACAATGCAAATCAACAACGAAAGACCAAGTTTTCGCAATAAAACTAGCACACAAGGATTTTCACAAATATTTTGAGAAAATGGGTTTTTTATGGGATAGGGGAATGTTAGAGCTCCGTTCCTGGTGTTAAGATCATTTTCTACATAAGAAGAGGCCTCAAAAACATAAGAGCTCACTTTAATTGATATTCTTTTGACCTATAATTTACTATTGATTAGCTAAGCACTTAGTTATGCAATGTTTCAAAAATCTATGTTATTGAGCTCACTCCTAAGCTCACAAAACATTTTCTCATCTAAGGGCTTAGTGAAGATATCGGCAAGTTGGTGTTCGGTTCTCACATGGGTAATGGTGATATCTCCTCTAGCTTCGTGGTCTCCTAAGAAGTGGTGTCTTATGTCAATGTTTTTGGTTCTTGAGTGTTGGACGAAATTATTGGCTATTTTGATGGCACTCTCATTGTCACAAAGGAGTGGGATTTTGGTTATTATATAGCCATAGTCTTGGAGGGTTTGTTTCATCCAAAGAAGTTGAGCACAACATAAGCCGGTGGCTATCTATTCCGCCTCGGCGATAGATTGGGCAATTGAGTTTTGTTTCTTGGAGGTCTAAGAAACTAGAGACCGTCCAAGGAATTGATAAGTCCCCGTTGTGCTCTTGCGATCAACCTTACACCTGGCATAACCGGAATCGAAATATCTAATTAGCTCAAAGACACAACTCTTACGATACCATAGGCTAAAATTAGGAGTGTGCACCAAATATCTTAGAATTTTCTTAAGATCAACAAGATGACATTATTTAGGCGCCGCTAGAAAGCAAGCACACATGCACACACTAAGCACAATATCCGGTCTAGATGCACAAAGGTAAAAAAGAGATCTAATTATGGAGCGATATAACTTTTGATCCACCGGTTTGCCGTTGTCGTCGAGGTCGAGATGGCCATTTGTTGGCATTAGAGTCTTGATGGGCTTGGCTCCCTCTATCTCGAACTTCTTGAGGATGTCCTTGAGATACTTGGTTTGCGAGATGAAGGTTCCATCCTTTTGTTGTTTGATTTGAAGCTCGAGGAATAAGGTGAGCACCCCCATCATCGACATATCGAACCTCCTAGTCATAATCTTGCTAAACTTTTCACTAAAAGAAGGATTAGTGTCGGCTTTGCCTATTTCAAAGACATTTTTGAGTAGAAAGTCACGAAGGCATTCATACAAAGCTCTAGGGGCTTGCTTGAGCCCGTAGAGCGTGTTGTGAAGCTTGTAGACGTGATTTAGATATTTGACATCTTCAAATCCGGGCGGTTGCTCAACATACACCAACTCAGAGATTGGTCCATTAAGAAATGAACTCTTGACGTCCATTTGATAAAACTTAAAATTATGGTTAGCGGCATAAGTTAACAAAATTCGAATGGACTCAAGGCGAGCAACCGGCACAAAGGTTTCACCAAAATCAAGACCCTCGACTTGGGTGAACCCTTAAGCCACTAAACATGCTTTGTTGCGAGTGACTACTCCATTCTTGTTTTGCTTGTTGCGGAAGACCCACTTGGTGCCGATGACGTTTTGCTTGGGTCTATCCAGCAATAACCACACTTGATTACGGGTGAAGTTGTTTAACTACTCCTGCATGGCCATCACTCAATCCGGATCATCGAGTGCTTTCTCCACCCTAATTGGCTCCAAAGACTAAACAAAAGAGTAATTCTCACAAAAGTTAGCGACCCGGGGCAAGTGATTACCCCTCTTTGGATATCACCAAGAATGTTGTCGACGGAAAGATCTTTTTGCATGGTGTGGTGAATTCTTGGATGATACACCGGGGGACTTGAGCTCGCACGGTGTCTCTTAGCTCACTATTGCCCTCACCATCGATTCCATCCACTTGTGCTAAATCATCCCCTTGATCAACTCTTGTGTTCGGAGGCGTCACTTAAGTGGAAAAAGCTTGTTCGGTGCCTCTTTGCTCCTCCACCTCTTCTAGCGGCCTCACTTCTCCAATTGCCTTTTTGTTGATGTCATGTCCCATGATTCCTTCACCTAGCATCTCAAACTCAACTTGCTACACATGGGAGCCATTAGTTTCATCAAATGTCACATCTCTTGTGGTTTCAACAATTCTGGAGACTTTGTTGAAAACACGATAGGCGTGAGCATTTGACTCATATCTGAGTAAGAATTCTTCATACACTTTTGAAGCAAACTTGGATAAGCGAGGTCTCTTACTCAAAATGAAATATTTGCAACCAAAGACACGAAAGTATAAGACATTGGGTTTATTAATAGTGAGGAGTTCGTATGCCGTCTTTTTGAGAAGCTTGTGGAGATAGAGGCGATTGAGCGCGTGACACGCGGTGTTCACCACCTCCGTCTAAAAGATGTCTAGGGTTTTGTATTCATCTAGCATAGTCCTTGCCATCTCGACAAGAGACCGGTTTTCCTCTCCACAACTCCATTTTGAGGTGGATCATATGGAGCGGAGAACTCGTGCTTAATCCTCTCGTCATCAAGGAATTCCTCCACTTGAGTATTCTTGAACTCCCCCACTGTCACTCCTAACTTTCTTGATCTTGAGGTTGAACTTGTTTTCGGCTTGCTTGGCGAATTTTTTAAAGATTTCTTAGGTTCCACTTTTATCTTGCAAAAAGAACACCCAAATGAAACAAGAAAAGTCATCAATAATTACGAGCCCATATTTATTATCACCGATGCTTAGATAGGCCATGGGATCGAAGAGATCCATGTGAAGTAGTTCCAACGGCCTTAAGGTAGTCGTAATGTTCCTTACGGGATGTGGGTTCACTACTTGCTTTCCAGCTTGACAAGCGCTACACACACGATCTTTCTTAAATATGACGTTATATAGTCCGAGGATATGTTCCCCTTTAGAAGATTCGATAAGTTCCTCATCCCCGCATGGGCTAGCCTTTGGTTCCAAAGCCACCCTATTGAGCATTTTGCAATCAAGCAAGCTTCCTAGTTCACTTTATCTATGTCAAAATCCACTAGATAAAGATCTCCCTTCAACCTCCCCTTGAATACGACGGAATTATCATCTCTTCTAAAGACGGTAACATTCTCGTCGGTAAACAAGCAATTATAGTCCAATTTGCACAATTGAAACACCGATAGTAAATTGTAGCTTAAGGACTTGACGAGAAAGACATTAGAGAGAGATAGATTGTTGAAAATAGCAATTTTACCTAGACCCATTACCTTGCCCTTGCCATCATCTCCAAAGACAACATTGCCGTAATCTCCTCCATTCTCGTCAAGAGTTACAAACATACTCCTCTCTCCCATCATGTGGTTGTTGCATCCGCTGTCAACAACTCAACTCGTTCACCGGAGGAGTATGCCTAAAAAAGAATCAAGCTTGGGATTTAGGTACCCAAACTTGTTTAAGTTTGGGTCCTCGAGCGTTAGTCACAAGGACCTTGGGCACCCACACAAGCCATATATTCCTCATTGCAATCACCAATGAAATAATCAATCACTTTACCACGGTGATACTTGGTGATCTCGTATGAGTCATAGTACAGTTTTTTGGGTTGGAACCTCCTACCAGCCCTATCTGTCTGCCTGGATGGACTGGTCAGAACCTCCGACCGTTCTAGTTGGAACCTCTGACCAGCCTTCTCGGCCAGGCCGAGAGGCCGTGTCGGAACCTCCGCCTACTATGGTCGGAGCTTTCGGCCTCCAGGCTGACCAAGGGTTTTTTTACCTCCTCGACTTGCGTTGAACTCTCTTCGTTCATGAACTACAGGCATTGCTTTCCATTCGCCATGGACCTTCTGAATGGCCTGCTTTCATGAGGAGAAAAGTCAAGACCATAGCCATTCTTGTTGATGTGTGTAGTGAGGGTTTTGTAGAGGGTATTCTTGGATTGGTATGTCTTTAAACATCTAAACTTCACCAAGATGCCCAATTATTCATTTTCCTTTTTGGGAGCCTCCAAAGCTTCAAGGTTAGTAGCATATGCATCCAAATGATAATTATAGCACTTTGCACAACCGTTGCTTGTGGAGGCATTTGAGGTCTTAGGGGCCTCATTGGAGGTGGAGGTATTATTCCAAAGAGTATCAAATTGCACTTCAAGAGATTTATGATTTTGGTCCAATTTCACAAGGTTTTTTTGAAGTGTTTCATTCACGCTCTTTAGGTTAGCAATGGAGTTATTAACCAAAGAAAGCACTTTGGTCAATTCCTCAATCTTCTACTTCTCCTTAGCCAAGTTCTCATCTAAGGCAAGATTTCTCTCCTTCTCAAGAATGAGCAAGTCCTCTTACCTTTCGAGAGACTTTCCTTTTCCCTCCAATGCATTGATAAGCTTTGCCAATTGTAAAATGGCCAGCTTGCTAAAGCCCTTGAGTATCTCATCAATACCATCCTCACTTTCATCATCACTAAGATTATCATCATCAATTTGAGAATATTTGGATGGAGAGGTTACCTTTCGCCTTTATGCCATGAGGAAACTGGGCTCATACTGGTCGTCGTCGCTCAAGTTGTCGAAGAGACGCTCCTCGAACGCCGATGAAGACTTGATGGCAATTGTGGCAACATCTCTTTCATCGTCTTCTTCCTTGTAGTCGTCCTCATCATTGGAGAACCACTCCTCTCCAATGTGAGCACGCTCAATCTTCTTCTTAACCACGTTGGATTTGCCGCCCTTGTTCTTCAGCTTGGGCAATCGGCGATGAAGTAGCCATACTCCTTACATTCGTAGCATACCCGCTTGGATTGCTTCCTTCCATTGTCATTGTCCTTCTTGTTTTTGCCGAAACCGCCTCGACGAAGAAAGTGCTTGAATTTACTTACCATAAGAGCGAAGTTTTCGTCTTCACTCTCGAAGTCGCTTGAGGCTTGATACTTCTTGGCTTTCAAAGCAACTTCCTTGTTATTGGCGATTGCGGCATTCTTGGCGAGTTGTTTGACCTCTTTGGTTTCCATTTCTAGTAGCTCATGTGAGATGATTCTCGAGAGAACGTCGCTTGGGGTGAGTCTCTTGAAATTCTTCATCTCCCGGATGAGGGTCACTAAGGTGGGATTCCTTAGGGCGATCGCGCGGAGAAGCCTCTTGACAACCACCTGATCGGTCATGTCTTCACCACTAGGACCATGGATCTTGTTGACAATGATCATCATGCGATCGTACATCTCTTGTGGCGTCTCGTCGTCTTCCATCACGAACCGCCCAAATTGCCCTTCAAGCAACTCGATCTTGGACTCTCGCATGCCAGGGGATCCTTCATTCGTCAATTGAAGCATATCTCAAATCTCCTTGGCCTCCTCAAGTTGGTCCACTTTGTTGAATTCCTTGGGGCTCAAGGAGTTGAGGATAACGCTTGCGGCTTGAGCGTTGCGGTAGATGAGAGCCTCTTGAGCCGGTGTAAGTTCCTCTCCTTTCTCCGGGGCATCCGTCACACATGTGCACATAATTTTTCAAACACTAGGATGCAACAAGATTAGATGCAATTTCATCTTGTGTTTCCACACGCTATAGAAAGTCCTGTCAAAATGGGGAGCGTGTCCAGAAGACACGGAGACGAATTGCTGAGGAGGAGGGATAAACTTGTTGTAATCAAGGTCAAAAGTAGATCCCTTCCTTCCACCCGACTTGCTAGTCGAGCCATCTCCATCTTCTTGAACACTGGTAGAATCAACCACCTTTTTGGTCGACATCTTCGGATCAACTCCAAGCGGTTAAACTTCTTAGGAGCTTAGGCTCTGATACCAATTGAAAGCCCGTTGATGTCGCCTAGAGGGGGGTGAATAGGCGTTCCTGAAAATTCTTTAAAATGCAGCGGTAAAATTCTGGTAAGAACCTCCGACCCCAGGTATAGGAAGCTTTGACTGGCTCTCTCGGCCTGGCTGAGAGGGCTGGCAGGAGGTTCCGACCTAGAACACCGAAGGTTCTGACCCTCGTGTTTTGACTCTACCAAGACACTTCAATAATGGATAAAATAATAGGGATCAAGTCTAGAACAAATAATAAGGTAGGAGATGGATGTAGACAAGTATAGAGACAAAATAATGCAATAACGAGCAAGCACAAAAAGGAGACAAAGATTTTTTTTCTCGAAATTTGGATCACAAAGATCTTACGTCTCCGTTAAGGAGCTCCGAAGAGCCAAGTCTCGATTGACCCCTTGCCTCACCAAGCGACCATGAAAATCAGCTTGATATCCACTCGAAGTTATCTCTTTTCCTTACGGAGGCGAGATTAACCTTCACAAACTCTTCCCGGGACAATCCACAACTCTAGGAAGCTCGCGGGCGACACCTAACCGTCTAGGAGGTTTTCCTCCAAGAGAAATAAGCTCCAAGTAGCTGATTTGCGTCCTCCTCAAGTGCAAAAGATCCTCCTAGCCTTTTTTCAACAAAAAATCACTCAATTCCCCACTAGATCCTCACAAGAATCACAAAGGTGACATTAGAACTAGTTGGGTGAGCTCAAGAGACCTTAGGAGAGGCTAGGAGACACTGGAATAGAAGTGGAATGGCCCAGCAACGGCTAGAAACAAAGTTTGGGCTTTATAGACATTGGCATACGTTACTTAGCCATTACTTACAGATTTTGGTCAGGAGGTTTCGACCCCAGGGGTAGAAACCTTCGGACAACACTTAATCTCTGGCCGAGACGGTTGGTCGGAGCCTCCGACCCTAGGGGTAGGAACCTCCGACTCTGACACTGAAACTAGCCCAACCTAAGTGTATGTGTTGTGCCAAAGTGATGGACTCTCAGCTATTTGGATCTTAAGCACCTGAGTGGTCTTGGAATACTGTTTGCAATCCCTCTTGATAGTACGGCTTTCCTACGACTCAAAAGAAAATTCAAAGAGTCGCTTTGCCGCTTTACGTCATGTTTTTGTTGGAGGGGTCTCCATGTACCACACCAAGCAACCTAGGACTAATCTCTGCATAATTCTCGAGAAACTCATTAGTCCCTTAACCGTTTTGTCATTAATCCACCAAAATCCACTTAGAGGCTAGATGCACTTTCAGCAATGACAAAATCAAATCATGAATACATTGTTATAACATTTTTGCCAAATTGTTCCAAGCATCCTAATGATGGTTTTAACTTTTAAGATGCCATTGAAGGAAAAAGAAGCATATATCTAGATCGAGGTATTTATTTTAGAGGAAAAAACTAAGT
Organism: Oryza meyeriana var. granulata; assembly: GCA_003991445.1. NCBI lineage: Eukaryota > Viridiplantae > Streptophyta > Magnoliopsida > Poales > Poaceae > Oryza > Oryza meyeriana. The sequence goes on along the minus strand of RYFJ01000374.1, from coordinate 448,140 downwards.
AGCATATATACATGAGATTGAGTTTCATAAGGTCATGTGAACAGAAAGCTTTATTTTACTTTTTTAAATATCATGTTTTCAGTTTTAGGCTTGCAACTAGCTAATCATTATATATATTGAAGCACACAGCTTCAAATATGCACATTACCCTAGGTTTTCCAAGGAGTAGGCCTATGTATGCACAACAAGCAAATCACTTGCAATTTCATCCTTGTTTGTATAAAAGGGTTAACCTCATAGTACCATGATCGGAATACTTGAGTTAACTTATATACCGGTCTTCACTTATCTCAACTTTGTGGGACTAATCTTATTAACACACCACACCATGGGCAATATGAGACTACTAATGGACTAGAGTATTGCATTCACCCCTTAAGAGGGATGCCCTCACCAGCACACAACATATATATGTAGCAGTTGTCCAAACCGCCCCACACCATGGACCTTGTACTATTCTACCAATTAGCCGAGTTTCATTCACCAACCTAAGGGGAACGTCCACAACAAATATCTAGAACCACCGCTTAGTACATACGAGTACCATTTGCCCTCCACAGGCTCATATTCAAACATATTTGTGAAAAGGAAGGTCTATACTCTAATAACACCATAACCAGGGGCGGAACCAGAATTTTCCTAAGCCTAGGGCTGAGCTATTGTATTTTATAAATTATTGTTTTTATACTTTATTTTTTAAGATTTTACGGTGCAATTTTAGGCTGAAAAGTGGGGCTGCAGCCCAAGTTGCCCTACCCCTGTCTCCGTCCCTGACCGTAACACCCCCTAGCTTTTAGTATCCACGTTACCTCGGTTAAGAAGTAGGCTCACATATGCATAGCACCATCCTTATCATTTTATCACTGCTTCGTATCATGGAACTAACCCCACCAATACCACAAAATATGACACATGGGCCCTACTAGCAGCAGAATATTACATATATCCTTTTTTAAAAATCATATATATATATATATATATATATATATATATATATATATATATATATATATATATATATATATATATGCGAATTATATTTCAAGCTATCATTTTGTAGCTGGCACATTTATTTGTAGTAATGGCTAGGAATCCTTGAGGTGTCCAAGTAGTTCTATATATTGGCCAGTGAAAACAATGACTGGTTCATGGATTACTATAATGAGAAAATTAAGTGATATATATGTTCTTATAACAAGTTGCCAAATTGTTTCAAGAATCTTAATGATGTTTTTATGATGCTTGTGAAAAGGAAAGAGGCACATGCATATATTTTTATATTCTTATTTCTATGGTAAGTTAAAAATGTTCAATTGACACAACGTATCCAATTAAATTTAGAAAGTAAAAAAATCATATGCCATTTTTAAAGGTGAATTAATTCCCAAAATCGATCTTTTTTTTTGCCCATATACATGATCGGTGAGAATTGAATATTGTGGTTTATCCATCATCCATCACTTGGGCATAATGACGCAAATGGACTAGTAATCATAAGATACGGTCATAACATATATATCTAAAAGTATATCATTATGTAAGGCATGACGTAAAGAATCAAAACTAATTAGGTGTCTACATAACTGTTCTCATCAGGATGCTCCAAAAAGGGTATAGAAGATAGTCTGTGTGGCTTGTTTTAACAAGATGCCTAGCACAATATGCACATGTTGTACTTGTTCCAGATATTTGCTGACTAGGATGCTCAACCACGCCACAAATTTCGTATGTACAAATTTAATTAAATTTAATGTGTGTTTGTGTTTTATGTTTTGGGGGTGTTAGTTAGAACTTAGACCCGGGGCCATGCTCAATGTACACATTCACATCCAAATTCCGATGGTACCATATTACCATGAACCAGCATATATATAGGATGCTTATCTTATATTTGATCAAAGAAATGCTTCTTCACATACACATATAATTTTTCATATCATGCAAACACCAATATATATGGCCATATCTTCATTAATTTGATACTAGTAGAGCTAGCCGATGAAGAATCTGATACAAATCTTATGGTGCTAAGCAACTAGAGAGACAGAGAGAATAATATTCGAGCAATTTGGTTCCAGGAGAAAACTTTGTTATGGTATTGGCTCGGAAGTGGCCAAGAGGAGCTTGCACACCGAGGTGTAGAGATCATTAGACAAGCTTAATTGGTTAGAATTTCTAGGAGCACACATCCTAGTGATCCATGAGATATATGTTGATAGTGATAGCATTGCAACTTTAGTTCAGAGAGAACAAAAACAAAGCTATCCCATAAGCTCAACCTTTTGAAAAATATTGGAAAAAAAATAAGATGTGTTAAATTAAGCAAGGTTCAGTGTAGTGGTGGCCTGTTGATATTTCTTTGGCTGCTACTCCAACTAAAATTAACACAATCTGATTTTATCATATATAATAACATCTCAGGTAGTCAGGTGCCTTTTGGTCGTGTTAGGGATGCACTTCTGCACTTCCAAATGCTAGTTCCCTAGCTATATGCAAATAGTATACATGTACAAAGACCTTTCTGATTATAAAGTCCTGATTAAAAATCTTTTGCACCACCTTGTAAGGCTATAAATAGCCCTATATATAACCCCATTTGTAAACTTAAGTGCAAAGGAGAAAAAAATATAATATAATCAAAGGTGATCCCTCGGAAGCTCCCTTTCTAGGAATCGGCAGGCTTGCTGACAGGAATATGACAGTCCTCTGAGACCCCATGTTAGCATGTATAAAGTCGTATAAACCCTCTTTTCTTGAGATAATTGAAGTATAACTCCAACCCTCACGAGAGTGCACCTCATTGCACTTTGTGTTATTTTTCCAACAACCACTTCTTAGCTTTAGTTTTGACTAATTAGTATTTCATTTGAAAGTTACTAGCTAATACACAATAATATATTTGAGGAAAAGAAACCTATAGATGTGTTATTTTTCGAATATAATAGAGGAGTTTTTTTAGTCTATATAATGTTGCTGACACTTTTTTTTTAAAGAAGAAGATTGCTGACGCATTTTTAAAAGCATATATAGCAAAGCACCTTCTGGTGCATTATCGCTATATAAACAAAGGCATTTTTAAAATGCACATACTCTTTACAACATTTTGTACAAATGCTTCTTTTTGTTTATAAGAGAGTAAAAGCATTTTGTGGCAGCATTAAATATAATCGTGTCATTACTATGGCTTACCGTATTTTTTTTAAAAAAATATGTACTCTTGCTATATCCCCTTCTGGCCCGTGCCATGAACCTACAGTGATTAGTGCTACAATAGGTATATAACAATTATATCCGTCTAGTCATCCATGCTCAAGCTGAAGGAAAGGGAGGGTGATTTTTTGACTTAATACCATTGGAATCCATATTGAAGCTATCATTTTGCAATATTTCACTTCACGCTTTGTGCTTAAAGGTTAATGACACCCGTTTTTTTATATGTACTAAAATTTGCTTACTAATTTGCCATAGGTTGTTGTTTTCGTTCATTTTAGTGTTCTCAAGTAGAGGTCAAATTCATGTAACGTTTTAATCTAGATATAATAATACTCCCTCCTATCATAAATATTAGGTATTTACAACAAGAATTTTTCATTTTAAAAAAAATATTCACTATCAATATTTTCTCAAATTCTTAGTTCACAAAATAAAATTTTGACTGTCAAAAGTTGACTGTAATGTTTGACAAATTATTGTACCTGCATCTTGTAGCATACTCTGCATCGAGAAATGTATGATTATGCATCATACAAATTACTGTACGCACATCACTGCCGATTCTAGGATGGTCTGGAATATAACATGTCTTTAATTTGTTATGTGTGTCATCTAGTGTATCATTAATTGGTCACCTGCAGTGTACACACACATATACTCCAGAATTATTGTGAAACAGAAATGGCACATTTTATATATATATATATATATATATATATATATATATATATATATATATATATATATATATATATATATATATATATATATATATATATATATATATATATATATATATATATTATGATCGAATTATGACGATAGATGTGTTATATATTCTGGTCCACTGATTTCATATAATCATTATATAGACACATAATATCGTCTCACAACTTACCACCTCAATATGAGAGGGACATTTACCAATTGCCACTATCATTAGCAATAAGCAATGACCATCATTTGTGCTAGCTGCTTCTTAACAAACGTGTACAAATATAGCAAGCAAGCCTGGACACAAAAGCTGGCCGGGAGAAGCCAAAACAAAAGAGAAAGATGAAACGGACCATGTACTTTGCCAACAAATCACCCTGCCTTTCCATATCACCCAATCATAAATTCCAGTCACCTTCCCATTACAACCTGCATTGCTGCTCACCTTTTCTATCCTCTTTCTAATCCTTTCCTTTTTCTCCCATCAGCTTAGGACCCGTTCGATTCGGCTTCTAATGTGGGCTTATTAGTCACACACAAAACGAAAAATATTATTAGTACGTGATTAATTAAGTATTAACTATTATAAATTTTAAAAAATAAATCTATTTATTTTTTAAAAAATACTTTTATATAAAAAGTTTTTAAAAAACACACTAACGGGAAGAAGTTAAAAACCACGAGCTGAAACGAATGCCCTATTAGCAACATCACATGCTGCATCAGCTATTGATCCATGCATCAACCACCCGGGCCGCAACACGCGTAGTATGTATGCTTCTTCCTCTGCCCCGCCCTTCATATTGTCAAATCAGGCGACACATCAGATTCATCTCATTAGTACTTTATCGCTTAGTTGATACAGAGACCGAAAGTTTATTTATCGTTTTCTTTAAGAGCAACACTAGCTGGACCGTGTGGATCGGGTGGATTGATCGATCGTTAGTTCGGTACACGCGACTTTGGATTTGGAGCTAGTGGTGTTTGCTTTTCGGATGGTGCAAGGTGGCTGGCCGCGTGTTGTGATTTGTGATGGATATATAGAAAAAGGAGATGGACTGTCTGGCAGACCTAACACTCGCCTCACTTTTGACCTTCGACGATCGACACTTGCGCCCATCGAACTACATGCAAAATACAAAAATGTATGATTGAAAGTAACACACATTAGTACTATCAATCTAGATAAAGATTTGTCTAGAGTTATCTAGATTTATAATATAACTCGATATGACATAGTATTATTAATCTAAACAGAATACTAGATTCATAGTAATATAATGTATTAAGTACTAAGTTTTTATATTATAAGATGAAGAAAATACACATATTTACATCGAACAAGCAACAGAAACACTAAGATGGTGTTTGAATTGGGTTATTGTCCTGACTTATAAGCCACACGTAAAACGAACAATGTTATTAGCGCGTAATTAATTAAGTGTTAACTATTAGAAACTTGAAAAATAGATTTATTTGATTTTTTAGAGATACTTTCATATAGAAAATTTTTATAAAAAATACATTATTTAACAGTTAAAAAACGTACTTACAAAAAATAAGAAAATAAGTCACCGCGCTATAAGAACTGGGTCTAAGACCGCTCTTTCAGTATCCGGCGGTTGGAAGTGCATAGTATCAACCCACCCCTTTCTTCTGTCCCTTGTGGCTGTAACAGTGAGATCTCTAGTGGCACTATTAGACCACCTAGACCCACTGTTAAAAACTAGGGACAAAATTGTGCAATTTTTTTCTGGCATTCCTATTTGCTCCCTTGATTCCTGCGGCACCAACCTTCAGCAACTCCAACTACCACCGAAGTGTTGACATCTTTTTGTTGGGAAGGGGAAGTGGAAGAGTTCCCGCCAATTGGTTAATTTGGAGGAAGATGTAGGGGCGTGGACAACCAGCAGCTATGGCGCCTCCAAAATGGCGTGGAGGAGGGAGACGGAGGTGCACGGTGGGGGCAGTCGTAGAGAAGAGGGTGGCAGGTCATGGTGACAGGAGCCGCTAAATATAGAGGATAGTACAGAGACACTGAATGGGACAAAGGTGGAGGATTATTAAAGATTGGAGGTTATAAGCTGGAGGGTGATGGCGGCAGGATAGGGTCTAGCCAATGCGGGTGGGTGTATGGTCCGGCCATGGGAAGGGCAATGGGAATGCAGGGAGCGGCACTAGATTATACACTCACTTGTTGGGGAGAGTATACTGGGGAGGAATGGTCATCGAAGAGAATAGGAATAAGTAAAAAGAATTGAATGAGATCTTAACCATTTGATACATTACAACAAGATGAAAATCGAGCGATTCGCATGACCCTAAAACTGTCAAATATTAGGTGGTCTAACAAAAAGAAAATTCTCGAGGCAAGTAACAAACAAAACACATATAGATCATATACATATCAATATTTTCGATCCGATGGTTGCCCCTTCCCTCCCCAGTTGCTCAACGTGGCATACGTGTAGTAGGGACGGACGCGGGTCGGCCGTGGGTAATCTGTGGCCGACTATAGTTCAACTAAATGAACAACTCTAAAAAATAAAAGTTAGTTTATTTAGTTAAACTAGAACCGGCCACACATTACTGCCACACCTCGTCCTGGCACCGCTACAGACAGCACCAAGGGGCTACCGGTACCGGTCGTTATTTAGGGACCAATTTTTTGAGGCTACAAGGATTGATTTTAATTGAGATCCTGGCCCAAGGCCTTTAATACACATAAACAACCAATTTTTTAAACCTACACTTTTATTGAAATAGTTTTCAATGGTGTACAGTATTCAGGTGCTACAATTACCCTACACGAGCCGACTGTGCCCCTAATATACGGCCCCCATTCTTAACTTAGACGATCGATCAATAGAAAGAAAGAAACACACTCACGACTTGGTCATACGTACCATGAGGGGTCCATAAGTGTGTCCTTTCATCTATAGAGAGCCTCGGTCGACAGATCAGCCAGTGATAACTCATCTTTTTTTAGCTTGGCTACTAACTTATCATAGACATATTTTTTAAACGGTTAAACGATACGTTTTTTTAAAATACTTCTATATAGAAGATTTTTTAAAAATCAAATAAATTATTTTTAAGCTTATAATATTTAATAATTAATCGTGTGCTAATAATCTATCTTATTTCGTGTGTGTCTATCAAGCTCAGCCTATCAGCTGTGTCCAACACTGCCTAGGGAGACCAGTACCGGCTAACCACCGACCACTACACCCAAACACGGCTACGCCGCCCACGACGCGTTCCTCTGCGAGGCGTTTCCGGCCTCCGCACGCACGCGGCTTCTCTCTCCTCGACGTGCACCTGTTACCCGGCCACGTCGTCCCCCCTCCAGCGCCATGGTCGTCGATCGTCGTGTAACCTACTAGTTTCCAGCGCATGCAAGAACAAGCAACAGTGTCGCAATTAACTCTTCTACCTGTAATTTCCAAATAATCTCCAGGGAGCTGTATCTAAGGAAGCGTATTAAGTTGCATTTACTTCTAACTAGTACCGCTTCCTACATTAAAACATATCTCCCTGTTCGCAAATATGAAGAGTTTTAGGGGAATTTTAAGTACTGCTTGTCCCAAATTTTTATTATTTTTTAAACTTTTTGTTTTTTAATTTTAAAAATACTCTTCTGAAACTTATTTTCGAATCTAAACCTTTTTGGCCACACCATTTCACCTGGCGTGGTAATACAACAATGCCACAGGAAAAATCGGTGTGACAGTTTTACCTTGCCACGCCACGCTCCCATGTTAGACAGACTGGCTTGACCAAAAGATTCATACTTAGAAATAAGTTATAAAATGGTCTATTTTAAAAATTAAAAAATAAAAAATCCCCTTGTCCCATCAAGCAATTCAATTTTCTTATCATTTTACCCTAACCACACTCCTAACTTCGATCATCACTCGTTTAACAAGGGTTTTATTTTCTTTTTCCTTAATCTCTTTAAAAGTGCTAAAAATCGATTAGATTTATGGCCGGAGGGAGGGAGTAGTATTTGACATTTAGGACAGCCATTTCTAGCCCCCTACCAATTAATTAACGACACCTATTAACTGCTTGACAGCGATCGAGCTAAAGCAACCACGCCCAAAATAGCCAAGCAACCGGCCATGGCTATGGCTCTCCGTCGGTAGTACTGTGACAATGCCGCATGTCCCTGTACTGCCTAGCTAGCAAATTAATCAAGAATCAAACATACATACATGCTAGTACTATATAGTTACATGTTGCATTTCATTGTGGGCACAGGTGTACGTATCCTTGACTTACAAGTGGTCGGTGCACAACATGCATGCGTTGTCGACGCTTCCCCTTGTATAGACCCGGTGCAAATGTCAACTACAGTGACACGGCATCACAATTCAATTAGGGGTTCATTGCAAAAACAAGGAGTCAATTTGCGGCTAATTAATTAAATACACAAGATGATTTTTCGGTTAACAGATGACAAGCTAGCTACTCCATCCATCCTAAAAATATAAACATTTTTAGAATTAGGTACGGTTATTTAAAAAGTAGATAGAAACAATTGGAAGAATGATGTAATTGTTGAGAAGAGAAAATAGGTAAAAAAAATTAAATAAAAAATAGTTACGATTGGTTGAGATAAGAGGGTAGATAAAAAAATAGTTTTATTTTAAAACAAGACTTGAGTAATAAAAATAACATTATTTTAGCACGGAGAGTAGCTAGGATGGATATACAAGGAGAAACTAGCTAGCAAGGTTCACTACACATATACCATAGGTCCATTCTTAATTAATAAGGAAATCGACACTACTCACTTATATAAGCGCGTGATTAAATCAATCCCCATATTGTTCTGTTCGAGTTACTAATTAATTAGTTGTAGAATCTCATCAAGATGGGAAATGCAGTAGAGAATTTGTGGCCTAATGCTTTTAGGATGTAGAGATATATTTGGCTCGAACTCCGCCACAACTTTATGCGCCCTCTCTCTCTCTGATAGAAATATATAATTTTTATTTTTTTCTTCCAAGTCGAAGTGCAACTTTAACTATAATATCATACTTCATATCTATTTTCATCGTAAACTTTACAAATTACTCATTGAACCTATTAATATTAAGAAATAGTAAAATCTAAATGGATAACCACATATAAAATTAAATTAAGATGAATATTCCCTCTGGAAAAATATGCATCACACATTTTCTAGAAAATATATTTTTATTTATTTTAGATAATATTATATATATTTTTATCTATAGCAAAACACAAGCATTCAACTAGTTTATTATAATAAATTTATGAGACTATGAAAGCACTTTTCACAACAAATCTGAGTGTGTGGAAGCAAACATCCTTCTTCTTGTTCCCTCTATTGGGCCACGATCATGTTCTCTAAAATCACTAATCTTAAATATGGATTTGCCAAATGGCATTCAACAGAAAATTAGGGTAGATTTCTTCGTCGTTGGATCCACGTCAAGATTCGTGCTCAGGCTCCTCCTCTAGCTCTGACGAGCTCCTCCTCTTCTCTGCATCGGCGACACCCCAACTACCGTGGAGGACTTACGGATTAGGGTTTAGTATTTGGGTCGGGTAGAAAGGGATTGGGGAAGGAGAAAGAGTAAGAGGACGTTTTCCCCGAGCTTAGAGGGATGGCCATGGATGGCGGTCGGACCAACGGTGGGCGGCGGACACAAGTGGGCGGTGAGGTGGCGGCGGGGCATTAGATCCGAATTGGTTAGGAGACGGGGGCGACGGTAGCATCTCCAGCGATGCACCTCGCCAGTGCCTGGCTTGGGAAGGAGGAGAGGTGGGGGGGAGGAGGACGGCCAGCAAGGCCTCCCTGGTGAAAGTGCATCTAACCTCTAAGTGGGTTTTGGTGGATTAATGACAAAGCAGTTAAGGGACTAATGAGTTTATTGAGAATTGTACAGAGAATTAGTCTCAGGTTGCTTGGTGTGGTGCATGGAGACCCTCACAAAGACATAACGCAAAACGACGAAGCGACTCGGAGTTTATTTTAAATTATTTTGAATTTTCTTTTGAGTCGAGGAAAAACCGTACTATCAAGAGGGGTTGCAAGCAGTGTTCCAAGACCACTCAAGTGCTTAAGATCCAAATAGCTGAGAGTTCATCATTTTGACACAACACATACACTTGGGCCGGGCTAGTTTCAGTATCAGGGTCGGAGATTCCTACCCCTGGGGTCAGAGGCTCCGACTAGCTCTCTCGACCAGAGACTAAGTGTTGGCCGGAGGTTCCTACCCCTGGGGTCGGAACCTCCTGGCCAAAATCTGTTGGTAACGGCTAAGTAACGTATGCCAATGCCTATAAAGCCCAAACTTGGTTTCTAGCCGTTGGTTGACCATTCTACTTTATTTCCACTGACTCCTAGCTTCTCCTAAGTTCCTTTGAGCTCTCCCAACTAGTTCTAGTGCATTCTTTGTGATTCTTGTGAAGATCTAGTGGGAAATTGAGTGAATTTTGTTGAGAGAAGGCTAGGAGAATCTTGTGCACTTAAGGAGGACGCGGATTGGCTGCTTGGAACTCATTTCTCTTAAAGGGAAACCTCCTAGACGGTTAGGCGTCTCCCGCGAACTTTCTTGAATTGTGGATTGTTCCGGGAAAATTTGTGAAGGTTAACCTCGCCTCTGCAAGAAAAGGAGGTAAATTCTAGTGGATACCAAGTTAATCTTCGTGGTCGCTTAGTGAGGCAAGGGGTCGATCAAGACCCGAATCTTTGGAGCTCCTCAACGGAGACATAGGATCTTTGTGATCCGAACTTCGGGAAAAATCTTTATGTCTCTGTTGTGCTTTCTCATTATTGTCTTGTTTTGTATCTTTACTTGCCTGTATTTATCTGCTACCCTATTACTTGCTCTACTCTTGACCTCTGTAAATTTATCCATTATTGAAGTGTTTTGGTAGAGTCAGAACACTAGGGTCGAAACCTCCGACCAGCTCTCTCGGCCATCTCGAGAGAGCCGGTCGGAGCCTCCTACCATTTTGGTCGGAGATTCCTACTAGTATTTTACTGCTGCATTTGGAGAATTTTTCAGGAACATCTGTTCACCTCCTCTCTAGGCAACATCAACGGGCTTTCACCCGGCACCAACGCACCTTGTAGCGCCGATGAGGTTGAGGGGCGGCACGCTGCCAGGGAAGGCAAGAGCGTGCATTGTGTGCGGGAGAAAAGGATAAGGTTAGTGTGCTTGTACGAGTTTTGGCGCGATGTGAGCCATCTAAAAATGGTTGAGAGGATGAGGGATGTTACATAGATAGTCCTTATTAATTAAATATATTAGAAGTAATTAGCTCCATTTGACATACGAATTTAATTATCTTCGTGGCACGTATTCCTTTCCACCGTATCGCTCGACAAATTCTACTATCCATAGGTACATGACAAGTTCGAGATACAGTTCAATATATTGCTTCAATGTTACTTTCAGAAAGGGCAAAAAAGAAAACCTTATCTTGAATAAGAAAACTATCCTAGCAGTTAATTAGTCGATCCACTGATTCAGTGACTCGTTAAAAGCAGAATCAATGAAGCAATTCAAGCCACGCTGCTCAAAGTGCTCAGTGCGGCAGCGCATAAAAATACCATCTGTAATCAGAAACTGCACGATTCCTGCAACTACCACGACTTGGACACAGGCAGTAATTACTGCCAGAGATGAGAATATCAATTTATATTGTCGTTAACTTGTCCAAGCAGCTCGATCGGCAGGCACCTACCACTAACAGTTACTTATAAGTGAGCTGATCCAGCTACTAAACAACAAATAAACTAATTAATTAAATCAGTTGGCTTAACTTGTAGGTATCATCTTACAATCGTAACCACGAAAGAACAATATAATGCGGTTAATTAGCTAGTCTAGGCTGTTTGCTTAATGGTTTCACACTAGTACGTCGTAAATGCATGCACTGCTAGCCAGCTAAGTAAGTGTGACTACTGATATTAATTAACAAAAAATGGAGTATAAATAAGAAAAGTGTATATATAATTAAGTAGTTAATCTAATCTAGCTAGGTCCATTAGTTTCATGCATGACGCGTGCGAATCTGTCCGGCAAAAAACGACCGCCGTGTTTGGCCGGTGTTCACTTCTCTCTCCGTGATATATCGATCCATCTCACTAATTGATAAATATCTAGATGATGACCAAACTTTTGGAGACAGAGCTAATCACGCTTACGACTTTACTTAGTACTACTGAGTAATTAATTAATTAACAAACGTGTAGTTTGATTTAGATAAGTAACGTGCTCCTGGAATTTGTCAATCTGTGTGCCTAGTTTATAGGCGTTTTTGTTAGAGACGGACGGGTCTCTGAAAAATAGCTTTTTACCCGTCTATACAAATGATTTCGCAGCAGTGTTACGTACAAGAGAGATCTACACACGCAGCAGCAGAGAAAATATGAGCCAAGACGTTGTCACGTAGTAAAATGGCGGTATATTAGAGACTTTGCCTTTGACCGCATCCAGTAACAGAGTACGTGTCTTGAGGTCTTCAAAGCTTCTTATTTTTTCTTTATTTCTTTATTTTTTTTAACCACGGTTCTTAAACTATTAAATGGTGTATCTTTTTATAAAAATTTTTTATATAAAAGTATTTTTAAAAAATAAAAAATTTAAGTTTTTAATAATTAATATTTAATTAATTACACGTTAAGGATGCTTCTAGTTTTACTCACGAACAAGCCACTCTGAATCTCTTCTGCTGAATTGGTCGCGTACTTGATTTTTTTATTTTATTTTCTTTTACCTGGGAGGCATCGTTGCGTATGCTGTTTGGGATCTTGACGGCATGGAGTAGGACTGTCCATTGCACATGTGCTTCGGCTCCTACTACTCCTAGCAGCTAGCGAACCATGCGTCATATGTCTAGTCTTTGTCGCGAGATTGTTTTTCCCTGTGCCCTTTTCTCCCTCTTCTTTTATTTTATTTACTCATATGAACTTAAATAAAATCCAGTGTCCACCATTTGCCGCACATGGAATTTTTGAATCATCAATGGACAAAAAAACTAAGTCTATGTTATGTTATGGGTATGTTCTTTTCTGCTGAATAGATAAATAATTTGTGATTATTATTTAAGATTATATACAAATCAAAGAATTACTATTATAAAGTTAAAAAAGATATTTAGAATAGTATTATAAGAAATTTGTATATATATAAAGTGTTTTTTAAATCCTATCGTTTAAGAATTTGGATATTGTGCCCATTAATTAATCAATCCATTAAGCTTTACGGTTGGTTCTAAGGTATCTCTTATGAATTTATGGAGCATTCCAACCTACAGGTACCGATGAAAATCTTTCTTATTTTTCATGAGCACGCTTTTCGAACTGCTAAACTATGTATTTTTTGTAAAAAAAATTCCTATATAGAAGTTGCTTTAAAAAATCATATTAATTTATTTTTTAAGTTTACAATAACTAATATTTTATTAATCATACGCTAATAGCTTATCTCGTTTTACGTGATTTTCTTCTTCTTCCTCTTCCCTCACCTTCAAAATTAAGCCTTAGGGGGTGTACTGCTTCGAGATGAACCGGCTATATATGTAGGTTTCTTGTGCATTGCGTAGTAGTACATCCTTCTAGTAGATGCTTGTGTAGAACTACATATTGTTTCCTTCTACATGCTTGTGTTGAAAATAGCCTAATCGACTGTGCTTGCGATAAATACAGCTGATAGTTTATTTTACATCAATATTTTCTTTCACTTTTCAAATGTGCTCTTGTACAACAAAGAAAAACTAGAATAAATATAATTGATACTCCCTCTGATCATAAATATTTAACTTTTAGAATAAAATTTGATCATACTTTTAAAAGTTTGACCATCAATAATTCCTCAAATGATTATCTTAAAAAAAAGCATAGATTTGTCTTGCAAAGTGCTATTATAATATCACGAACTTATCAAATTTTATAAACTTATTCTACCGTAAAGTTGATGGTCTAAGTTTAAAAAGTTGGCTGAATATTGTTCTAAATGTTAAATATTTATAATTAGAGGGAGCAATAATTTCCTAGATGTGTGCATAATTATGAAAGTTATACTGATGAAGCACATTATTTATAAATAAAGTACTTTCCAACTTGCAGAAGATCAATATACAATTTCCTAAAGTAAAAAGAAATTCACAGAACACCCTAAAAAACAAGCCAAAATTCTTGGCCACTACACATTAGTGGGTGTGACTTGAGAATCTGTAATGCAGGGACTGAAACCAAACAGGTTGTTACCACGTCTACAATTAATCTCGACTTCAAATTTACCGCTTAATCAAAAACTGAGATACCCCCTAGAGATATGCGAATTGTAAAATGCTATCGCATATGAAAATGACAAGTAGGTTCTAGTACTATCAAAAAAATTTTACTGTTAGACCATTTTTAAAAACTTATGTCAAATAGGAACCACGGCTAAAACTTATTTTAGAAATAGACCAGAATCTCAACGCCAGAGCCGACGGTGCTAAGATCCAAAGTCTCAGAGCTAGGCCACGTGACGCTGAACCCCTACCACCGTGGCTGCCTCGACAACCTGGCGCACCGATGTGGCCATACCTCAGCACCACGATAGTTGGCGCTCACCGATGTGACCATACCTCAGCGCCATATGACCTCAGCGCCAATCCCGTTGACGCTGAGCTAGGGGATTTAATACGTATTCTATTTTCTCCTCGGTGGCAAGGGCTCAATGCCATGTGGCCTGACGCCGAGACTTTGAACCTCGGCGCCATTGGCTCTGACGTTAAGATTCCGATCCATTCCTGAAAGTGTAGATACCACATTCTACAATGCAGAAACTGAGATGTGAGAAGCTGCAATGTGGAACTGAAACCGAACAGGTGGTTAGTTGTTAACACATTCTACAATATCGACTTCAAATTTACTGCTAATCAAAAAACTGAGATACCACCGTAGAGATATGTGAATTGTAAAATACAAATGTGAAAAATGATAAGTGGATTCTAGGACACAAATTGTGCCAAACATACTATTGCATTTTTTTTAACTCCGTGATTTCTGCAATAATATCAAGCAAATTGGCCCATAAAACAAGCACAAATAATTGCCATGACATAGAAGTATCTCAGAGACTCGGCAGAATCAGGAAGAAGCTAGGAAGCCTCTCTCACTCTCTCTCATGCTGTACATACAATTTCATTGTTGTGACCTGTGATCCTGTGACCCTGTGATCTCCATCCAGTCAGACTTGCAGAAGCAGCTAACAGCAACTTTTCCTGGGGTCAAAGTCATGCAGACAGTGGACTTGGACTGAAACTCCTCCCCTCCCCCAAGGTGCAGAAAAGAAAAAGGCCAGAGAATCCTACAGTAAACTATACTGTTAGGCAACCAACGCAGCAGTTTCACCCACATGCAACTGAATTTATACACAGAAAAACACAGGTCCAAACCATTGACACCACGTACCTCTGCATTGCCATTTTTCCAATGCAGTGTACAGTTCTTTTCTGGCCAGAAAAGTGCAGCAGTATACAGTTAAAAATGCAGCAGAGACTTTGACGACGAGGCAGAGAAGAGGAGAGGAGAATCTTCCAAATTGCTTGCAACCAATCACTTGAATATTTCGTCATTTCGTGTGCCCACGACGAGTGATTCTTCTGAAACTTCTACGTCCTCCATGGAGATTAATTTCTATTTTCTACTGGCACTATCTAATGAAGCTCTGAACTGAATGAACCCGGTCTGCCAAGTCAGAATAAACACAGGCCTACATACACTGGGCCTGTTTCATTTGCTGAAGTGATCAAATCAAATATATATACTTCTACTAGCTAAAATTCCAGGAGGAGATGTTGCTTGGTACTTAAAAAAATATAGTATATTTGTTTGAAGAGAGTGGTGCAGTGCATGTTGATGAAAGTGCATACAAAGCAAGCAGCCTATAGATTCAGAGTTTTCCATGGTGCGGTAGTTAGTCTGGCTTGGGGTTGTCTATACAAAAACCATTTATATATGCAAAGACCAGAAAAAAAAAGGTTAATTCAAGTCCTTTTCGCTTAAAATTATGATCGTACCAACTCAAACGTAAACATTGGGAAGAAAATTAAAAGATCTGGTTTTGAAATGGCAGCGCTCCTGCCAAGCTTTTCGAAGAAGAATAAAAATGGTCACTGAAACAGGGTAGACAGCTTAACAAGTTACAGCACGTTTTTCTGCAAAATAAAGTTCCTGGAGCTGGACTGCAAAGAGCAAGGGAACACTGCTCATTTTGTACTAAACTAAAGTGTAAGATACTTATTGTTTCTATTTCATAATGATAATATTAACTTCCATTTTTCCCCCTGCAATATAAAGGTGGAGTGATTTTTTTAATTCAATAAGTAAACTAACAGATTTTTCACACATATTTTTTTATGAGCTGGAATTTAAAAATAGAATTAAATTTCATATACAATTCTTAATTTTTGTTTTACTATATCAATCTACAACGTTATTATTTTCGAATTCACCATTATATAACGATGCAAATCTTTTTCTTTTTTTTTCTTCAATTAACATGGCATTTTAAGCATTAAGAACTAATTGGTGGCTTTTTTGGCTTTTCTTTTTTAAGTATATTAATAGATACTGGTTTATTTTCAAAAAAAAATCAATACATAATGAAACAGCGTAGCAACCAACATGTAAATCTATGTGTATGGTTTGATCTACCGGGGACTAAATCTAGGCACCCACAATTACGTGCACATGGACGTGGTCATAGGTTTGTTTTTCATGAATAATAAAAATAAATCTACAGGTCAAATACAAAAATTAGCCCGAATTGTAGTGAAAACTTGACAACTCCCTGTTAGATAATAATTTTCAATCGACAGAAAATGGAAAAAAATGATGTTTACCAATTCTGACACACTACCATTCACAGAAAAGATTCTCATTCTAAAATCTCCGCGCGAAAACAAACCACAAAATCTACACGACAGTGAACCGAGAGGAGATGAACAGCCGGTATCACTGTGGGGCCCATCTCCCGGAATGCCCTGCTGCCAACACGTGTGCAGGGGTGTGCCCGATGGGGCCCACGAGGCCATGGGCGCGGGGTTTCGGCTGGTCCGATGTGGCACCGACGCGGTGCACGCGTGGCGGCTCGGAGCGCGATGGCTTGGCTAGTGTACCCGTGGGCGGGTGTCCGACGTGTACGGTCCGGTCCACGGCCGTGGGGCCCAGAGGGAGAGGCCGGGCGGGTGGGCCCATCTCGAACGCCTCTCGTATTATCGTCCTGTTTGTTTAGTTATGGTAGTTGTTGTTGGTCTGAGTATTTGACCTCTGGATTTCTCGTTTTAACTCTGTTTTTTCTTTAATACGAGGCTGTTTTCCGTTATTGGTGGTTAATTAATTGAGTTGTAAAACGTTGACTACTACACCTGGTCTAGGTCTACAATGGTCCTTGATACATAAGGTATAGCTTTATCGACATGCTTGGTGACTTAAGGGAGTAAGAAAAAAAGAAAGAAGATCATATAAAATGAGATAAGTTATTAGCATATGATTAATTGGATTTTAATTATTACAAATTTGAAAATAGATTTATTTAATTTTTAGAGTAACTTTTATATAATTTTTTTTTAAAAAAACGCACCATTTAGTAATTCAGGAAGCGTGCTTACGGAAAAGAGAGAGTTTTTCTCTCCTCCACCCACCTTCGAACGGAGCCTAAGCTTCCGTTCGAATCTACTGTTTGGGCTAAAAATTTCTCTCGTTTTTTATAACGGTACAGTTTTTTTTAAAAAAATTATATATAGAAGTTGTTTTAAAAATTATATAAATCTATTTTTTAAGTTTGTAATAACTAATGCTTAATTAATCATATGTTAATGATTCACCTTGTTTTACGTGATCTTCTTCTTCCTCTTTACTCACTCTCAAACTAAGCCTAAATTGATTTTGTAATCTTGTTTTGAAATTTGAATAATATCTCTGTTTTAAAATATAGCTATTTCTAGCTTATACAGCTAGACATGAGTATATCTAAACATGAGTATATTTAGGTAGATAGAGGCTATATTTTGGGATGAAGATATTAACTTTTTTAAATTTTAATTTTGTTAAGTTGCTCCAACCAAAATGTACCACAGAGTTAGTGGTCTACTCAGGGAGAAAAAACAAATGGCTTTTGGTAGCATCTACTCTACAGCTTGTACAAACCAAAAGGCAACAACCAAGTTATCTGGACAAAAAAGAGGTGATCCATATCCAAATCTCAACAAGGAAACAGAGCCAGCCTCCAAACATTTTTCCCAAAGCGCACACACACCACTCCTGTAGATAAAACCTTTGCTCTCCAAGTGTTGGTATTTCCCATTTCCCAACCACCAACACAAGGAAAAAGTCCCAGCACAAGGTGGATTTTAATTCTGGGAAAAAAAGTAAATAAATAAACAAATAGCAAGAGCTCCCCAGAAAGGTCACCATCTTCCACCTCCTAACACTTATAAATACCCCTCCATCCACCTCCCCAATCTCCCCACACCATTCCTTCCACAACCATCTCCTCTGCTCTTCTTGTGCTCTACTGCGTCTCCATCTCTCTTCTTGCTTGTTCTTTGGTTGGTGTGGTGCACTGTGTGTGTGTGTGTGGGTGTGGCCATGACGAAGCACGGCGCGGTGGTTGTCCCCGAGGACGCCGTGGTGGCGGTGGCGGCCGGGCGGCATTTCTCGTTCCCGCCGCCAAGGACGGCGGGCGCCGGCGACTTGTGCAAGAAGCTGGCGGCGCAGCAGATTGATCTCGGCGCCGCTGTGATGGGGTCGTGGCTCGACTCCATGAAGGCGTCCTCGCCGAGGCACAGGCTCATGGCGCCCGCGGTCGACGCGGAGCACGACGAGTGGATGGTACGCGGCGAGCCCACCTGTACACGTTGCCATGGCCGTCTACCCGCCCTCGCGCGCACGCGTGCGTTGGCGCTGGAACTGAGATTCTGAGACACGTGTGTGTTTTTCTGGTTTTGTGCGCGCAGGAGAAGCACCCGTCGGCATTGGGCAGGTTCGAGGCGGTGGCGGCGGCGGCGAAGGGGAAGCGGATCGTCGTCTTCCTCGACTACGACGGCACGCTGTCGCCGATCGTCGAGGACCCCGACCGTGCCGTCATGACGGACGAGGTCAGCTCCCTCCCTCCTCCCCTCCCAAATTCAAACTCTCCCTTCTCTTTCTTTCTTCATCACCAGAGGAGGAAGAAGAAGCAAAGCAGAGCACTCTCTTCTCCAGTGCTCTGCTTCCGCTCCTCCTCCGGCGACCTCGTCACCTAACGAGCTTGCGTTCACGCACTTTCTGATACACAGATGAGAGACGCGGTGCGCGGCGTGGCGGCCCGCTTCCCGACGGCGATAGTAAGCGGCCGCTGCCTGGACAAGGTAACAACACTGACCTTTTCTAGAACACCATCGTCTCCTCTGCAATTTTTGCATCTTGCTGAAAAGTAAAACACCTTTTCTTTCCTTCTTTTTTTTTTCCCTCTCTCGCGTACTCTGATGATCACGGAACACCTACGACATAATAACGAGTTGCAACGAGAAAAAAAAAAGAAAAAGGAAAAACGCATGGCATGCAAAGTAAACAGCTATCACGAGGACAAGCGACCTTAGGCCCTGTTCGGCATCACGGTGGCTTTTTGCTTTTTCAGCGCACGCAAAACGAGAAACGTCATTAGCACATGATTAATTAAGTATTTACTATTAAAAAGTTAAAAAATGGATCTATTTGCTTTTTTAGGCTACTTTCATATAGAAAATTTTTACAAAAAATATACCGTTGATCGTTTTGGGAAACGTGTGCACGGGATACAAGAAAAATAAGCTGGCTGCAGATGGACTTGCGAACACAGCCAAGGTCCTCCACTTGGCAGGAAGAAAATACATAAAAGAAAAGAAAAAAATGGAATAGAATAAATAAAAATGGATTAAATTGTTTGGTTGCTGTTGCTGATGGTGATGCGACGCGTTGGTTGCAGGTGTTCAGCTTCGTGAGACTGGAGGAGCTCTACTACGCCGGGAGCCATGGGATGGACATCCAAGGGCCCACCGCCGCCTCCACCCACCACGGGCCCACCACCACACCCAAGGTAGGAGAAAAACAAAATCCGACGTGGAATGGAAGAGTCAACGTCTCGTTCCATGCTGCGCACGTGTCATTGTCCGGTCAACCTGGACGACGGTGCATGAGCTTGACCGGTGGCTGCTGCTGCAATGGCGATGTGCAGGGAGAGGAGGAGTCGGTGCTGTGCCAGCCGGCGAGGGAGTTCCTGCCGATGATCGGGGAGGCGTACGCGGCGCTGGCGGCGAAGGTGGAGGCCATCCCGGGGGCCAAGGTGGAGAACAACAAGTTCTGCCTCTCCGTCCACTTCCGCTGCGTTGACGAGCGGCGGTGGGGCGCCGTGGCCGAGCAGGTGCGCGCCGTGCTGCGCGACTACCCGCGGCTGCGCCTCACGCAGGGGAGGAAGGTGCTGGAGATCAGGCCCACCATCAAGTGGGACAAGGGCGAGGCGCTCCGCTTCCTCCTCTCCGCCCTCGGCTTCTCCTCCGGCGACGGCGCAAACGACGGCGACGACGCGTTCCCCATCTACATCGGCGACGACCGCACCGACGAGGACGCGTTCCGGGTGCTGCGGGCGAGGGGACAGGGCGCTGGCATCCTCGTGTCCAGGTTCCCCAAGGACACCTGCGCCTCCTTCTCCCTCCGCGACCCCAGCGAGGTCAAGGACTTCTTGCGCAAGCTCGTCACCTGCGCCGCCGCCTGACCTCACCTGACACAGTGACACTAATTGGCTTCTCCTCCTCTCGCGGGCGGCTCGATGGCGGGAAGAGAAAATAATTAAGGATCTTGATTAGTCAATTAGCGGTTAAATTGTGTATTAATCTTAGCCGGTCTCTTCATTTCTTTTTCTTTTCTTTTCTTTTCTTTTCTTTTCTTTTTGTGTGTTTCTGCGGCTGTTGCTTTTTTTCTTCTACTGCCATCTTGATCGATCGATCTCACAGGCCACAGCTCTGAAGGTTGCCTATTATCCTAACCTTCCAGCTGATCGAGGCCTTGTAATTAGTCGTCAATTTTAGCAGTCTGTGTCTGTCACTCAGCTGAGACGAATTAATACCATCCATTTTCACCTTGTTCAGTTTTTTCGACGACGACAAGTGTTAATTGCAAGCTTCGCGGCTGCCTTTTCTGAGTAATTGTCGCGACGACTCTGGGTGTTAATTTGTCGGTCGAAAGCGGCAGGAAAATTAGCTGAAAAATGGCACGATTTGCAGATGAATCTATCATAGTAGTATGGCGTCCAGCGGTTGTCTGTCACTGTAGCGTGCCTCACTAATCACTGTTAGTGCACTGTGTCAGATAGATTCAGTGAGAAAGTTAGTACTACCTGGAAAAATTAATGCATGGGCAGAAAGTCCCATCTATGTGCAATGTTTCTTCTTTTTTATGGCAAGGAAGATGTACTGTACGATAACAACATGCACTTGTCATATTGTACTATCAAGAGTGAATGCAACTGGGTTCGATACCGCAATTTTTTTTCGTTTATTGGGTTGGTCAGCATTCAAGCTCGAGATATCATTGTATGGATAGTCTTAAGTTTATGTGAAAATTTAGATTGTGAAATAGATTATTTGTTCTACGTCTCTAAAAATATGATTTTAAAAAAATTTCTCCTGGTACATTGATTAAACCACCTATTATAAACTATTTATGAAATTTATTTTTTAAAATATTAATTTGTCGTGTTAATAAAAAATAATATGCACCAACTGTCTTAAAAAAAAAAAAGGCTATCTCAAATATAGCCTTAATCTGAGAAGAAGGATGAAAATTTAACTTATATCAACGAGAACTGGTCAGACGATTACTAAACGTTGCTTATCTACCTACAGATCAGAATCACTGCAAAGTTGCTAAATTGATAAAAAGGGCAGGCTTCCTCGATCTTGGCATTCAAGAGTAATATCCATTGTCAATATGTACATCTTTTTCCCTGAAGGCCCGAAGATTGTTCCATTTCGTAATGGATGAATACGATTGGTGAGCAGGTGAGGAAGTAATGGAAGTGACGAAGGGTTTTCCCATTAAATCTCAGGAGTAGCTTAGTTTGGATGGATTTATCAGTGCAGGTTAAGTGATTCTAATCACTTTCGATTGATTGACATGGATTTTGGTTTACAACTTTCGATTCTAATCAGTTTTGCTATTCGTCAGTTGTCTGATCTTTTCTTATCTATCAGTCACCTAAACTTTCATAAGAATAAAAACTTGCAGAACATAAAAGAGTGTAATCCTAGTATATATATACTGCAACGTTTTGTTTACTCTGTTTTTATTCCCTAGATTAATCTAGATGCACTTTTATGCTTATGCATATCATAGTTTTTTCTTTGATTCATATCAGCAATGATCAACACCAAAGTATAATTTTCTAATTCTAGATAGAACATTCTTTTCTGTCAAGAAAAAGGTACATATGTGTGAGTTGAAAAAAGTGGTCGATAGATAAGAGAAAAATCAGTCACTTGACAAATAGATAGATAGCCCCTAATACATTGTTCGTTTCTGCCAGGATTAGTTCTGAAAAATCGGCATGTTCCAAAACGAATGCCTTGATTAACAAAAAAAGGCTATGTGCATCATGATTAAAGAAAAAAGACACACCGCCTAATTCTCCCTTCGATAACCACTTAATTGCAGTGGAGTAGTGATGGGTCAGTGCACATGATCGCTATCACCCAGCTAGCTAGCTGCATCAACCATCGATCGCGAGAGAGAAAATTCAACGATGAAGGCGGAGGAGCACGGAGCGGGGGGCGAGGCAAGGCAGGCCATGCCGCCATCGCCGTCGCCGTCGCCATCGCCATCGCCATTTACGGGCACGCACCGATCCAGCCTCGCCGGCGCGAGCTCGCCTCGATCGCTAGCTACGCGCTTAGGCAGCCAGGCACATGCATGCCGGCGATCGCGCGATCGAACACGGCCGGCAGCTAGCTAGCGAGCTTAACATCGGCCGTCCGGGCGATCGACACGGCCCTTGTGCCATGACGGCGACAGCAGTAGCTCGCTCGGCAGGAGCGTCGTCGTGGCCGGAGACGGACCTGGCGATCGGCGAGAGCTAGCGAACTAATCAATGCGACGAGACAGAGACCATCAGCGCCCATGCTGCTCCGTTGCCATCCGTGTCCCCGCGTCTGTCTGTCGATCGATCGATCGGTCATCGCGCGCGGGCGAAAGGGGAGGATCACGCAATTGCGTTGCATGGATGCGGTTCGCCTAATTGGGAGACTGCGACGTCGCGGCTGGAATCTGAAGCAAAATTGAACCAAACGGCTAGCGTGCGGGCGAACGGCAACGATCTCTTTTTTTTCCCCTGCTTTAATTTTGATCTGGAATTTAGGGACTATCTGTACCGACAAATTTTCTTCTAAAAATTTGTCAAATATAAATACAGTATAATTTAATTATATTATAGCTTGTGTGTAGCTCCAATACTTATATTTAGATTTCAAAAAGTCCGTGCGCATTAGCAAACTGCTTCCGCGAAGCGGAGGCTGTGGGATCGGATTCCATCAGTCATGTGCACGCTGCGATTTTTAGCAAATCTAATGGTCCAACATCATGTGAAAGTTACGAACAGTTACATCATAGTTACACATGCAAGTTATAATATAATTAAACTATAATAATATTGTATTTATATTTGATAAAAATTTTGAGAGAAAATTTATGAACAGATGTATAGCAAAAATCATGAATTTAAGGTGGTCGTATCAAGAAAGGGATTGGGGGATTTCGAATTTTTTTTAGTGAGATTACGGGTGTATTATTGGTATCCGTCTCCTAGTTATGTACTATCAAATGCGTAATAATGTGCACGTTTCTGTATCTTAGTCGGGAAAAAGGAAAAGAAAAGAAAGGGATTGAGGTGGATTTTTGACAGGATTTCAGGGCAGCAGTACGCCGACATTGTACAATGAGAATCGCAATCAAGAGCAGTAGTGTGTCGAACTGAACGAGAGGCCATCTCCCAGACCACGTCGTCTCTCTCCCTCGCAACGACGACGCTGATCTCCGCTCTCGGACAGGCATGACGTCATGCGTAGGCCTGCAAGCAAGAAACTATGCATCAAAGATCACCAATGCACGCAAAGGGAAGCGAGCTAGATAGCACGGCGATCGATGACGATAATGGCGCCGCCGCCGAAACCGGCTTTGCCTCGCCGGTGCAAAACCCCCGCAATAACTGACGCTCATCGAGGCATCGAGTGAGCTAGCTATAGCTAGTGGATCGATGAAGAGTTGATCAGAGCAAGAAAGCTAAGGTAGCTAGCTGCTGGTGCTAGCTGGACCATGCATATGGCCTAGGCCTAGCTAGAGGTAGCTAGATATATACTGGATGGAAGAAGCAGCAGCATGCATGCAGTTACTACTTCCTGATGGAGATCGAGTACAGATCGCTAGCTGCATCGAACGTACGCAAGCAGCAGCATTGCAGAAGAACACGTACGTGTAGTGCAATGCAACGTCGATGTTATGTGTGGGCACAGCGTAAAGGCAGCTAGCTGCTACCTGAGCTAGCTATATCATGCAGCAGCAGCAACGTGCCCCTGTTCGATCCGTTGCAAGACTGGATTCCAGTACTCTCTCCATGAAGCAATGGGGTCTTCAATCTGAGCTAGGAAGAAGAAGCAGGACAGATTAATCGGTCTCTTCTCTTTGGGTCCTAGCTCCTGCATCATATATATCATGCATATGCTATGCTACGTGTGTGCTTGCTTGTGTAGGGGACCTTAATTGCATGCCTGCCTCTTTACACGCACGCTCTACATGCAAATGCAAAGCCCCATGCTTCAGTCGATCGATCACTCGATCCATCGAATTCATAGTCTTAATTTGCATCCTAAAGATAGAAGCTAATTGATTTGCATCCATGGATTCATATATGCATACCTATATAAACAATATGGCACTTGCATGGGTTGATCAAATAATTGGAGGCACAATTAATATAATGCATCAACGCATGCGTGGCTTTCACCACTGAACCTCGAATTAACCTGCGGATCGAGCAAGAAAGCGATGCTACTTTTGCAGGTAGTCCGGGTGCAGGTGATCGGGATCAATCAGTAACAGACTTAGCACAGAAAAACAATGATTAGTGCGTGATCTTGCAAGGACTCACTGAATCTCCCTTTCTCACCTTGTTTAATTAGTTGTTTATGTTAGTAAAGGAATCATGCATGCATATATCACTAGTTAATCTAGCTAGCTAGATAGCTACATCGTCGATCAGAGACGATGTGTGTCACTCATGAGGGCTACAACTACAAGAAGATGGTCACATGCTGGTCATTTCAGAGGCCGGAGTTTTTAAGCATTGCAGGGCTAGCTTCAGGCCAATTAAAAGCTCTCGCCGCACATGACTGAAAGGCGCCTCAGCCGCGGTGGTCCTTCATCAGCGTGGCTATCATGCCCTAAACTGATCTTCCGTGAAGCACGAGTCCGGATCGTACAATTAATCTGTAAACCTGTATCAGTCCTAGAAATATAGTGCTGACACAACAGGCGATGGAACCGTCTTGACACATCTTGTCTTTATTAATAGACATAGTCTTACATACAAATTGGAACAGCGGACATACTCCGAGTTCATAACAGTACATTAGCAAAAGAGCGGAAACGAAAACTAGCCCAATGCCACAAGCGTGACTCAGGAACTAAGCCGAAACTCTAAAACTCCTCGAAGCCAGCCTACTCTTGGAAGAACTCCTCATCGGTTGGATCCAACTCGTTTTCTAGCACTAGGGGGGTATATATATATACAGAGAGAGCAAGGGTGAGTACTAGCGTACTCAATAAGTCATGGGAACTTAAGTGGTTAATACACGCTTCAAAGGATGGCTGGTTGTTTTATAATCCATTTTTATTTAAATTCCTTTCGGAACAGTCCAAGTGTGTGATCGGGGGCTCCCGACGTGATCAGAAGACGATTCCTTGGTGCAGTGGCAGAAAAGATAGGCACTAGGGGGCGGTCGACGGCGATACATAGAGGCGGCGGTACGACGATCGTGGCACGGCATTTACGGCAGAGAGCTAGGCTCCAGGGGTACTCGGCGGTCGTTCACGTGATCCTGGGGAGAGGCAGAAGGGGAGAACGGGGATGGTTAAGCTACCAAAGTGGAGAGTGCAGTGACGAGCGCCGGTGGCACGAACGTGATCGTTCGTGCCTCGGCACGGACAGGCAAAGAAGAGGGGCCGACGACGACGGCGGCGGCGGTCCCAGGCGCGGCGCGAGCTTGACGCGGTGCGGGATCCTAAGGTGATTTGGAGGAGAAAGGCGTTGGGAAGAAGGCCACAGGGGCGATGGCGATAGGATTTTTTATAGGCCACGCGAGCTCGGCTGAGGTTAGGGGCTATGCGGGGATTTCCCGTGGCGAGCTGGCTCGGTCAAGGCGACGACGGCAAATGGCGTCAGCGGGCACGCTCCACCACGGGTCGCGACGAGGGCGGCGCAGGGGGGGTCGCAGCGGGGAGAGGAAAAAGGTTGGAGGTTGAATGGTTCCCGGTCGCAAAGGGAGGAGGAGGAGTAGAAAAAGGGGAGGCTTTCTTCAGCCTTTGGGACGGTGGGGGCAGGCGAGCGCATCCAGAGCTTGGCGGCTTCGGTGATACGATGGAGGATGACGGCATAAAGGCGGCGAGTGGGTTTGGCGCCGAGCGGGGGCAAAACGGTCGCCGGCACAGGGAGGGATGACAACAGCGTCCTGGTGGTCGGTGACCGGACGGGAAACTAGGGCATCCGAGGCGCGGCGCGAGGATTTGAATCGAGGCGGCGAGGGCATTCGGCCGAGAGAGAGAAGGAAAAACAGGACGCGCGATGACGATGAACAGGGCTCTCTCTGTTTTCGCCAGACGCCGATGCATGGGAAGTGACACGTGTCGGTGCCAGGGAATCAAGCGGGCCAGGGAAAAACACAGCACAGGAACGGGCCGAAGGGAGACAGGCCCAGGGGGAACAAGAAGTTTTTTAAAATTTTTAGGAATAGAGAAATGGATTTCTTTGGATTTGTTTGAAGGATTTTAAATGAGGGATAGGATTTTTGATTCTTGTGAATTTATTTGAAAAGGGAGAACAATTATTCAATGGCTGGTTTCGGGGACTGTCAAGGATTTTAAGAGAATTTCTTGGAATCGAGGCCTAGGGAAATAAGAGGTGGTCCTAGGTGGCGAGATTCGATTCCGATGAGGGGAAAAAGGAGATCTTGCCACATGGCACGATAACAAATAAACTTAATTTTCGTAATTACGGTTTTTATTAAATTAGGTTTATGTCTAAACGCTAGGGCGTTACAGTGGCGTGGTCCGGCGATCCGGCCGGCTGGCCGCCGGCCGGTGTAGTGGCCACGGCGGAAAAATTAAAGCAGGCCATGCAAAGGAGGAGGAGAAAGGAACGGCCGGTTGGCCAGAAAGGAGAAGGAAAAGATTTGGTGGTGAGACAGAGAGGAGTGTGTTGCTGCCTTTTCGTGGTGTTCTTGTGAGCTTCCTTAATCTTTTCTTGTGCGTGATTTGGATTGATAGCAGCCAAGCATCAGTGCAGATAATTAAAGGGCTTGAAACTTGAGGTACCTTGCTGTGACACATTTCCATTAGTTGATAGTAACATGTGAAGAGAAGCTTTTTCTGGGGTTGCAACTTGTTGCCTTGAGATTAAGTACACTTGTCGGATGCACAAATTAACTGCAATCAAAAGAACAAGAAAGCTCATGCATACTTTAGGCTGCCAAGAGCCCAAGATGACTGTATCCATGGTGGTGGTTGTTCAGATTCTTCATTCATGGAGCTCTATGCTTAGAAGAACTATAGGTTGGATGATTGTTGGAAAACTGTTCTTACAGTCAGATACTACAGGGTTAAAACGTTGTCGCATGTGCCATTTGATGACCAAGACTCCAGAACCGTTTTTTTGCCAAGTATCTGAACCTGATACCTTAAAAAAAGAAGGGGTAACTATACCTTATTAGTGTGCTATATATATCGAGTAAATATGGAAATTGATAATCAAATTCTAAAGGTGGGTTTCTAACCATTGATTTTTACGGGTAGTTGAGACTATCCAGGTTAACTAAGGTAATTTTTACATTCATATATTATATCAATCATCAGACTAATTGCATGAGAATTCAGCCCAACCGCAATGCATTCAATTCCACTAGACATTTGTAACCAGCACAAGATTCCATTGATACCCAACTATACACTAACATTGCCACATCAACAACTCATACATGCATCCCTAGTAACTTCAGTCCTTTCAGACGAAAAGGTGTATTTAATTTGCTTCACTTAAGCAACTAACAGTTGAAGGCTCAACTAATTCACCAAGTTGGGTTCTAAAGATCTCCTTTTTGGACAGTGTAGCTCCAAAGATCCTGCAAACAAGCTCCTTTTTTTCTTTCGTTGCGAGGAATCTTCCAACATGTTTAAATAATAAAACATGTTTTGACAGCCAATAGTTACATGTTCTTTACCTGTGTTATCATTAATCTGAACTAGCTAGGTAGAAAGTACTGATGGGCGGTTCAAATGCTTTGAGCTTCCTTTGGCCAGCTTTATGCAAAGTACAAAGGTAAGGATGAAACTGATTATACTGGATCAAACCAATAACTTGCAACTCTTTTCCTTTTCCTTTCCATTGAATTTTTTCCTTTTCTAGATGAACTTTAATTTCCTTCTTTTCTAGATGAACTTTAATTTCCTGATACACATGTTAGTTGGGGTGAAGCTCTCAGTATAAAAAAGATAACAGTACTGGAGGAAATTAACATCAGAACATCAGAATGCTAATGAAGAATTTTAATACTGGAAATGATTTATTTTGTCCATTGGTATATACCAGAATGATACATGCATGGATGTAGCAAGTTAGACCAGTGTGTCATAAAGAAAAACTGGTTGATACCAAAGAAAAAGTAGGGAGAACATGCAAAGGCAATGAACAAACAGTTTTCTTCTCAATTATACAAGGGAAACACAAAAATTGAAAACAGCCGGCCGGCTTACAGCACAAAGGCTTAATCTAAGTACTAACAGGCCGGCCCAAGGACAGGTAGCCCCATTTCTCAAGTCAAGACCGGCCAGAAGAAAGCCTGATCTTTGTGCCCTATTTTGATTTTTAGCAAGACATGCCTGAAACTGTTCAATTCCGGCAGCAAAATCGTTTTGTTAATGGTACTACATTAGGTTTGCTTTCAATATGCTAATGGAAATATGGATCGTGTTCTATCCACTTAATTATTGCCCCAGATCTTATTGCAATAAAAGTTTACATTTTTCACCGGATGCATCCCTAGTACTAATCACAAAGTTTGTACTGTCATAAGAAAAAGGCTCAATAGATAATTTAGATTGAGTGAAGGATAATCATGGCATTTGCAATATAATTATTCAGTCTAAGCTCAAGTGCCGGCCATGGAGAACATTTTGGCCTTACTGGACGCATCAGACAAGAGCGTTGCAAAAAAACAAATCAGTTTACAAAGCATATGCACCTCCTTCCAATGTCCTGTACTTGATAGAAGTCGTCTTCAAGATCTGTGGAGCCAGAACAGTGTTAAGAAAAGGAGAAGAGAACAAGATACCTGATGTTGCTTGATTAATTTGATCTTCACCAATTCAAAGAGTCCCAGGCAATTCTGGTGTGCGTCAACTGATTTTGATACATTTAAAGTTTCAGCCTTTTGTCCCAACTGGCGCCGGTCCTTCAACAGAAAATTGACCATGCACCAAATTTCACATTGCTTTCTCAAAATCCTGCAAGAGACAAGATCATGAGAGGCCAAGGTAGGAGAAAAGAACAATAGTGCAAAGTTGCTTAGAGTAAATAAAATAGCTTCAAGTTTTGTTAAAGAAAAAAGAGAATAGCATCCAGAAATCCAGGGCATGGGATTTCATGTGGAGTCATCTCTGCGCTGACTCAACCGTTTCACATTAAGCACCAACATTGCAGCAGTTCAGAAATTTCAGGTGTGAGATAGTAATTTCAGAATTTGAAGGCATTAAACTTCTGTTGGTTTGTATCTTTACAATTACAAAATCGTTCTGGTTTAAGCACAATTCAAGCAGAACTAACGTTTTTCGAACAGATATATACACCTTTAGTTAAACCACAGACTCAGCCTACTAATTAGAGCATGGTATGGACTTTTGAGAGCAGGATCTCAATTTGTTCCCAGATAAAAGAGCAGTATCTGAACATTTAAAGCATTGCACTTTTCTTGCTACGCAAATCCAATAATACTGCCAGATTACTATATACATGCTCCTTTGGCATGCTTCCTTTTTTTTTTTTCATCACACAATAGTCTTTAAAAAAATATCCTACAGTCCAACAGAATTTGGCTAGGATTTAGTTCAGAATTAAACTAAACCCCAACCATACCCTGAACTAAATCCCAACCAAAGCTTCCCTGAACAAACATAACATCTCCATGCATTCATATAAAGATCCTTTCAACTCTCTAGAAGCACTGGATAATACTGGATCACCGATCCCAATCCAACTACACTACCCATGAGAAGTTCTCGTCACACTAGGTGTTCCTCTCTAGCCTTCAACATGAGCAGAGAAGCGTTTGCACTCCAACTGTTGTTCCTGGTACTTGTACATGGCGCCCCTGCTGATCAGGCTGCTCGAGTCCTGAAGTTCTCCAGGTCCAGAATGGAGATGCACTATGACCAAGATTCGGCGGAGCATGCGAGTCAGCGTGTCGATCATCAGCTGTACATGAGCTCCCAAGATGGACACAAGGAAGCAGATAAGGTCAGTGAGCTTCCTGGCCAGCCAGGAAGAGCTGCCTTTGATCAATATGCAGGATATGTCACAGTTAATGCCACATCTGGGAAGGCCCTCTTTTACTACTTTGCTGAGGCTGTTCAAGATCCTTCCACTAAGCCTTTGGTCTTGTGGCTGAATGGAGGTACCCCTACATGACTGATTGATATGCATTCTGTTTACCTTTTCTGTGATTCTGTCAGATAAATGAGTGGCTTATGATCTGCTTGTGTTATCCATTGCTTTCTGCTCTCTGAATTTTGTATGGTGTTGCAGTATGCCTGAAAGGTGCTGTTTCCTAACCATCCATCAAAAGTACTTTGCGTCCATCCAATCATACTTCCAAAGTTCAAAATTCTGTGAACTGAACCGTTTACAAGCCTGTTGACTATTTCTCAAACTATTCTAATCAATCCATAATAGAATTTAGTCATTTAGAAGATATATGCTCCTGAATAGGATTAACATGTGAATTCTATCGTATGACAGAGTGTTACCTTGGGATTTCAGGGCCTGGATGTTCTTCTCTGGGAGATGGAGCTATGCTTGAAATTGGACCATTCTTCGTCAACAGTGACAACAAGACACTGTCCATAAACAGATATGCATGGAACAATGGTAAGCAAAACTCCCCCAAATGTTATAAGATCAAATTATACTCACCATAAAAAGTGATCAGACATTTATAATACCTTTGCACAATTGCGCTGATGATCGTTCATGGATGGCAGTGGCAAACATGCTCTTCCTTGAGAGCCCAGCTGGTGTTGGCTTCTCATACTCCAACACAACATCAGACTACAACAACACCGGTGACAGGAGCACGTCAGCAGATTCATACACTTTCCTCATCAACTGGCTCAAGAGGTTCCCAGAGTACAAGGGCCGCGATTTCTTCATAACAGGTGAAAGTTACGGTGGCCACTACATACCACAGCTTGCGAACGCGATATTGTCGAACAACAATTTCGCGAATGCCACCATCATCAATCTGAAAGGAGTTGCAGTAAGTTTCAGACAACAACAGTTAGTAATGCTTCTAATAATATCAGGCCAAGGTACACACACACACACACACACACACTAAATTCTGCCTTCATCTTGTTGTGAATAGATTGGGAATGCATACTTGGATGACAGCACAAACACGAAAGCAACCATTGACTACTACTGGACACATGCTTTGATCTCCAAAGAAACTCACCTTGCAGTTCAGCAAAATTGCAGCTTCAATGGAACATACATGGCACAATGCCGAAATGCGTTAGCAGCAGCTGAAACTGAGAAGGGCGTCATTGACCCATACAACATCTATGCACCCTTATGCTGGAATGCTTCCAATCCACAACAGCTGCACGGCTCGGTAAAATTGCTGTGACAGTTTTTTATCGTCTTGCTCAAGCCGCTTATCCCATCTCAACAGATGGTTCTGCAGGCAACCAATATTGACCCCTGTAGCAGATACTACATCGAATCATATCTGAATCGCCCTGAGGTTCAGAGAGCACTTCATGCTAACGCCACAGGATTAAAACAGCCATGGTCAGATTGCAGGTGCAGTAACATAGCCAAAAGACTTTTCAAGTATTTCATACTAACTTTAGGGTTCAAATGCATTTTAACCAAGTCGCATATGCTTTGTGACCAGTAACATCATCACTCCTGAAAATTGGAAAGATGCACCAATGTCTATGCTACCATCTATCCAAGGATTGATTTCAAGTGGAGTAAGCACATGGCTGTACAGGTGAGTCATTAAACACTTTACTGAAACTTTATTTGAACTCAGTCTGGTTTGATTTTATCACCCTGCTAAGAAATGTTCATTTTCACCTTTTGCAGTGGTGATATTGATGCAGTGTGCCCAGTAACTTCGACACTGTACTCATTAGACATTCTAGAACTACCAATAAACTCATCTTGGCGACCCTGGTACTCTGATGACAAGGAGGTATAAAGTTTTGAATTAGGAGCAGAAGCACTAAAAGATGAAGTCTAAACATTTATTTGCATGTAGGGTTCTGAAACTGGTTTTGTTTCTCGGGGAGATTGCAGGTTGGTGGCTATGTTGTTGGATACAAAGGTCTGGTGTTTGCAACGGTCAGAGAAGCTGGGCATATGGTTCCTACCTACCAGCCTCAAAGGGCACTCACCTTGTTCTCCTCATTCCTGCAAAGGAAATTGCCCCCTGAATGACCAGAACTTTGCAAGCTCTGTTTTTTTGTTGTTGTTGTTGTTTTTTACAGTGAAAGATAGAACGGCTTGTCTAGGAAAAATAACTGAAATATAGTAGCCAGTTGTTCTCACAGGAGATTGCTTTTATCAGTGGAAATGCAAGCAGTCATATTACAAGAGTATTGAGTTATGGAGGTAGTTAAACCATTTTAGACGAGCATCCATGCCTTATTACTAAAACCTCACATATATAGCATATGTGTTGAAGCGCACTTATTTCCATATATTGCAATTTTTTTTGTAACAACTTGCAGTTCTTTGGGAATATTTTGTGTTTCACAATAGAGAATAAGGTGTCCATTTTGGCAGTTGCCTGTGTAATTTCAGTACTTGTCAGTAGTTCAGTTAGATCAATATTAAGGTTCCTCTTAGAAAAGAAGGGGAACCTAACTCTCTTCGCAGTAAAAAAACTAAAACACTATCTAAATTATCTCCTAACCACCATGCTGGATGTGAATTTGAACAGATTCCTACGCTTCAAGTGAGAGAACTATGAAAGCCTCCCACGTCGTCGTATTTTTAAATGGACCACAAGACAATTCTCAAAGCTTCTCCCCACAGCATCTCAACCCTTTGCCCATGCCATCTATCAAGCAACCCAACAGTACAAGAAGCCTTTGGGAAAGTTCCTTACCAACTTGCACACTACAGAAGTCAAACAAACAAGCAAAAAAGGTGATGGCTGAAAGGCCCCATTTAGAATTAGAAACCCTCTTTGTATACACAAGTCATGTATTTGATAGTTTTATGTACTAACTAAAGCATGATCATGAGAGTTTCTCTTTATTTTAATGCTAAACATATGAATTTGCAAGGAACCAGAGTACCAGCATAAAGAAATATACTTTGCTGCCTTTCTAATCCTTGTGGTATGCACATCTTTTTTCCTCTTTCTTTCTTCTCTTTTGCCAGTATGAGTTGCCTTGGAAGGTATTTAGCATATGTGCACTAATAAAAGTTGGATTCTCTCCAAAGGTGGATACCCCCCTGTCCCAACAAGGCATCCACTCAGTGCATAGCCACCGACTGAAAGAAAACAAAAACAAAAAACAAAAAGAGATGAAATACATTAACACAATGGTTACACGATACCCCTATACAAGTTCAACTTAACCCAACGACCTGTTCAAATTTCAAAGTCAACCTAGGAACCTTATGAATCAGATACAACTGGAAGAAGAACATTTTCTACAAAGAGAATAACCAAGAGGGTCTTTTTTTTCCCTTCTATATCGTAATATTTTCTCCAGGATTCTTTTTTCTTAGGGCACAGGGTCCAGGGCTATTGTCAACAGTCAATGGTAACAGTAACTCAAGGTCAAAATATTGTTCTATGCTCACTGGTTAAGTTAAGCATCTACTTTTCCACAGAAAAGCTTAAGATTGAAAGGACGGTTTGCTTGGAAGCCACATCTCAAGAATGAAATGGAATATGCACATAGACGGTAGGTGGATCCAGAAGACATTAAACAGGCAGCAGCCCTGCTCTAAGCAATAGTTCCAGCGAAGATGCATGAGAACAAAGAAACATGAAATGGAATTCATTAGGTTTTAACATACAGGTACTCGGAGAGTCACTAGATGCCGTCAACCCTATCAAATTTTGAGTAGTGTGTATAAAGTGGTTTTCTTGACTTCAGGGTGGAAATCAATGATGAAAATGTAGTGATATAATTCAATAGTGTTACAGTTTCTTTGTACGTATCATTTAGAGTAGAAGTAAAGGTTGAGCTGAATTCCATGCTTTTTTTCTGGTCAACAAAAGTAGAGCCTGAAAAAATAATAGAAAATCGAGCAACGCAGAAACTAAGTAGAATATAATGTCTCAATGATATTTTTTTTCTTGAAAACACAAGAGTCATGCGCTTCATTTCATTAAGAAGAAGAAAAATATGTACAACAGAGCGGTTCACAAAGGAATTCTCTAGAGAAAAGACCCCAAAAACATCACAAAAAGTGGCGCACGACAAAAACTCCCCTAGCAGCAGCAAACCATCCAAGGGGAGCGACCGATGTCTCAACGATATTATCAGTTGGACTTGCCAGAACTAGATGGAGTCCACAAGACATTAAAGATATTTATGTACTTCCAGCTTTGTGGAATAGTTGAAGAACAAATCGGCCTTCTCTTTAAATTGTGTTGCAGCTTACAAACCACAGAAATGATAAGGTCAAATGCTACCAGGATGTTGACACAGCACTTAATCAGCATTGTGATAGATGTAACACGTCCAGTCTGATTTGCATACATTTTTCTTTTCCTCGTAATTCCCAGATTAAGACCAAATTGAGCCAGAGATAACTTTTGTGGGAATCATGCTGGTTTTGTTATATCACAATCCACAAAAAGGGACTAATAATTTTAATCGACCAATGAAAACACCATTGACATTATAAATATAGATGCCATGAGAAAGAGAGAATATTGACAACTTTTAAGTCCAACATGGAGGAGAAAAGGTCAAAGAATCAAATGTATTGTGGTTTCCTTGGAGGACTCCCTCCACTATACTGCAGACAGAATGTGTCCCCTATAAATAAAGGTTGACCAATGGCTAACTAGCACAAGACACCAAGCACCCATGCACACGCTTCCAATCAAGATGAAAAGAGGCCTACTGGTACTTTGGTCTTTGCTCTGCCTCAGTGTGGCAAACACAGCTGCAAGAAACAAGTCCAACCACCCTCTTGAGTTTCATCAACTGAAAATATCGAGTAAATATGGTCCAGAAAAACAAGATGATCTGCAAGAGAAGGATAGAGTAAGAGCAATGCCAGGGCAGATGGAGGAAGCAGAGTTCAACCAGTATGCAGGATATGTCACAGTGGATGCAAAGGCTGGAAGGGCTTTGTTCTACTATTTTGTTGAGGCCCCTCATGATCCTTTGAAGAAACCGCTAGTCCTATGGCTGAATGGAGGTATGTTAAATCTTATTCATAAAACTTAAAGTGCACTGTACTTCATGGGAACCAGTAAAAGTGCACTGTGCTGATCATAGCCAGTTAAACTGTGTAAGCGGCGCTAACAAAAAGCAGGTTTACACTTAAGATTGAACATATTACGGCTATTTTAAACATACTATTTCACCATTGGTTGCTTGGTCATTATCTAAACAAAATCCTTGGTTGCTTGGTGGTTTTGAGGTACTAGTAGGTGTCACTGTGGTTTTTTTTTTCTTGTCAGCTTGACCAGTCAAATGAGGTGCAGCTCCTGCCCTTGTTTTCTTAAAGAAAAATCTGACTCAAAGGAACATGGAACAGGTCAAGTTCATAGTATAATGTATATACTTGTTTACAAATATTTTCAATGCTGTAGCAAGAAGGTTCACACCTAAGTTTTAAGCCAAGTTTTCTTATTTAGGAGGAAGAGACCTAGTTTGCTCAGGGTAGCATGAAACACCAATTGGATTTGTAGGTCCTGGATGTTCATCCTTTGGAGCTGGAGCTATGCTAGAACTTGGACCTTTCTCCGTCCGTAGTGACAACAAGACATTGTACAAGAAACAGTACGCATGGAACACAGGTTGCTCACTTAATCAAACAACCCTGCCCATAATATAGTTAAATAAGAATACTGATAACCAGATGGATGTAACATTGTTCATTCACAAACGCAGTGGCCAATATGCTGTTTGTTGAGGTCCCAGCTGGAGTTGGGTACTCATACTCCAACACTACATCCGATTATTACAACAGCGGTGACAAAAGGACTACAGATGATGCATACACCTTCCTCATCAATTGGTTGAAGAAATTTCCCGAGTATCAGGACCGTGATTTCTTTATAACTGGTGAGAGCTACGCAGGTCACTATATACCAGAGCTAGCTAATCTGATAGTCTCTAACAACAGAGCCAGCAATTCAACTAACGTCAATCTCAAAGGTGTTGCAGTAAGTGTTCGACAATAACTGTTTTTAATCTCTTTTTTTTGTAATGTTCTAATCAGAGACACTCTCTGAAACTCGATCAGATAGGTAATGCGGATTTGCATGGCAATGTGACCCTAAGAGCATCCTTTGATTACTATTGGAGGCATGCTATGATTTCTGACAGAGTCTACAGAGCCATCCAGGCTAGCTGTGGTTTCAACGAGACATACACTAAAGACTGCCAGAATGCCATGAACTTAGCTACCAAGGAAAAGGGAAATGTTGATGACTACAACATCTATGCACCACAATGTCATGATGCCTCCAATCCTTCTGGTTTCAGTGACTCGGTACCCACACCCAAACAAGTCAATTGACATATGTTGTTAATTATATTGTTATATACCCTACTTGGCGTACTGAATTTGTAGCTTACCATGTAAGGTGTCCTTTGGTGATCCTTGCACAAACCACTATGTCTCCTCTTATCTAAATAATCCTGAGGTCCAGAGAGCACTCCATGCAAACACCACAGGGCAGAAGTACCCATGGATGGATTGCAGGTATATGGATTCGAATATTCGAACAAGTTACCTATATTTGCCTCCAATTGAAGTGCAATTTTCTTCCATGCATGATCACTATCAACAATCCATTTTTTTCTTTCTTAGAGATTATCTGAATGTAAGCTATATTTTAGGTATCAACTACAATCTATCTATTGTATAATTGATCATGGGACCAATAACTTGACCATGGTTTCCAATCACTCGTGAATCGCGATTTGCTTAGATGCCAAAACGGTACCTAGAACTTTTAGGAGTCAACTATCAAAGATTCAGGAAATGTGAACCACAGCCCACAGAACAAATTCTTATAGCAAGACAGATTTTTTTTAATATATACAAGAGGTTAGAGATATCAGTAGGTCAACATCGAGAGAAGGCATATAGAATATGATTCTGTGGCCTATGCATAGGTCTGCTTGTCCAGCAACCATCAATCTGAATTCTGAAACCATAAAATAGAGGATCTATTCTCAACTCTCAAGCTACCTCTTACTAGATGTGTATCAAGGAAAAGTCAACATTTGAAGCTTCTAATTGATTTAAATGTTCCCCTCAAGCAGTCAGCTTATATTTGATAATTGGAAAGACTCACCTGAGACCATGCTGCCATCAATCAAGACACTAATTTCAAGTGGCACAAGGATATGGCTGTACAGGTATATATCTATGTTCTAACTCCTAAGGTATTGACTTAAACACGTATTAGTTACTACCCCTTAATTTCAACTCTACCCTTGCATGCCAGTGGTGATATGGATGCAGTCTGTTCGGTCACGTCAACACAGTACGCACTAGACATTCTTGGGCTGCCTGTAGAAACATCTTGGCGTCCATGGCGCATCGACAATGAGGTACGGAACACACTCCTGATCAGATGACCAAATCTTCACATCAGAATCCACATCTGTGTTGAGAGCATGCTTTAATTTGCTTTTGCGCAACCTAAATAATGTATTTTCAAAGTAGTTGTGCAAAGGAACTGTATGTACACAAAATCGTTTCTAGCAGCTAAAAACTAAAAAAGAGAATGGTTTCCTGATTTGTTAATGAAATGGCAGGTTGCCGGCTATGTGGTTGGGTACAGAGGCCTGGTTTTTGCAACAGTCAGAGGAGCTGGGCACATGGTCCCTTACTACCAGCCTCGCAGGGCATTGGCACTGCTCTCGTCATTCCTTGAAGGAAAGCTTCCCCCAGAGTGATCCACCAAGCCAAAATTCCTTGTAATTGTCATGCTCAGTATCCTCCTCCACGATCCAATGGAGTCATGGAATTTTATAAACAAGGCCCCTAATATATATGTAGTACGCTCTCAGCAGCTTCATGGATTAAGTAGTTCTGCTCGAAATTGAGCAGCATTCATGTAGCCAAAATAAATTCAGGTACTGATACTAAATCCTGAGAAATTTTACATTGTTGGCTATCTCCTGAACACGGCCTGATTAACAAGGGCAAATTGGTTTGGTCGCTCTTGCTCCACAGGATTTGTGCGACAATTTCGCTCAAACAAACAGCAGCATCTAATTGCTAACAAGTGCGTGCGTGCATGCATGCATAAACAACACATTATATGTGGACAAAAATCAAGCTTTGATATGGAGAAATTACACCGTTTTGCATTAAAAAAAGAGAGGGAAGTTCAGAATTTGCCACTTCACAGGTTGCGCTCTCACCTCTCAGTGTGGCCACATGAAAACGGTATTGCTTCCGGATTGGATATCATTCATAATCACGAGCTGTATTTTAGCATTCATAACAAGAAAACACTACATTTGATCATTTAACAAAGGATCAGGCTAGTGTTTCACAGGCTGCTAATAGAAACGCAAAAGGGAAAAAAAATAGATCGGATCATACAACTCGAAAAGCACCAGGGAGCGGATTAGGCTTACGGCTAACCTCACGCTTGCGCCTGCTTGCCGCGCTTTTGCTCTCGTAGGGGTAGAAGCCGAGGATGAGAGGGGATCGAGCATTCGATTCCATTGGAGATCCAATACGGCCTTCTGCACTGTGGCTTGTGTTTCCAGACGTTTTTCCCATCGTCCAGGGGCATTTAACTATTTGACGCTTTAGGTACCGGGTTCCGCTTATAGGTACGGACACACGCAAAATAAAAAATATCATTAACATATGATTAATTACGTATTAATTATTAAAAAACTTAAAAAACATATCTATTTGATTTTTAGAGACAGTTTTATATAGATATTTTTATAATAAAATACCGTTTAATAGTTTGAAAAGTATACTTACGAAAAATAAAGGAATAAGTAAAAGCTACAAGCGAAACCGAACACCGCCTTAAATGCCAAACACTTTTAATACTTCTCACACCATCCTTGGTAAATCTCTTGTCACTTATTTTTCCCGAGTGACAAAAAGTTAAATATTCTAACGTTTTTTAAAACCTGTCCAGTTCAGTACTCATGTGGCATTTGTGGACAAGGTAAAAATAATATTTCTATTTCTCATAAAAGGAGACCATAAATAAAACTGAGAAAAGAGTGGAAAATATATGTGAAGGGGCAAACAGTAAGAATTTATTTACTCATTTATTTTATTATTAATATTTTGAAATTAGATTATAAGAAAACTTAGGGCCTGTTTAGTAGAGCTTCAGATTCTATAATTCTGATCTTGCGATTCTAATTCTTATGGGGATTTTATGAATCTTTTTGAGGATTTTCAATTTTCGTTCGTTGGATTCTCACGAGAAGCCATCTTTTGTCTGATTCTCTATTTATATGTAAAATTGAGAATCACAGCGGATCAATTCGGCTGAGAATCGGGAGGATTTTTTTTTTTATATGGCTCAACTCCAATTGATCTGATTAAAAATCACTCCTAAAAATCTCTACCAAACACGTCCTTATTTTCAAAAAACCTTTGGCAATTTGGCAATGCCGCTTTGGTTGACATGTTATTTAAGTGTTGCCACGCTACTGTTACTAGCGTAACAAAACCTTGTATGTGGCATTATCTTCCGCGGTCAGTTTTTTGCATAGCAAAGAGTTATCTAGATTTGATAAGATGATGTTCTATACAGATAGCATTCACTATCTGCATGCATCAATCATCACTTGCATGTCTAATTAAGCTAGCCTAACCGTTTAAAATGGCTTATGACTTATGGTTTATTAGTGACATGTAAAACAAGATAAATCATTAGTACATAATTAATTAAGTATCAACTATTATAAATTTTAAAAATAGATTTTATTTAATTTTCTAAAGAAACTTCTATATATAAAGTATTTAAAAAAACACCATTTAACTATTCGAAAAGCGTACTTACGGAAAATGAGGGAATAAACCTTAACCTATAAGCTGATTCAAATGGTGCTTAAATTATTACACATATTAGTAATGTTTTTCAATTTTCTACACATGCCAGTTTATCATCGGAGGCTTGAAGCACATGTAAAACTAAACCTTCTTTGACGTGCGCTATGCACATGCTTAGCTTTATTTTAATGCATCAAGAATTAATCAACAAGCCACTGGTGCAGTTGCACCTAGAGACCATGTGGTGAAAAACAAGCCAATTCAAGTTTTGTATTAAGATATTATTATAAATTTTTTTTATACAATTTATGTGTCATGTGTAATATTGGTTTGAGTAACAATTATGATTTAGTACTTTTGAGGACTAAATGGTAAGGCATACTTCCTCTCTCCTTATCTAACCATCAAACGAGGCATCATAGAGGAGAGGGGGTCATGCTTAATAATCGTTAGGCCTTGATTGTCTGGATAGAAAATGATGCAACCATTGAGCTAACGACAAGACAGGTTTGTCCGCGCACAAGATAAACAATGCCTACAATTCATAACTAATCTAGTTATTCCAACTTATCACCCTTTAAGGCTCTATTCCTTTTCTTTTACAGATTATGGATTTCACGGGCACGCTTCTCAAATTACTAAGCGCTGCGATATTTGTTAAATCCTTCCGTATATAAGTTTCTTAGAATACTTTTTTAAAACAACCATTTTACTTTGTAAAAATTAATTAATTCATTCACTTGTACCTTTTAATATTATTATAAAATCAGATAATTCATCAAGCATTCATCTATTCAATATTTTTGAACTGGGCCTAAATAGGTGAAAATTGCCAAGCATTAGCTTGTTAATGACAGCATATTATTGCAAAATTTTAAATTGTGAGTCTACTTCCACAAAACTCTCCGAACAACGCAAATTTTCGCCAGGTGGGTGGAAGACCCAGCTGAAACCGACCATCCGACGCGAAACACACGAGCACAGATCCAACGGGCCAAGAGCCACAAAG
This sequence comes from Oryza meyeriana var. granulata, assembly GCA_003991445.1. Lineage (NCBI taxonomy): Eukaryota > Viridiplantae > Streptophyta > Magnoliopsida > Poales > Poaceae > Oryza > Oryza meyeriana. The sequence continues at coordinate 406,407 of RYFJ01000374.1, read as the reverse complement.
CTCGCGAGCTCCTCTCCTCTACTCTCCCTCTGCGCAAACGGAAAAAAAAATGGAGGGTCCGGCTAAACCCCCCTTTCAAATCTCTCCCCCGGCTCCCCGCCGCCGCCGCCGCCGCTGCTTCCTCCACCACCGCTCCCGCTCCCGCTCCCGCTCCCACTCTCCCGCGCCCCTACTACCCCGCAAACCAAAACCCTAAACCCCCGGGGGGCGCTAGCCATGCCGAAGGTCTACGGCACCGGCGTCTTCGAGTTCCGGCACCCGCGCGCCGCCGAGTACCCGCTCCCGGCCGACGTCCCGGCCGCCGCGGCGCCCGACAAGGTCCCCGCCTCCACCACCGGGGCCTCCACCATCACGCTCCTCGACATCCAGCGCGACCGCCTCACCCGCGTCGCCGCCGAGCACTGGGGCGCGCCCGCCGCCGCCGGGGCCTTCGACGCCGGCCTCGTCAGGGAGATCTACGCGACCGAGCTACGGGTCGAGGGGCGCGGCCGCAAGACCGTCCCGCTCCACCGCGTCATGATCCTCGAGGTCAGCCAGTACCTCGAGAACTACCTCTGGCCCAACTTCGACCCGGAAGCCGCGTCCTTCGAGCACGTCATGTCCATGATCCTCATGGTCAACGAGAAGGTGCTGCGCCCGTTCAATCCCCTGCTCGAATTGGAGCAATTACTGCCTGTTCCCCTTGCTCGGGCGATTTCTAGGGTTCCTGACGTGGTTTGGGGTTTTTCGTGTGCAGTTCAGAGAGAATGTGGCGGCGTGGACCTGCTTCCATGATCGAAAAGATGCGTTCAAAGGATTTTTGTGGCGGGTTCTCAAACTAAAGGAAGAGGTTTGTCTTGATGTTGCTGTAGTTAACTATTTGCTTTTCGATGCGTAGGTTGTACTTCTGTTCCCAGTATAAATATAAATGGCTCTCTGTAGGCTGGGGAAGCCTAATTGAGGATGCTATGGAATTTATTGTTGGTTATCTGTGCATCTACTTTCAATTATTTTTTGGTGTGGCTTGTTTGATATTGGTATTCACTATTTGTTTAGTACGAGCTCAATGGTTGCTAGCAATCAGCAGAGATAGTACATTCAGAGCCCGTTATACTTGCGACTAGTTTGCTACTTTGCTGCAACTACTGGAACTGGAGATATATTTTTCACTACATTTTCTCAATCAAGCAAAAATGTAAGAAATGATGAGATGTAGTTGCTACTTAACATAGTTAATGGTGGTATTTGTGATAGTATTGTGAAATGATGACAAGCATGAGAAGGTTTCAGGTTGAGATTGATTTTGTTGGGCTGATGTTGATCCCGTATTTCGTTGCTTGGACCACCTAAAGTGGTTGCGTGGAGCAGTTCTTTCTCAGATGCTCCTGTATGGTTTATCCAAAAGATCGGAATACTCTAGGTGACTGAAGTGGTTTTTGTGCAGACTTTTGGAGTTTGAGGAAAATCAGGCTATAATGGGTTTTGACCGTTGTGTTTGCTTACTTTTTTAGGTTACATTTTTGAGCCATTCAGTTTTACAGTTCCATTCTGGATCTTCTTTGTTCTTGCACTTGTTGCCTTTGGGATGATCTCATTATGATTTGCAAAAAATATCACTCAGTTGTCTTGTCATGTTTTTCATGCTTCTGTCTCATTTTTATTTCGTATTGCAGGACAGGGAGCTTAATATGGCTGAGAAAACAAACTACCTGTTGTTCATGATAAATGCGTTTCAGGTACTAACTTTATGCTTGCAATAGGAATTTGATCACATGTTGATGCTCATTTTTCCTTCCCAGATGTGTTTTGTCTTATCATTTTTGTTGAACCATCAACCATCAGAGAATGCTTCCTTCTAGTGGTGAAATTGAGCCTTCTAATCTGGATGCTATGATGTTTGGCCTGAATGTCCATATGAGTTTATGATCAAATTGATCTATTTTCTCATCAGTTTCCTTTTTTATTCTTCTGGATTGTGTGTAATTGACCATATTAATTTTTAAAACTACTATGCAAAAGTCTACTGTGATTGTCGCTCCAAATGTGCTGTAATAAAAATTTAATCCTTTCAGTGCTCTTACAAGTCAACTTTGCTGCAGAGTTTGGAGGATGAACTAGTTCGAGAAACCATACTTCAGTTAGTAAGCCTAAAGTTGTGGCATACTCTTTCTTTTGGACGGCTTCAGGTAAATTGTACCGTTCTTTTCTTCCCACACTAGTTTATCCTGTGTTTCTCTTTGGAACTTATAGATTTTTCTTATATCTACAGATGGAACTTTGCCTTAACCCCGAATTGATTAAGAAGTGGACCAAAATCAAAAGAAAAGAAGCGAAAGAAGCAAAAAAGGCAGGTCAAACCTGTGACGCTTCAGAAATGCTCGAGAATAAATTCCTTAGGAACTTAATAGAAGAATTTCTTGAGGTATGCCTTTGAAACTCTTCTCATAACTTTGCCGTGTGAATTGTGCTTAACTCCCACAAAATTTCTATATAGATTCTTGATTCGAAGGTAATATTATCCAGTCAAGATGGTGGGGGTGAATCTGTGCTGAATGAGTCACTCAGTGGGCAGTTTGACGATTCTTGTGTCTTGTACTGCGAGAGATTTATGGAGTTTTTGATTGATATGTTGAGCCAGCTTCCTACTAGACGGTATGCATACATTTTTTTTTAATTTTCTAGTACTAGTGGCAGCATATTTAATTAGTGAGTATAGTTCTCTTCTCTAGGTCATTCAACTTCATTGTTTCTCCTCGTAGATCTAAGAATGAGCTCTTAACATCCAGATCTTTATATTTGCAATTCTTTCACTTAGTCTGATTGGGGCAAGTTGAAGCTCCATTTGGGGATACAACATATAAGCTTAAAACTAGGTCATTTCTCAATTTCAATGACCTCACCTAAGTACAATTTACTTTCAGAATAATTGTCTGTGTCACTCATGATGTGCATAGTTTGAAGTTCTTGTGCATCAAATGGGTTTTTTATTAAAAAAAAAGTTATTGCCTAGTTCTTCCCCCTGAGCGCTTTGAACACCAATGTGTTTTGTTCCACTCTAGGCTTATTTTCATCTTGCTATTGTATGAGCCTTCTTAACCACATCTTGTGACAACCAGACGTCTATTCATTGATTTGATTGTGCGAAATGCTTCTGCATTGAATTTTTTACGTGCATTTCTTTATGCAATATCAGTTCATTTACTAGTGAAGGATCTATCTTGGTTAGGTTACTAGCAAAATGCCCATACGTTGTTATGGAATTAAAAAAATCACATCGGCACATTTCCAAGAAGAAATATAGTTTTAATTTTAGAGCTTAATTTTAGAATAAATTGCCCATAAGTACGTTTGGTTTGGAGAGGGGATGGACAGTGGTCCCACATGTCAGAATTTTGGGGAGTTGGTGGTGGGGTGGTGGCAGATTTACCACTCACCACCACCACTTTCCCTTTTAAAGGAGTATAAAAATCTTACTTCCTCCATCCCAAAATATAGCTACCTTCAGAGTTTGAGTTTGTCTCAAATATAGCTAACTAAAAGATGAATTTTGGCCCAAACTTCCCATCCTACCTCTAGTGGTTGACATAATCCCAACAAGAGTGGGCCCTGCACCCCACCCACTATAACGAGGGCATTTTTGACCATGCACCACAATCCTTAATCCCTCCAAAAAGCTCCTAGGTAGCTCTATTTTGGGACGGAGGGAGCATACTTTAGTGATGATATTAAGTTATTACCAAAAGCTAGCTTCTCATTGTAAGATGCATGGTATGTTTGCTCTCCACTTATGCTGATTGTTATGTGCAGATTTTTGAGGCCCCTTGTTGCTGATGTAGCTGTTGTTGCTAAGTGCCACTTAAGTGCACTGTATACTCATGAAAAGGGGCGTCTTTTTGCACAGTTGGTTGATTTGCTGCAGTTTTATGAGGGCTTTGAGATTAATGATCATTCTGGAACACAGCTTAGTGATGATGATGTCTTACAAGCTCATTATTCCCGTTTCCAAGCCTTTCAGCTGCTAGTATTCAAACAAGTGCCTAAGGTGTGCACCTTATAATCTGTTAGTGCTTCTTTATTATTTCCAATATAATAAAACATTAATTCTTTGTTCTTTTACTAATCATTTCAGTTGAGAGATTTTTCCTTGTGTAATATCAGTTCAATCCATAAGCGAGCGGACTTTACAAAGAAGCTGCTTGTCTTGTCCGATGTAGAACTGCAAGATCTGGTTTGTAATAAGGTGAGCAATTTGCATGATTGCATAAACTCTCTGCTATTTGTTTCCAATTTTTTTATCAGCTGCTATTCTTATTTGTAAGTAGTATTCCCTTGACATACACCAAGCTGAATATACCTTCTCTCGTAAATCATTCTGTTTTTTTTTAAGTGTTCTGCTCAACATGAAAGCTAATAGAGCAGGAAATAAAATTATTGCATACCTGCAGGACTGTTGCTAGGATAAAAAGGACATTATCATATAGATTTTCCTCACAAGTTAATTACTAAATTTTGTCAGATGAATCTTTCATTACTATGTTCACTCTTAAGATATTTCCATTCAGCACACATTTCGTGTTTGTAAATCGTTTCCAGCGTATGATATGCAAGTGACTTGGGTATTACAAGCATAAGATGATTTTTCCTCATAAGGCATTAAAGTAAGAAACTGTGGAAGTAAGTTTATTACATGTGAGTAGAACCCAATACTAGTCAAACAAGGGATTTATTGAGGCTATTAGCATCAAATATCAATGCAGCACTCCTCTCGGCTCACCTATTTTCAGGTAGTGGTTAGATAGGGTTTGCATATAAAATGCAACCTTTGTAGCAGAGCTCATACCTTAACAGAATGATACTGATTCAGGTGGGGGTTCTAAGTGAAAGGTGCACTGCTTAGATGGAATCTGCAGAAACCTATACACTAAATTTAAATATTTCTGTTAATTACTTAGCTCCTAACACCCCTACTCAAAGTTCCCATCTGTCTACACCTCCCTCAACATCTCCCAAGTCAGAAGGCCTGATCAGAGTGCATCTGCCGCTTACATCTCGTTCACCGTGGCACATGAATGTTGTCTGGTGGTAGTGCAGTGCTGTCCTTAATAGCGCTTAGGAATTTGGTGAGCAGATCTATGGGGATGAATCTAATGGAGAGTTAATCTATTAAATTGAACTTGATTACGAGGTTATCATGAAAGTTGCAATCTGACAAGGTGACCTTTGAGGTCTATTCCCCTCACTGGTTGGTGCTTCAGGATTCAAAATTAAAAATTTAATTGCTCACCCTAAGATTGAATTCAGGATCATCAAATAGAATCCTTTGGGGGTACTAACAAAAGCCTGATTTGCCTCCTTACACATTACATTTAGGATCTCTCTAAGAATATTAACAAACCAGAATTGGGGTTGTTTTCATAAAAAATACTAGATAGAAAACCCTGTGTGTTGTTGCGGGAATTTGCATGATGAAGTGCTAAACATGAGGTACAAGTTGGATTTGCATTGTGGCTTTGTGCAATCTGCACCTTATAAAACCAACTGATTGCTAGAAATAATTATTATCTCTTTTTTTTGGATGATGTTGAGGACATTGCATGTGTTTGATCATTACTTTCTCTAATCATATATTCATAAAAATTATTAAAACATATAAATACATGAAGTTATTTTTGATGGTAACTGGCAAATCTACTAGTGTCATTTTCACATATCAAGTCTAATGCTTTTGCATTAATTAGTCAATTAAGATTCCGAGGTTTGACTGCATGCAGTCTAAGACATCATTTAAGAACAGGAGTAATATGATATGAATTCATCAAAGGGAAGACTATCATCCAACTTCCATCCAAAGGTTAAATAATTGAGATGTTGTGGCTCCATGAGAGGAGAGAACTAGCAATAACTACACTTAGTTAGGATCAATTGTGTAGGATATATACAGTTATGTGCAATGGCGCACTTTTCATTTGTTATTTTCCATCTAGATACTTTATATTAGTCTCTCATGAAGATATTTAATTCTTCCAAACATTTGCTGCTGCATTGTTGTGCGATTAGAACCTGAATGATGTCTATAATCAGGTAACCTTAAAGAATGAAAAAAGTTTTACACCATGGAGACTGATCTTCATGGAAGCAAACATTCTCTTTTTTATTCTCATGATCCATTAAATAACAAGACAAAAATTTGAATGTTTTTAAACCAGTTCCATAATGGAGCTGGCCTAAAAAGCTGCTCTTCATGAATTCATTATCTTCTCATTGATTATTAGAGCTAAGGTTTGGACATTTTATTTTGCATATGAAACTGAAATGAATGCATTTAATGTGCTTAATATCTTCTTAACTATGCAGCTCAAGTTAATTTCAGAGGAGGACCCATGCAGTGGAAGGCGTGATTTCCTTATTGAGGTCCTGATTGCCTTTTTTGAGAAGCGTCAATCGCAGAAAGATGCTGTAAATGCACTTCCTCTTTATCCAAATGAACAGATCATGTGGGATGAAAGCCTTGTTCCTAGCATTAATTATTCTGGAGAGGGCTGCCTTGCTCTCCCAAAACTCAATCTCCAGTTTTTGACACTTCATGATTATTTATTGAGGAATTTTAATCTTTTCCGCCTTGAATCAACATATGAAATTCGTGAAGACATTCAGGAAGCTGTTCCTCATCTGCATGCTTATATTAACAATGAGGGAGACACTGCCTTTCGTGGTTGGTCCAGGATGGCTGTTCCAATCAAGGAATTTAGGATTACTGAAGTGAAACAGCCAAACATTGGAGAAGTTAAGCCATCTGCTGTAACTGCTGATGTTACTTTCAGCATCTCAAGCTACAAACCACAGATCAAATCTGAATGGGATGCTTTGAAGGAACATGATGTATTATTTTTGTTGTCGATCCGTCCATCTTTTGAACCCCTTAGCCCTGAGGAGGCTGCTAAATCAACTGTGCCAGAAAGGCTTGGATTGCAATATGTACGTGGATGTGAGGTTATTGAAATTCGTGACGAGGAAGGAGCTCTTATGAATGATTTTACAGGGAGGATAAAGAGAGAGGAATGGAAACCTCCCAAGGGTGAGATTCGCACTGTTAAAATTGCGTTGGATACAGCACAGTACCACATTGATGTTACTGAGGTAGCAGAGAAGGGTGCAGAGAATGTGTATGGGACATTTAACATTCTAATGAGAAGGAAACCGAAGGAGAATAATTTCAAAGCAATATTGGAATCTATACGTGATCTAATGAATGAAACATGTGTAGTTCCTGAATGGTTGCATAACATATTCTTGGGTTATGGAAACCCTTCTGCTGCGCAGTGGATAAATATGCCTGATCTTCTGGAAACTATAGATTTTAAGGACACTTTTCTCGATGCTGACCATGTTATACAAAGCTATCCAGATTACCAGGTACTATTGCCTTTTTTTTTCCAAAGCGGAAGTTCTTTTCTTTATCTTTAACCCTAAAGATTCTAATGCTTTCAGCTCATTTGTAGGTCACATTTATCAATTCAGATGGAACAGAAAACCTGAATCCAAGCCCTCCATTTAAGATTAAGTTGTCCAAGAAAATGAGGGAAAGTAGTCATGCTCTACCTGGCAATGTAAACTCCTCTGTTCTGACAGCTAAGAACAATACAGTCGATGCTGATAGGTCTCAGAAAGAAAAAATAATTGTTGAGACTTATATTCCTGCTGATCCAGGGCCGTATCCTCAAGATAAACCTAAACAAAACTCAGTGAGGTTTACACCCACTCAGGTACTCACTCCGTCCCACAAAGACTTCCTTTTTTGCCCTCTTTATTTGTCCCACAAAGACTTCAACTTTGAAGCAATCATTGCATTGGAGTTTATGAAAGTGAGGGACAAATACATTGAAGTATGTGCAAGTGGGGGACAAATGCACTGGAATTTGCTAAAGTGAAGGGCATTGTAGTCTTTTTAGCTCTGTATTGGTATGCGTGAGATGGGAGAGATGGTCTTTTTGGGACGGAGGTAGTACTTTTCAGGCTGCCAGCTAACCATCACCATCTTGTGAACTAAACCTGCCAGAAAACTTTTAAAGTATTTCCTGTGACAGAGAATATTATTTTGGTCGAATATTACACATAGACGAATAGATAGACTATGATAATGCTTATGTATGTGTCCTGGTATTTTGTTCCTTTGTGTGTTAGGTGCTGAAATTTTGTACTTGCTGCATTATTTTACTTGCCTATTTGAATATGCTTGAGATGCTAACAATAATTTTTACTTGTAGATTGGTGCTATAATATCTGGTATTCAACCTGGGTTGACAATGGTTGTTGGTCCTCCTGGTACGGGAAAAACAGATACAGCTGTGCAGATATTGAATGTTCTATATCACAACTGTCCTTCCCAAAGAACTCTAATTATAACCCATTCCAATCAAGCTTTGAATGATTTGTTCGAGAAGATAATGCAGGTACTGTAACTGCACCAAATTTACTCCAGTCTTACCCCTTGTTAATCTATTCTTTTAGAGAGAGAGAGAGAGATTGCATAGTTGATCCCATGCCATGCCAGCTATCTTAATGTCAGTTATTCATGAAAAGAAAAAAGTCCATTTTACTCCCTGGAACTATTTCTTTAGAGCACTTGACCCCCTAAACTAGTTTTTGGCTCATTTTACACCCCAAGCTATTGAAAATGGTTCACTTAACTCCCTAACGGTATTTCTCTTTTTGTTTCTCTCTCTATAAGTCAGTATTTTGCACTGAAGTTTGGTAGGAAGATAGATGCATTACAACTTGCGTCCCAACATTTTTTAGACTTTTTTTTTATCACTGGTTACATAGGTTGGAAAGCACCTAAGACTGATTTAAACATCAAGATTTTAAAGTTCAAGCAAACCATCAAGAAAAAATTTGAAAATATTTTTGAACTTTGATAATGGTGACATCTATGACTTTCGAAAATTTCAGCTTAAAATACGACTTGTATAAAGAGATTAAGAGAAACAAAAAAGAGAAATGTTATTAAGGAATAAGTGAACCATTTTCAATAGTTTAGGGGTAAAATGAGCCAAAAAAGTTTAGGGGGTTAAGTGATCCAATTAAATAGTTCAAGGGAGTAAATGAACTTTTTTCTTCATGAAAACCACCTGAACATTTTTTCTGCTGTTCCTTTTAGTTGCAAGATGCCAATTTTACTGCTTGCCATTTCTAGTGTTCTTTAAGTTGAATGCTAACGGAAAATGGGTATCTAGTGGGTTTTGAGGACTTTCAGCTGAAATGATTCTGTATGCCATATTTTCATGCAATGTTGTGCTACATATGTCCCAACGGAGTTACATATTTTCATGCAATGCCATGCACATCTCATATTGAAACACTCCTATATCCTAATCACCTAGATGCTCTCTACATTGTTGGCTTGCTACATATTCCTTTTTTTGGCATGTTGATTTTACTTGTTTCTTCCAGAGAGATGTGCCTGCTAGGTACCTTCTTCGTCTTGGTCAGGGTGAACAAGAGTTGGCAACTGATCTTGATTTTAGCCGTCAAGGTCGTGTCAATGCTATGCTGGTTCGAAGGTTAGAGCTGCTAGGTGAAGTTGCAAAACTGGCAAGTTCCCTTCATCTTCCTGAAGATGTGAGCTACACGTGTGAAACAGCTGCATACTTTTGGTTGTTGCATGTTTATGCTCGGTGGGAACAATTTTTAGCTGCCTGTGCACAAAATCAAGACAAGCCCTCATTTGTTAAAGACCGTTTCCCTTTCTCAGAGTTCTTCTCAGATACTCCACAACCTATCTTCACTGGTGAGTCCTTTGAGAAAGATATGCATGCAGCCAAAGGTTGTTTCAAACATCTTTCGACAATATTTCAAGAGCTGGAAGAGTGTAGGGCTTTTGAACTACTCAAGTCAACAGCAGAGCGAGCAAATTATCTAATGACCAAACAAGCCAAGATTGTTGCCATGACTTGCACTCATGCAGCATTGAAGAGGAGAGACTTTCTTCAGTTAGGGTTCAAATATGATAATTTGCTGATGGAAGAAAGTGCACAGATATTAGAGATAGAGACTTTCATACCGATGCTGCTGCAACGGCAGGAAGATGGCTATGCTCGTCTCAAACGTTGCATTTTAATTGGTGATCACCATCAGTTACCCCCTGTTGTGAAGAATATGGCTTTTCAGAAGTATAGCCACATGGACCAAAGTCTCTTTACAAGATTTGTTCGTCTTGGTGTCCCTTATATTGAGCTCAATGCTCAGGGTCGTGCCAGACCTAGCATTGCCGAACTATATAACTGGAGATACAGAGAACTTGGGGATCTACCTAATGTCCGTGAGGAAGCTATCTTCCATAAAGCTAATTCTGGCTTCTCTTATGAGTATCAGTTGGTTGATGTTCCTGATTACCGTGGCAGAGGTGAATCTGCTCCTCTCCTTGTTCTACCAGAATGAAGGGGAGGCTGAGTTTATAGTTATGTCTATATCTACATGCGCCTGATCGGATACCCGCCAACAGATTTCAATATTTAACCACTTACAATGTCAGAAGCTTCTTATTCGTGATTGTTATCACAGAAGATGCAAGCATGGAATATGAACCACCTAGCAAGGTAATTGATAATCATAGCTTGAAATACGTTTATTAAGCTAGTACTTTATCATTCGTTCTGTTTTGTGCTGACATTTACCATTGTTATGTATCATGTAGGTTACCACAGTGGACAAGTTCCAGGGTCAACAAAATGATTTCATTTTATTATCTCTTGTCCGCACTCGTTTTGTGGGGCATCTTCGTGATGTCAGAAAGACTTATTGTGCAATGTCCCGTGCTCGTCTCCTGTATGTGTTCTGCCGTCCGTTCACGAATGTTTGAACAGTGCTACGAATTGCAGCCAACTTCCACTTCTACTCCAGAGGCCTGATAAGCTTGCCTGAATCTGAAGAGTGCATACCATTTACAGAGCGACCTATAGGAAACTGGAAATATTCATTACATTACTGGTATTGAAGATATTGTCATCTATGAATTCAGACTATAAACATCTTAGTAAGTACATACAGCATTTTCCATACCTAGCCCTCGTGCAAAATTTAATTACATTACTTATATTTGATATTTTTGACACTTCATTTGGAACAGATGCAATACATGCAATATTATGCACCTCATGAAAATGCACCACCTTCAGCAGTATCAGAAAACACTGCTGATGCAACTGAAAACGGCAATGCTGGGAATGGTCTGCATAAGCAAAGGGGCATGGTAGAAGAAAATGGTGAGCAAGTGATGCATGATCACAAACAAGATGATGAAGACACTATAGACAACAAAGGGACCTGATGCAGGAAAGAAAACAAGATGGATGGTAAAAATCCTGAGGCAAGCGACATGGCTAGGGAGGACAAGACCGCAGATGGAGATGCTGAGCAAAAGAACAAGATGGAGGAAGGAAAAACTGAGGCAAAGGAGAAGAATGAGGAAGAAAACGACGAGCAAAGAACAAAAGGAAGAGTGAGCTAGCATGGCTTTATCTATGGAATAGAGGCTAGCAAAGGCTTCATGTTCGCTAGCTTCATCTACCACAATTCTTGATTTGGAATACGAAATATTCAACCACGTGATCGCAACATCACATCGAGGGGCTCGTAACATGGCTCCTGGGATGTGTGCATGGAATGGAGCATGGCATGCGAAGGTTAAAGATCTTTTTGGACCTTATTCGCCAAACTATACAAGATGCATGCTGCCATGCTCCTTTTTCCCAGTCAATGGTGGCATCCACATGTATTGCTATATGGCTTTAACACATCTGGCCAAAATGCACACTGGCTATCATTGTGAGGCTATTCAGGCATTAGCATGTACAAAAGAAGAAGAGTTCTTCAGGTTACTTCCTTAACTGTTAACATAGCTATGCGAGAGTGCAGCTGAAAACACATGTGTGATAATTTTGTAACTTGATTGAATTGTGTACAGGAGGTTAAGTTAGTTTTGTTGACATTGCAGCACGAGGAGGTAAACTGCTGTCTGATAACACTGCATGGGTAGCTGTAAGAATGGCTGTTCAAAGTTAGAACTAAATCAGGTTTCCAAAATGTTGTTCGAACCAAATATTTCTGTGTTGAGATCAGCTTGTCATCTACAAGCATGCAGCTCTTGAATCTCTTGTGTTTTCTAGAATCGCGACGGCTTACCTTCAAACTTGACTCGAGGTCGTGGCGTTGACCGGTGTGTTCTGCTTTTCCCAAGAAGCTGAAAGCCTGGAACTCCGATACTCGACCCAGAAGACCTCATCTGAGACAAAAGAGATCCTCAAAATACTTGGGCTTTATGAAACTAGCATATATAGATACTGTAAGACAACTAGTGTGTCAGCTGTCACTTGTCAAGTAGCACCACACATACATACACATCTTGAGTTGTTTGTTCGTGACATTTGCATCATCTGTTTCAGAGGTTCCCTCAGTCAGAGTTTCCGACTTCAGTTTTGGTAGAAATTCAGGACAACAGTCGAAGCCCATACGAACGGTAGCGATCGAGATTACGCATACAAGTAAAAGAAGATCCCTTGTCTCGGACTCGATCGCCATGATCGGTTACGACCTTGGTATTTTCGTAGAGAAAGATGATTAAAACCATAAAATAGTATTAAAGATATCTAGTGAACCTTATTATAAGAAAACACTCTGTGGGGTAAATTATTAGCCTAAAACATCAGTCTTTTAGGAACAGAGGAAGTATTGTTAAGTTTATTTCATAAAATATTTAATTTATCCTATAATCAAATCAATAATCCATAAAAATAATTTGCTCAATAATCTAAATCAGCACATAAGTCCCCTCTACTTAGGTCACAACTTCTTAACGGCGTCTGTATTTGGGCCTAAACTGTACAACCAAAGGCCCAAACTCTCTCTCTCTCTCTCTCTCTCTCGCGTAACTGCTCTCCCGTCCATTCTCCTCGCCGCCGCTGCCGCGAACAGCGCACCCAAACCCTCGCCGCCGCGCCGCCGTCTCGAAGGGGATCACCTCCGGTACGCGCTTCTTTCCGTCCCGTAGCACTTCATCTTCCCTTCCCTCCACCGCGCTGACATTTTGACCTATTTTCCTTCTCCATTCGCAGCCCGGCCGCGGCGTGATCGATGGAGGGGACGCCCTCCAACAAGAGGCCGCGGGACGAGGGGACGACGACCTGGCGGAGAAGATCGGCGGCGACGGCCTTCTCGTCGAGATCCTCTCGCGCGTGCCCTACAAGTCGCTCGTCCGCTTCAAGTGCGTGTCCAGGCGGTGGCGCCGCGTCATCTCCCACCCCGACCACCGGAATCTGCTGCCGAGGTATCAAATCCAGGCCCTCGCCGGCTTCTACACCGACTACCACATCCAAAGCTACGACCGCCAGTCAATGGCTCACCGTTTCAAAGCCGTACCGGCGCCGGAACCCCCGCCTCTCATCGACCCTTCCTTCTCCTTCCTGCCCAAGTGTGAAAGCCTCTACCTCCGGGATAGCTGCAATGGCCTTCTCCTCTGCCGCTGCTGGAAGCTCAACGAACGCAAGGCATTCAAGACATTCAACTACGTGGTGTGCAATCCTGCCACCAAGAAATGGGTTGTCCTGCCGGACTCCACCTGGTCCAGGACGAAACGGCCGTATTTGAGATTTGATCCGGCTGTCTCATCTCACTTCCATGTGTTCGAGCTGGTGCAGGAATTGGTTGATTATGAGGAGGGTGACACTGATTTGGATTTCGATGGTGATGGACATGTTCTTGGCCTTAAGGTCTACTCGTCGAAAACCGGAATGTGGACTGAGGAGATAGCTAGTAGATGGGGCATCGATATCAAGATTCAAGATGGTCCAGAGAGTGTTTTTTTCAATGGAATGCAGCATTTGCTTGCCATGGAGTCCATGGTGGCAGTGGTGGATGTGGAGGGGAAGAATTGGAGAACCATCCCTCTACCACACAAGGAAGGTTCTCCTTTGTGTGGTGCTTATCCTCCTTATGCTTCTTATCAGGAGGGATTCATTGATATGTCCCAAGGCCTGCTGCACTTTGTAAGTACTGACAAGTATGATGCCAAAAAACTATCAGTGTGGGCTCTTGATGACTACAAAGGCGACAAATGGACCTGCAGCACACAATCAGCTCTACATGTCTATTTGGGAGGAGGTCTCGTCTTCATTTTGGACATGAATACACTGCTGTCTCAATCCAAAAACGCAAGATATTTTTCATTGTTTATCAGCGTGATCAGGGTGATCATAAGATCATGTCATATGAAATGGATAGTGGGGAGGTACGTTTTCTACGTAGTCTTGGGCGTGATTGCCACCCACCTTATCTTCCATCTCCCCCTATTCTTAGAATCATTAGCAGATGGGCCCTAGTAATCTACCATACTAGAGTGGCAACTCTACCTGTGTCGATCTTTTTTGATGATATGGGAACTAGATCATCAATTGCTAGGAGGATAAGACACTTTACACAGAGTATTTTAGTTTTACTCTCTAGCTCTTCTTGGACCGCCACAGCATTTCTTAATCCAACAAGAGCATCATATATATGTTTTTCTTTGTTTCAGGGACAAATCTTTTATGCTTTATGAAATGTAATTATGGTCTTAGTTGGATCCGTGTTGACTTGGGTAGATGTTTCATGCTACGTGCTACTTTTTTGGTTGGTGCTTGATTTCACTCCTGTAACATGACTTTAAGTGCTATTTATATTATATTGTTTGCCAGCCGACTGCATGTTTGGGTCTAATTTGTAGGCCAGTATGGCTTTATGTGTTTATTGCTAGTGGCTGTATATTCGGTCATCACACTTGCTGTTATATTCTTGCTTCCCTCATCGTATTTCTACTTTTATGAGTATTTTGAGTTTTGACAATACTAAATTTTACGCATCCTTTTGGTCTGTCCATGTAGAAATGATCTATTACAATGAAGAAAGACTAAATTTTGTTTTAGTTGGCATGGATCCACAATTTGGAACTAAATATTAGTCACATCGAGTACGCACTGTTGGAGCTAGAGGGCTTGTGCTTTAAAACAGTTTCCTGGATCTTGCTAATGGCGGTATTTTGATAAACTTGTCCCACCACATGATCTATGTGAGACAGTGAGAGAGGAGGTAGTGAGTTTCAGTTATAATGTGCAACAAGTATGTTATGACCTGATACCGCTAGAGACCAAAGCTCACGAATTGGTAGCCGTATTGAAGGAAGATTGAGATAATCTGACAAGAATAAGAAGGATGGGGAGAGACTGGGAAGAAGAATGGGAGAAAGAGGAACAAACTGATTCATTTTCTTCGACAGATCTCCCGGTACAGGACATTTGGATTTTAATTTTTAAAGTCTGTATACGGTGCTTGTAGGTGAGATGGTAGGAAAACTGCGCATGAAAAGAGAGGCCCTAGGTTTGAATCCTTATACCACACGCGCACAAAAAATCGCGTGACTTAAAGACTTGTGACGCGGGACAGTTTATAGATGAATACCAAAATTCAAAATATTTTTTCATGCTTTGTTTTTATAAAAGACTCAAGTTGGAAATTCATTTACACAGCCGGTTGTCTTTTTCTTTATAACACAATCGCGTGTAAAAATCGACTTTGCACAGGAGTTTAACGCCGCTGCATGCAGAAACGATTCTCACGTGACGATTTACATGGCTTCTGAAAACAAAACAATATTTAAGACACTAATACGATCTACCTTTTGATATTATGATTTTTCGGATTAACGGTAAGATCTAGTTAATATCGAAGCTCCTAAAAAGTGTCAAATTAGTATAAATAGGTAGATATATAGATAGGGGTGCAAATTAATAAAAAGTAAAACACAAACTAAAACAAAATTCAAGAGAAAAGAGATGAGGGAGATGCAGCAAACTTGCGCACGCAGAAGAGCTAGGAATCCTATGGCATAAAAAAATTGACTGAAATCAAGAAAAAAATAAGGCGAAACTTTTCTTAGAAAAAAGACTAATAAAGAAATGCAGTAACTTGCTTTTTATTCCATCAGCTTTGAACGTCCATAATATTTATTGGCATATCTATATTTGTCAAGTGACTGATTTTTTTCTCTCATCAATCAAGCACTTTTTAGCTAATACATCAAACAACTCAGATGTCAATCCTTTCTTATGGATGAATCAGGTATTGTGCTAACATATTCTTTTGAAAATTAATATTTATTGTGGACGATGCTAATATGAAAAAAAGTTATAATCTAGATAAAAATAAAAATGCATCTAGGTTGATACAATAGATACAAAACAAAGAGTACAAAAAGGTACAGTATATTTATACTAATGTTGCACTTTTTAAAATCTTGCAGGTTTAATTAGTGTATAATAGTGGCCAAGCCAATCCATGCGTTGCATGGCTTAGTATTACTATTAATATTAAAATTTTAATCATAAGCTAAATACTTTAGTTATTTTTAAAATTATAGCAGATTAGATTAAAAAAGAGTCCATGTAAGTTACAACTTACAAATTTTTAATTCTGAATATTAGAATTAAATTAATAAAATACTAAGTCTAGAGTGCAAGAAGAGTACAACCTCATATTTATCAATTCCGAATTTATGCTTTACTAAAATTATGAAAAACTAATATTGTCTACGGTTATGATAATACAATCCATCTAACCAACGGTTAGAGTTGCCAACTCACATATTGCATAGGCTATAGTTTATTGATGTTGTAATTTAAAAAAAATGTGGCTGAATAAGTTGGTTAAAATATGTTTAAAGGACGGTAGTAAAAGACTAATTAATTAAACTTAAAATTAAAACTAAATCACATATCGTTGTTGTAAATTTTAAAACAGCACTACTGGATTATTGTATGCAAGGATCTAAATAGTGGTAATATCATTTTCAAATTGCAACTGAATGGTAAAAAAACTTTATTCTTAGAATTTTAAATAAAACATAGTTTACATGTAACCATCAAATTAAATCTATAAATTAATGACCAACATATTTAGTGTATGACTAAAATTTTAATATTTATAATATGAGTGAAAATAGCCCCTGGATTACCCAGTTATATAAGTATTATTATACCGAGGACATACATAGTGAAAACCATCAAATAAGTGAAAACCTATGAAAACCGAACATAAAATTTTCTAAATTCATGAAAAAAAGTGACTAGAGACAGGTATAGGCATGAACTAGGTTACCACCAAATTGAAGTCCAAACTCCACTTTGTTGGGAGGAATGAAAAACACAAATTTTAGGTGAATAGTAACATGATGCTATTGACATGAAATTTGTTTTTTTTTTTCCATTTCTCCCAAATCAAGTTGAGTTTGGACATACGATTTGCGGATGTGTACAGTGACCTGATAAGATATATCCCTGGCCATGGATATTTGGCTTGTGGCTTCGTGGTCCGTAATCCACATATGCAGCCTTTGGACCAACTCCAATCTCTCCAATCCCAGAATCAATCGAAGACCAGCTGCAGCTAGTCTCCAATCTCCAATTCGATCTCCATGGATGTCGGAAGCTTGTGCTTGATTGTTGTGGCCACTCTTGCCCTCGCGCTGGCGCTCAAGGGAGGTCTCCGCGGCAAGGGAAGAGGAGCCAAGCTTCCTCCGGGGCCCTGGAACCTCCCCGTTATCGGCAGCCTCCACCACCTCGTGGGCGCGCCGCCGCACCGGGCGTTGCTCCACCTGTCGCGCCGGCACGGGCCGCTGATGCTGGTCAGGCTCGGTGAGGTGCCCACCGTGATCGTCTCCACCTCGGAGGCAGTCATGGAGGTGCTCAAGGCACGTGACCCCGCCTTCGCCAACCGGGCTCGGGGCACAACCATCGACATCATCAGCTCCGGCGGGAAAGGGATCATCCTGGCGCCTTACGGCGAGCACTGGCGGCAGGTGCGCAAGATCTGCTTGGTGGAGCTCCTGAGCGCACGGCAGGTGCGGCGCTTGGAGTCCATCAGGCAGGAGGAGGTGTCGCGCCTCGTCGAGTCCATCGCCGCGATGCCAACGGCCAACACCACCACCGTCAACCTGACCCGAGCACTGGCGGCGCTCACGAACGACATCATCGCGAGGGCGGTGTTCGGCGGCAGGTGCCGGCAGCAGGAGGACTATCTCCGTCAGCTCAACGTGGTGACGACACTGGTCGCCGGCTTCAGCCTGGTAGACCTGTTCCCGTCGTCGCGCCTGGTGCGATGGCTGAGCTGCACCGAGCGCCACCTGAGGAAGAGCCACGCCCAGATGGTAAGAATCGTTGATTCGATCATCCAGGAGCGCAAGGAGAAGAACAAGGCAGCTGCCTCTCCTGACGCCGGCGCCGAAGACGAAGATGGTGACCTGCTTGACGTGCTGCTGAGGCTACAGAAACAAGACGGCCTCACCTTCCCTCTCACGGCGGAGATCATCGGCGCCCTTGTCACCGTGAGTGCCTATTGCTCTATACGTGTTGATTTCTTCCTCCCTAACTAGTAACTAACTACTTCGATCAACTTAATATACATTAATTGTTCTAGCTAGTTTAATTTTTGGTCATCCATCCATACTCTACAGTTAACCTTGTTTTATGTTAATATAGGTTATGTGCTAATAATCTTCAGGATATTTTTGGAGCTGCTACTGATACCACAGCTTCCACACTTGAATGGGTTATGGTGGAGCTCATGAGGAATCCAAGGGCAATGGAGAGGGCAAAACAGGAAGTCCGGAACACGCTTGGCCACGACGTTGCTGAGCTCCACTACCTACGGATGGCCATCAAGGAGACCTTACGACTGCATCCTGCTTCTGCGCTAATTCTGCGAGAGAGCAAGGAGAGTTGCCGTGTCATGGGCTATGACATACCACAAGGGACACCGGTTCTAATAAACACATTCGCCGTATCAATGGATCCAAAATACTGGGACGATGCCGAGGAGTTCAAGCCAGAGAGGTTCGAGAACAGTGGTGCGGATATCAGGACATCTATTGCGCACTTAGGGTTCATCCCGTTCGGAGCTGGATGTAGACAGTGCCCTGGAGCACTGTTTGCGACCACCACAATTGAGCTCACGTTAGCGAAACTCCTTTACCACTTTGACTGGACGCTTCCTGATGATGTGTGCCCGGAGTCGCTCGACATGAGTGAGGTGTTGGGGATCACTTTGCATAGGAGGTCCACTCTCCATTTGCATGCAGCTTTGAGCATGTCGCCTTTCTTTGGCCACTGTGATCGATAGAGGTTCCATGCATACATATAGGCTCAAAACACAAGTGAAGGTGGGTTTACTCATATAAAAAACTTCCGGATGAAAGCTTAATTAATGGCTGCAGCAAAAATTATTTGTTCTCTTGCTCTTGTTCATTGGAATGGTAGCTTGATGTATTGTGTTATGGAGAGTTACTTATGTTTAGCAGCAAAAATTAATTTGTACTCTTGTTCATTTGAATGTTAGCTTGATGTATTACGTATGCTAGCGGGAAACATTCTAGATATAGGGTTAAGGTTTTGTTTTATATTTTTGTAGACTATTATGGCTTGTCTTCCCTTAAGTACCAAAACACGGAGAATAAATTTAGGACTTAGAAATATGATGATTGCTATTATACTTATGTATTATTATATTGTTGTACTATTTATAATTGCATATAAGAGAAAATGTTGGAAAATAGAGAGGAGGATTAGAATTAGAGAACTTAGGAGTGAGAGACTATTCCAGCTTATTTGTGAGAGTGATATCGCTTGTATAAGCAAGCTCCGAATGGATAGGAGGACATTTCACATTTTATGTGACATGCTTAGAGACATCGGAGGTTTGGAGGATACTAGAAATACGCCGCTAGAGGAATCAATAGCTTCATTCTTATATATACTATCTCACCATTTAAAGAATAGAACAATAGGAAAGTTTTTTACCGAAGCAGTGAGACTATAAGTAGGCATTTCAATTTATGCCTTCTAACTGTTCTAAGGCTTCATCAACTCCTACTTAAGAAGCCAGAATCTATACCTGAGAACAGCATTGATGATACATGAAAGTATTTCAAGGTAATATTTCTAAAAAAGAAATCGCATTTCACCACTATAAATTGTACTATGTGTTGTTGATGCAGTGTTTTGTATTGTAGAACTGCCTAGGTGCATTGGATGGTACACACGTAAAAGTAAGTGTCCCAACCAGGATAAAAGGAAGATAAGAAAAGGAGATATTGTTACAAATATATTAGGTATTTGTGCACCAGATATGCAATTCATTTACTTACTACTCGGTTGGGAGGGTTCTGCATATGATGGCCGTGTCCTTCGCGATGCAATTCATAGGCTAGATGGGCTTTGTGTCCCTCAAGGCGAATTTTTTTCAATCGATTAATTTTGAACCTTGACATTCCACAGCCTTAATTGTACTGATATTTCTTTTTTAAAAAAAATTTAGAAGGTTGCTATTACCTTGTTGATGCTAGTTATACAAATGCAAATGGTTTTTTAGCCCCTTATCGAGGCCAAAGGTATTATCTAGAATGTTTCACAGCACTTGACCCACCACACAGTGCAGAGGAGTACTTTAACATGAGGCATGCAAGTGCTAGAAATATTGTAGAGAGGTCTTTTGAAAGACTCAAGGATGGTTGGGTGATTTTGAGGGCTCCATCCTATTTTTCTATCAAAACCCAGTGTTAAATTATAATGGCATGTGCTCTTTTGCATAACTTAATTATGTAAAAGATATCTAGAAATCCATTTGAGGATGAGGATGAGGAATCAGAGGAGGTACCATTGGATGTTCTTGAGGGAGAACTTGCAGAACCTGAAATTGATATTGATGGTTTGGACGTTTGAGCCCATCGACACCCGGCCAAGATGTCGATGTATTTCTAACAGCTAGCTTTCTCACATAGATGGTACCTGTTTTGTACTCTCAACCACGCACCGGTCACGAGTTAAGCCTATTAATCTCATCAACATTGGTCCATAATGTTGATGGTATAGATAATAGTAGGAATTACTCCCGTACGTGACACACACGAGGTAAATTAATATTGACCGACCGCGTACCGGTTATGTGTTAGGCCTATTGATCTCGTCAACATCTAGCCATGACGTCGATGGCATAAATTAAAATAGTTTGGGTAAAAATTGCTCCCACAGGTAACACATGCAAGGCAAATTGAATGTTGACCGGTCACACCGGTCGTGAGTTAGGCCTATTGATCTCATCGACGTTTGGCCATGATATCGACTGCATCTCATCTTATAAATAAAAATCGGTGCATGGCATATGTGATTTGTAGATTCCATCTGTGGTACATACAAGGAACCCTTGTTTTAATTTTGGTCATTGATACTCACCGGAAAAACACGGATTGCACGGATGACGTCATTGTTGAAGATGAACACGGTGCCAATGGCCGGAGACGCCTCGGCGTGGTCGCTGTTTTCTTCTCTCTTCTTCACTGCGGCTGCAGCCTTTGCTTCTTGACGATGGCGATTATGGTGTGAGCGATGGTCTGCGCGGTGCAGCGTGCGTGTGCAAGAGACGGCGTCCTTTTATAGGCAGCCACCCACACATGTCATGTATTTGAAAGATGCTCCATAAAAACAATAAGTGACATCTGTATTGATTCCCATTAATTTGGTCTATAAATGTTAACATGCTGCTATTGTATCCCCTTCTAAAACAAGATAATATCTATAGGTATCAAATCTAATACCCCATGACACTAAATACTACCCATTGGTACCACCCGATATGCCGATACCACTTCCGCTTCCTCTCCTTCGCTTCGCTTCTGTTCCCTTCCCATAGTTGCTGCTCTGTTGCTACTCCTCATAGCTCCTGTTTCTGCCGCTAGCCCATTATCGTGCGCCACCGGTGGCGACAAAAAGGTAACAAAACACACAATATCATCCACAAGCACCGAGCTAAACTTTTGCTTTAATTTAGCAATTCCCAGAAAGGGGAGCTAACTGCATCGAGTACAGCCTCACAAAATTGGTCCAAGACAACGTCAGAGTTCATCTCTCACCTATCCATCCATGAACAGAAAAGAAATTTCATCAAAGAAATAAATCCATCAAAAAAGCTGCTTTCGCCCCAATCTAGGATGTTCCACCCTGATTCGAATTGTAAAACCAAACCCAAATTAAAGGCATTTTTTAGGAAGAGAATTAAAGGGAGTAATCGTTACATGAAAAGAAGCAAAGAGAGAGTTTGAAAAAGGGGCCATTTTTGCAGCCAGTTATGTACAATGCTCCGGTCCTCACCACACGACCAATCTAGGAGACGCCATCCGTTGTGTTCTTCCTACACCTGCACGAGCCTACAGGCCCGCTCTACTGCAGCAGCAGCCATCGGCTTCGTTAGGAGAGAGCAAAATCAAAGGTGCATAGAGGCCCCGCCGCCGCGCCATCGCCGATGGCGGCCAGGGAGACTGATCATGTGGCGAGCAGGCGCCGGCACACAGAGAGGAAGAAGGGGCATCCCGTCTCTTAGCATTTCCGAAATGTTAATTGCACCCTTTGTATCTGAGCTGCGGGCCAAACTTTGATTATCCAGTGTGTTCACACGAGATTTTCATTCTCATCCAATGAAATCTCCATGCAATCTGACGTGCATAAAAAAAATAAAAAGAATTGGTAGGACTGATATGCATGCAAATTAAAGAAATCAATTTGGCAAATTCTGTCGTCAAAACCAAAACCTTGGTTGCCTCTTTACTCTTTCCAACTTTGAAATGTAATCTTCAGGATCTGTATCTCGTACAACACACCACAAATTCACACTCCATTTGAATCACCGGTGTTCCATTTTATGTAGAGGAATTAAAATGAGTCCGATATTAAGCATGTTTAGGTACTGAGAAATATTTAATAATATTCAGGCCCACACGTAATAGAGTATTTTTTCACATGAATTTATACACCATAATAAGCTACATTATATTTTTTTATGATTTTTTGGTTAAAAAATTCATCGAACAGTAGCTAGACAATACGAGTGTGCATATCTGGTCAACTAAATCCAAAATCAAATTTCCACGGTACATCTACTGTATATCATACTATACTAGTCACCAACACGTGTATTGCACGAGTTATTATTTATCATATATGCTAAATATATTGGTTATTTTTTTAAAAAAAATTCTCTTCAAATGACTACATATGATTTCTAAATTTTAAATAATTATACTAACTATTTAAATATCAAATCACTGAACACTGGGATAAATTTTTAAATTGTAGTTAGTACCTAAACTGTTGTAGGCAAGATTATGCACTTCACATATTAGTGTCTTATATATTTTAAGAAAATTTTAATTTGGATCTCTTTTATTAATTACTAAAATATTAAATTGGACTATAGGTATGTACCCCATGTTTCATTTGGATCCACTTTTCTTACTTTTTTGTTGCGCATAATCTATACTACTGTGGTGACGGTGATTTCTACGCTAGCAGACAAGCGGATTCTTGACCGTCCGATCTCAGCATCGAACGGCTCAGATTGCCTGCCGCATCTGTCATTGCTCCGCACCTCTGCCAGCAGGCCCAGTACCCCTACCCGCATCGCGCCCCTCAGCTCCATCCACGCGCCGCCGCTGCCCTCTGCCGGCTCGCCGCGCCGCTACTGCCCTCCCCCGGCTCGCCGCACCACGTCGCTCGGACGCCGGCGCTGCCCTCCCCTAGCTCGCCGTGCCACCTCCCCCTCAGCACACGCGTCTCCCCCTCCTGATCTCCCTTCTTCCAACACACCGCGCGCCGTCTCCCCCTCTCCCCCCACGATCTCGTCCGCAGCCGCCACCGCCACCGCCTCTTGCGCGGAGCGCTAGCACCAGCCTCCACCGCCCACCACTGCCCCCGATCGCCGACTCCTCCTCCTCATCGTCTCCGCCACCCTCCGCCGCATCCGACCTTGCCACCACCGTCTCCGCCACCCTCGTCGGGATCCCCTCAGGCCGCCCCCAGAGCTATACTCCTTCGCCATCATCGAGCGCCCGACACCCCCGTCTCCGTCGTCCCGACGGCCGCGCCCATACTCCCGAGTTCCATCACCGTCATCGGGATCCAGGTCGCCACTCGTCGCGCAGCGTCCTCCGCGCCCATCGCCTGTTGGATCGGGCTGCTGCCCACCGCTCTGCTCCTGGGGCTGGTCGGTGCTCGTTGTCCGCTCGACGATGGCCGCCACTGGCTTCGTTCAGATTTGTTTCCTCGTGTTCTCGAGCTGTTCAGTTGCGGCCATGTCGGTTTTGGCCCTCTCCTTGTCCATTTTCTCAAGGTTTCTGATTGGTTTGGGAGATGAGGCGCGTTGCTTTGCCGGAGCGTTTTGTTCTGTTCCTTTGATTGGTTTCTAGGTGTAGAATTTGTTCCCGTTGGTTCATTTCAGGAAGAAACAAGGTTGCTCATTGGGGGCTCTGTGTGTATCTGAAGACTGAAGTGAACTTTATGACAATTTTGCTGATTTGCTCCATGCATTGAATATTCTCGGAAATGTTCATTAGCTTGGGTGGGAATTTGGATTGTGTGGTTCTGCCTCAGGGATATTTGAACTGAAATGCGTGTAATAAGTACTATTAGTTCAGAAAAGGTAAATGATGTGCACTTACACTCCTGCACCGCCTTTTGTTTTTTTTTCAGCCGATCATAAGGTGCAGCAGATTTACAAGGAGCAGGCTTCTCCGATGCATGGTGGCAAGTTCAAGTTGGTGGAATGGTTCTGTTCAAAGCACAATTGTCTTATTCAATCTTTTGTGTGGTACCACTTTGATCATGGTTTTTTCCTGACACTGCATTGTTCAGATTATTCTAAAAGAAACCCAAGGAGAGCCTCAACTCCGAAGCCTAAAGGTGCTGCCTCTAGAACATATGCTCCGAGACCTACTGTTGAATTCAACACAAAGAAGATTGAACAAAGCATGAAGGTGATCTTGGCAGAAGCAATGCGAAGCTCAGTAGTGAAGCAACAGGGCAAACAAGTAATGCAGAAGAATAATCGGAAGTGGACTTATTTGGAAATGTGTCGAGCAGTGCATCCTTGGAGGGAGTGGATGATGCTTTTGATTATGAAACTGAAGAAGAGGTCAAGCAAAATCAGCCTCCAGAACCGTCTTCTGAATCCATGGATGACGATACAATTGACAGAAAACTTGATGAATACCGTGGTAAAATAAGTGCCCTAAGTTCAAAGCCTGAACCTACATCACTTTCTAGCACTCATGTACAGGACAGATCAATGGTTGGTGTTCATGAACAAGAAAAATCTGTAGTTAGTTTCCTTGAGCACGACTGTCCAGTGTCCACCGTCTCCGATGGTGATGGATCGAGGATGCCATCTGTCGCCCGGCATCCTCCAAGCCACCTGCCTGACGCATGCCACCAGCCGCCGTCCGGCGCCCCATGTCATCCGCCTTCGCCATCAGATCTAGGCTGAAGGCAGTGAAGGGATTCCGCCTTCTCCACTCGATCTCGACGTGGAGGAGGAGAAGGGGTCGCTTTGGTGCATCCTCTGCCTGCATCCCCTGCCGTTGCCATCCTCTCTTCCGCTGGCAATGCAACTCATGGCTGCGTGCAGAGTGCGTCTGGTTTCAATCTCCCCTCAGCGTACTCATCAGCCTCCTCCACGGTGACGTTGGCCATTGCCGCCATCTGGATCTATGCTTACATTAGCGAGGGGGTGTAGGGACAGAGGTTATACACAGCCAGGCATGCTGGTCAGTGATCACTTGGCAGCGCTGGTAATCATTCCAGCATGGCAGCATGGCAATATGGCACACAATGATAGATTGAAGGATTGCTAGCTTAATTATGTTTTTATTCAATGATTTCTTTCATTGTTGGATGAGATGGATTGATTGGTTGGTTGGTTGGTTTTTTGGAAAAATTTGCAGCAGATGAGCACTGACATGGGTGGACGAGGGGCAGCAATGCCCGTAGGCTGCAGGGCAAGCGCAGGCACAGGCAAAGGAGCGGCTGGACAAGAAGCTCAGGACTTCAGGAGCCAGAGAGAGATTGTCATCCAGAGGTACATGTTGATACAGATATTGCTTAATTCATATAGCTTGTCAAAATCTATATGTAGAAGAGGCCCATGACAGTATAGCACCTTTATTGGCGGTATTGTTTGCAGGTGCTTAGCTTGATGAAATTCTTGACACTAAGGGGTTAATGATTAATGGAGGATAATATATAAGACAAAGTGATTCCCTTCGTATTTTTGCAGACGATGTACTGCCTGTTTTTTAGATTATTTTTTGCCTTTTTTTTCCAGATAGTCAGGACTAGATTTCATTGATAAATAGGCTACTGGCAAAAATTTTGCAGAGTGAAAAAGATGATTGTTTGGTTCATCTTGATGCAGGTTGGACAGAAAGCAATTAAATATTGGACAGATTAATGGCAGTCCTGTTAAGCTTTCCTTATGAACCCAACAACCCATCCATGTATTACCATGTATGCTACTCTACTTTTGTTTAAACGCTACTATAAAATTGTCCTTTGTTTGGGAGTGGTCGATGTAGGTGATTTTTTTTAAAGAAGATGGTAGCTGATATTATTTCTCAGCAAATGAATCTTCTCTACTTATGAAAGTCAATATATTTCTTTGGAGATTTCTGAAGAACATAAGGTTTTGTTGGTCACTCTCCACCCCATTATATGTTTTATTGACCACTTGACCCTTATATTTGTTCTTATTTTTTGCGAGGAACACACAACAAGCATAAGCTTTAATGTACTTGTTTCTTATGAGTTATGAAGAAATTTGTGATTACATTTATACAGAGAACTATTGAACTACTATTTGTGCTGAATGATATGGGGGTTACATCCATATGTTCGGACAACATGTTAAAAATCATTTCTTTTGAAAAAATCAACTAATTGTCACTCTACTGTCTATTTTTGGAGAACACATCCTATGCACACAAGTTTTCTATGTACAAATCCAACTAACAAATGTCATCAAAAAATCTAGAAACAATTTGTACATGTACTTCCAATAGTATTACACCAATGTATAAAGTTTCAACTTTAAATTCATCATACATTGCTGACAAATTTATACTCTTAAAACTGTCATATTTTTTATTTTTTTGTTACGGGTAAAATATAATGAATTTGAAGATAAAACTTTATACGTAGATGTGATACTATTGTAAGAACATGTATAATTTTTTTTTTAGTTTTTTGGTGATATTTGTTAGTTGGTGTGTATGGTGTATGCACGGAAATCTTGTGTGCACAATATACATGCCCTTATTTTTATGTTCTTTGAATTGTAGTTTCATGACTACAAACTGCACTCAAATTTTAACTTGTACTTATTTTGGTTGCAATAGTTGTAGGCCTAATATACTTCCCGTCAATTTACACATGCATCTGTATTGACCAATATAACTACTTTTAGGGACACATGCATCAGTAAATTGCTATTTTGTGTGTGTTAACACTGTTATGCCTTCTTTTTT
Source organism: Oryza meyeriana var. granulata (assembly GCA_003991445.1). Lineage (NCBI taxonomy): Eukaryota > Viridiplantae > Streptophyta > Magnoliopsida > Poales > Poaceae > Oryza > Oryza meyeriana. Next base: position 379,004 of record RYFJ01000374.1, on the reverse strand, counting down.
CCCTTCTATTTACACCAATGTTATGTGCATGTACCTAGCTTACACTTCTCTTTTTATTTCATTCCATCTATAGTAGTATCCTGTGTATTAAGAAATTATTCATGTTACTAATACGTGGAAACCGTAAAGATGGCACATAGTTATTGTTTTCGCTAAAATAAGGTTCCTCGTAGCAAAGCATGGGCAATCGAAGCTTAGGATTTTTTTTTTGTAACTGAAAGTTTCAACAATGTCATTCCATCTATCTTTTGGGTGTAATGTTTGTTTTCATAAGACTTATGCAACGGAGTTGTGGAGTTGTAACTGTATCGTATTGTATATATTCTTGGTCATGATTTAACATTTTTGGCATCATTCGCATAGTATTGGTGTAGATTTTTTTTCCATTGCAATGCATGGGCATCCAACTAGTTTTCTATATTACAGTAACATAATTAGGAAGCAAAGCTCATAAGAAACCAATAAGCAAAAACAGTGAACTTCAGAAATACTTGTAGTGTTCTACTATTATATGTTTATATGTAGCATCAGCTCTTCAACTGTTCCTTTCATGTGGCCTTCAACCACTCTCCTCATTCTTCAACAATAATGTCTTGTGAAGAGTATTTTTTTTTGTGTAAATGAAAAACTCTCATTAAGTTACTTGTTTATTTCAAAGAGAAGGTTGCATCATAACCTTTTCATCTCTAATCTCTGCATATGCTGAGAGTAAAAGAATTCCAGCAAATACTTACATTGATTAAATTATTTTAATTGAACTCACTAAATTCGAAGTATAATGTCAGGGAGTTTCCTTATTCCACGACTTGTCATGTATGTTTCTTCAATATGTCCTACATAAGATGCTAAGCCAAAGACATCTAAGAAGGAAAAGGTAGTGTTAATACGAAGCAAATGAAGTCATTACTTTTTCTGCTAAAAAATAATGTAACAAATCAACATCTTACTAAATAAGTATGTTTTGTTATTTATTCTTAGGGAAAAAACATCAATGCTTGAAAATCTATATAGACTTCTTCTAGTTTTGCTATGTTTACTGGACTCCTCATCTTCTGATTTACGAACCTTGCCAATGTTTAAGTCAAGTTTTTTTTGTCATTGTCAATTAACGATGTTATGCTACTGAAGAACAACTTTCAAGGTTTATTCATGGTTGATGCAGGCTGCAAGGCACCATGATACATGCCTGCATCGAACAATTTTTTCTCATTGCACAATTTGAGTCTTGATCAATCTGTTTTCAGATAGGAAACATGTAAAAAAATAACAAAATTGAAAAAAATGGTTCTTATCGAATCTTTGATTGAGAGAGCTTTCACCATGCTTCAAAGTTCTGATCGAATCTTTTTTTATTGAGAAAATAGCATCGAAGCTGGAGAGATCTCACCATGCCCAGCACCGGAGACGTCTCGATGTCGCATGCATGATGTACCCTGTCGTCTCGATTCCAGGAGCGCCTCCTGTCAGAGGCGTACTCGTGGAAGTCACAGTATGAGAGGCGTCGGTTGTCACGTACGGTGGATGCATACAGATCGATATATACATATAAATTTAGATACAAATTGAGTGGGCTTTTAAAAGTGGCCCATGACATAGGATCTTTTAATATATGATTACGATTGTTTGAATCGCATAATCTTTCTGTTTGACGTAAAAACTTATAGAAAGTGTGTCCAATTAGTATAGACATAATATGAGAGCTTTCAAATAGACAAGGTATATAAAAAAAGCTCGATCTCAATTCATACCGATTTGGAAACGTCCAAATTGCGCCACCATTGTGGTCGCCTTCAATCTCAATGCCGATGAGGCCCCTCTGCATCTCCTCTCTTGCACATCATCCAGAAGTCCCCATATGTACTCACATGCCCTTAATTTCAATTGGTCATTCGGTTCACTGAGCCACCCCCTCAGCAGTATCTGTTCAACGGTGTCACACCGTGGCAATTCCATTGGCAACCTTTGGTCCACGAGCCCCACCTATCGCATCAAGCCAGCTCATATTCGGTCCCAATAGAACCAATCGACCTAGGTAGCTTTCGTTTTTCTCTCGTTTTCTGTAAGTATGTTTTTCAAACTATTAAATGATGTGTTTTTTTAAAAAAAATTATATATAAAAGTATTTCTTAAAAAATCAAATAGATTTATTTTTAAGTTTCTAATAGTTAATACTTAATTAATTATATACTAATAATGTTTTTCGTTTTATGTGTATTTCGGCCGAACTGAACGCATCGGGCATCTTTCATTTACCGCTGCCACATTAGCGGCCTGACGACTCCCAATCCAACCTATCCGAGCTATTTAAGTCCTTCCAACCCACCTCCTTAACCCGCCGGTGCCAACCAATTGCCACAAGGTGGACTGGTTTGCTGGAATTGGTCGACCACCATTGGCCATTGGACGGGCACTATGCCTCTACCTCACCTCTTCCCAACATGACAAGCTAACTCGACACCACATAGGCACCAAGTCCGCACCACCTTCACTCTATTGGCACCGTATCGACACCATCAGGGCAGCCCAACCATGCCCTCAACAACATCAAAGGGCCAAATGCAGCAGGACAAGAAGCTCCTATAGTATGGGCACTGTACAGTGGCACATCTTCTACTTCAATGCTATTTGGGATATCATATAATACAAAGACAATAATCGCGCAAACACAGCCTGTCGGCGAAACGGGACTGGGGGTCCCACATACCCCGGGGACGCGTGGGTCTTCGCCACGTCAGCTCCTCCGGGCCCACATTTTGCACCGGCGACGGCCGACTACAGCCTTCTTCCGGTCAAGTACCAGGGGCCCGAGGACATCCCCGGTTTCTGAGCAAAATCTTGTTATATATATCAATATCCTTATATCATATCATCTCAGATCAAGTAAAGGAGTTTTGGAAGTCAAAATCCAGGAAATTTCTCATCGGTCGACTTCCTGGGAAAACCGGCCTGACCGGTTTCCGAAACCGGCCTGACCGGTTTTACCCAGGGAGTTACCCCTCGGGCATAACCTCCCCCATCAGGCCCCTTCTTCATCTTTTTACCCTTCCACATCAGCACATCCTCCCTCTCCAGGTTCCTCATTGTGCTCTCTCCCTCCATGGCGATTTGAGGTTTCAACCAAGAAAAGGAGGTACTCTTGGACGATTTGAAGCCTTCCAAAGCGGCCTAACCGGATTCTAGGCCACATTTGCAGTAGAGAACACCCTCCTTCATCTCTCAAGGTATAGTTTGGTTTTCCTCGCCCGATCTATTCACTCGATGCATTTCTTTCAAATCCCTTCGAGTAATCATGTCCTAGTATGCCTAGAAAGCTATCCCGAAGAAATGATTCGATTTGGTGGGCTACATTGCTCGAATCCCTGACCTAGGGTTCCTCTGCCAAAACCGGCCTGACCAGGTTTGGACAGAACCTTGGCCCTAATTCCCTTTCTGCCCTGGTTCAATCTCTTTAAATCATATCTTTTCTTCAAGCTCATCCGTATGTTTATTGTCTGAATATCACAGGAAATGAGCAATATTCCTTTGAGAAGAAAAGATTCTGATACGGGCAGTCTAGCATCATCGTCAGTTCCTTTCCCTACTGATCAAGATATTACAAATCATTTTGAAGGAGTAATAACCCGCGCTCGTGCAAAGCAAATAAATCAACAGGTGAACTCGCTCCTAAGTAAGAATAGCATTACACATGAGAATCAGCTGCTACCTAATGCCTATAATTTAATTGTTCTCAGGTATGAATACAATGGAGAATCTCAAAAGGAGCAGCACCAAGTCATCAACATCCATCAATCAAGCAATGAATGCCATGAAGGCCATTTCGGTTTTCAGTGAGCAGCTGGGAATAAAATGTTCATAGAAGTTGCATCTTAAATCCAATATATGTGTTCGACCACAGCTTGGAAAGCTTATGAGATAAGCTTTCCAACGGATCTGGCCCCATCCAATAATTCCACCAGAGCAGTAAATTATCATCGAATGAATTTGGATCCTAGAAACTGTCAACCTTTTTATTTGCCTTAATTAGGGTGCTGTGCACCAATTATGTTTTAATGCATTGAAACAGTCCAGATCAGATCTGGACACCCCTCCATCTCTATCCATCCCTTCTATATAATAGAATCTTTCTCGATGTGTAAGGGCATGATATTTTTTGGGAAAACCATTTTCAGATTGAAACAATATGCTAAATGCATTTTCTTGAGTGTTCTAGCCAGAGGCTGAATCATCTCTGAGATTGTGCATTCCTTCCCGTTGTTCTTGCAAGTTCTTTGTGATTGCAACGAGGATTGTAATCCACTTGACTTGGTTGAGTGGACAACGTGAGGTTGGGCGAACCCTGTGCTGCAGGTTGTTGCACATGCAACGGTTGGCTGCACCACATTCGTCAGGTTTCACGAGTATTTTCGATTCTACGCCGTGAAGGTCGGGCGCACCCTCGTATCAGATTCCTCTCAGAACATTGTGCATCAAGGTTCTTTTAGCAACCCCAGAGGTATGAGTGGGCGTTCTTTGAGGCCCAAAAGGAGTCATATTCAGATTGATCAACCAAGGGGTCACATGACTATCGAGGGAGATGATGATGAGATTCATAGCACATCTAGCAGTAATGATAATGAGGTTGAGGATGAGACTTTCCGTATTGAACCTCGCCATGGAAAAGGTCCTGCCATTGAGGAAAGTGATGAGGAAGAGGAACCTGCTGGTGATGATGCAGAGGGTGAGGAAGAGGAAGAAGGAGATGATGGTGATGACAATGAGATTATGCAAATGCCTGTCATCTAGAAGCCCACTGGTCCAGCAAGCAGAAAAGTGGTAAATTATCTTGGACTTGGTATGACTGACAAAGCAAGGCAGAAGAGAAGAGAAAGTCCACTTGATGTTGAGAGGAGTGCTACCGACTACAGGTTTCACACCTCTTTTCAGCAAGATTACTATCAGACTGCTATAATAATCAAGTCTACAATAGTGTCAGAAGCACAGTGGGTGGATTGGGAATATATGGAAAAGCAAGACAACCCAATCTTTAATGACATCATTGCTGCTTGCACAGTCAAGACAATCAAATCTCTCATGGGCTATCGCTATAACTGGAACACCGAGATTATAGCTCAGTTTTATGCCACGGTGTACTTTGAGGAGCATGGAGATGTAAGGACGATGCATTGGAGGACAGAGGGCACTTTGTATAGCATCTCTTACACTGACTTCATTGAGACTTTTGGATATAGAGTATTAGACTCTCGGCGTCCTAAGATTCATGGTAGTGTGCTCCCTGCCGTAGAGATGAAGTTCATGTATCCTAGCTCAAAATCAGGGAATTATGGCAAGGTGAGGGGCCTGTACACCTACTACTCCATCCTAAACCGCATGTTTAGGAAGACTTTCACACCGAGAGATGGGAACCCGAGCGACATTTCCTTCTATGCTAGAAACTTGCTTGCAGTCATGAGATCAAATGAGGATAAGTTTTGTGTTGGAGACTTTATTTGGGAGGAAATTAGACACATCTCTGAAAGTCCTCAGAAGGCGTGTGGCTTTGGACCCTACCTCATGCGCTTGATTGAAAAAGTCACGGGAGTGACATATCCCAAAGATTCAAAGCATGAGCCCCTCAGGATTCCGGCTCCAAAGAAGCCTATTGTGCCATCTCCACCCAAAGACCCTGAAGATCAGATGCAATGGGAGCCTACCCCACATGAGCAGCAGTGGCAGAGCGAGCAGCAGCAGCCGGTTCCCACAGGTTGGGACCCCTGGCCCCAAACCGGCTTGACCGGTTCTGGAAACCGGTCTGACTGGTTTGGATCTGACCAGCCGGGGTCCTCCTCCCAAGCACGCAAGAAACCTTCCTCTCCAATTAGGGCATTCTTCAACCTGTTCACTGGGATGTGCAAGACTCAGAGGGATATTCAGGTGGAGTTGAGGCAGCAGCGCATTGACAGCAAAAAGGGGCGAGATGCAATTAAGAAGATGCATGCTGCGTTGAACCTTGAGGAACCACCATCTCCTATTTCTCCTGCACCAGAGTTGCCTGAGATTTCTCCCCTAGAGTCTATGTTGACTGATTTTCAGAATGCGGGGTACTTTGAGAAGTATCAGCATATCTTCACTCCAGGGGGTAGTTCTTCTTCACAGGCACCACCACCTCCTCCATATCCAGGCGATAATCCTTCTGTTCCTACATCTTCCACAGATGATTTCGCCGCTGCAGCCGCTGCCTCCATCTTTGGGATGAGTGCTCAAAATTCTCTATATGAGTGATGGCAAACGGTTGCTCTTTTTCAGGCTCCTTTGTGGCTGCTTGATGACAAAGGGGGAGAAGAATGAAGATTAAAGCTCAGCATGAAAAAGAGGGGAGAAGAAAATCCAAGATGGCACTCTCTTATCTTGGATTTGTAATAAATTCGAATTTACTCTCTTTATGGACTTGAGAACTTGTACTGAGTGCTACTGTGTGTAATGAACTTATTTATACTATTAAGTGACTTTGTGTTAGTGTGATATGCATGAATGCTTGATGTAATGATGGTTTGTGCTGGCTGAGGCAAAACCGCCCTGGCCGGTTTCTAAAACAGGTCTGACCGGTTTGGAAAAACCGGCCTGGCCGGTTTCTGAAACAGGCCTGACCGGTTTGGCCAGAGGCAGCACAATTTTTTTTAGCTCTCTTGGTTGAGTGATATTCATGTCATATGCATCATGGAGTATTTGTTTATGAACACACACACCTTTTTGCACCCCACGGATGCTGAGGTATAGGGGGAGCTCCTTTGTCGCTTAATATGTGCAAATTTGGCATTTGAGGCCGAACTTGTGGAAACTCATTCATAAGCACATATTAAGGGGGAGCTCATGATATATCTGAGAATTCAAAATTTTATTTATGATTTATTTGTGAGCTTTAATCGAGGTTGTCATCAATCACCAAAAAGGGGGAGATTGAAAGTGCATCTAGGCCCCTAAGTGGGTTTTGGTGAGTTGAATGACAAAACGATTAAAGGACTAACTTGTTTGCTAAGTGTTGAGCAGGAATTTATTCTTATGATTATATTGTGATATTATTGGCTCATAAGAATATGCATTGTCTATGGTTTCATGTTTGAAAAGCATTGGACAAATCATAATACATGGATTTTATTGGGCCTTTATTGTTGATGTGAAGCAAAGCTTAGCTTAAAGTCGACAAGAGTGTGTGAAGATGTCAAGCAAAGGGACAAGTAACGAGGGACTAAGCAAGGGGGAACCAAGTGACGACTTGGGACTAGTAACCCATGCTAGGGTGAAGTGAACGTGTGCTTGGAGTTCACCTCGAGTTTTATATAGCGAAGCAATGCAAAGCATCGAATCATTGTTGGATCATTTGATGAAGTGGCTTATGGATGGATGATGGTATGTTGATCATATTTGTTGAAAGATCCTAAGTCACTAGCTCAAGATGGATATGCTCAGTGGTTGTTCAATGTTGAAAGACCTCAAGTTGAGAATGATCAAGTATGCCATGACATGTTGAAGACATATAAGCTCAAGTGGATGAAATATTGTAAATATTTAATCTTGAGTATAGGAATGCCGTACTATCAAGAGGGATGCAATATTGACTGCATGGAGACACCAAAAGTGCTCATAGGTCAACCCATGTGAGAGAACCTTAAGAGTTGAGTGTGCTGACCAGAGCAAAACAGGTCTGGCCGGTTTTCTCTGAGTAAGACCTAACGGCTAGTTGGTATGAAAAACCGGCCTGACCGGTTTTCCCCTGACAGTAACGGCTAGTTTTTGGTGAGTGGGTATTTATACCCTTTGGCCCTCTCCTTTGAGGGCTGCTGGTTGATTTTGGTTCTTGCACATTCTAAAGGGTTGCTAACACCAGCAAGGCTCTCTCCAACCTCTCTTTGTGAGATAGGCTTGATTTGGTTGAAATCTTTGAGTTGGGTTGAGAGAGAGTTTGTATGTGAGCTTTAGAGAGCAATCCATAGTCTTGAGCACTTGAAGATGAAGTCTCGCAGCTCGAGAAGCATTTGTTACTCTTGGAGGTGAAGCCTCCTAGACGGCTAGGCGTCGCCGGCGAGCTCCTAGGTTTGTGGTGAGCCACGGATCGTTTGTGTAGGTTTGATCTTGCCTCCGGAAGGGAAAAGATCGCCTTAGTGGAATCAGGGACATAGCTTGACCTTGGGGTCACGAAAAGCTTCCTCAACGGAGACGTAGGGTTCACGGTGGTGAATCCGAACTTCGGTAAACAAACTCCTTGTGTCTCCACTGCGGTTTGTCTCACATTTGATCTCTAGCACATTTACTTTGTTTCCGCTCGATCTACTTTGGTGTGCTTGTATTGTGTGCAGGGACTAAGTGAACCTGCTGTGCTACATCATCAAAGGCACATCTTCAAGTTTGGTTTGTGTTGAAACTCATTAAGGGGGTGTATTTTACTTGTGAAGGTTCTGCAGTAGAAAACCGGCCTGACCTGTTTGGAAAACTGGACTGGCCGGTTTTGGGTTTTGAGTCAGAAACCGGCCTGACCTGTTTGGGAAACCGGCCTGGCCGGTTTTGGTACTGACTTTGCATTAAGTTTTTATAATTGCAGAATTTGCCTATTCACCCCCCTTCTGGGTGACATCTCGGTCCTTTCACCTACAGCAAAGGGACTTCTTCTAGTCAAGACGACTTCTTCTGGGCCAACTTCTCCTGGTCTAGGTCTTGGTCTTTAGCCACAGCTTGAGTTAGTCCTCTTCTTCTCCAAGTTCGGCTTCCGGTAGAGCTGCCGGGGCTGATGAACTCCTTTTAAAGAGCAACTCACATTCATCTCCACATAGCAAAACACACAGGAGTAGAGTATTACGCCTCCGCGCGGGCCGAACCTGTCTACCTCCTCCTGTCTCCCTTGCGTGCCATCTCAGCCCGGCCCCCGGCGTCCGCGCATCATTCATCTCCCAGACGCCGCTGCCGTCCTGTGAACAACTCTCCTGGCCGAACTCAAAAGGGGGGTCTCTAGACTCCCCGCGGTTGGAGTTTCCTCCTCCGACACAGCCTTTTTCTGTCCCAGGTGACTCCCCAACTCACATAGACAGATACATCTATAATGTACACTTACTTTGCATCATGTAGGGCTCCATCCTCTCCTAGATCCTGTCCAAGCTACGTCAATCAATTGTCTGTACAGCAATGCAGCTCGCGGTCCCAAATTTCAATGAAATGAACAGAAAAGCTTCACCTGTAGCAAACCTCCTAGTATGACCTCAACTAGATCAGTGCCGATGTGTAACACCCCACAAAAAAAACTTGCCTAAAAAACAACCAAAAAGGATGGCGAGGAGGCTATCCAACATAAAAAAAAATCTGGCAGCATGACCTCTATAACGGAGCAACGCGGAAGCAACGTCATAAGGAGAGATAAAACTAAGTACCACAAAAAGATAAAGCATCTTAATGAGCAGCTCAGCATTAAACAAAGTCTGACAAGAACAACCTAACAATAACCACAAGGTCTAAGTTAAGGTTATCTGAAGAACAGAGGCTCTAAGTTCTGGTACTATTATTATTATTACACAGGATTCACACTAATAGATGACGTGAATGAGTAGTGTGTGCTGCTACTTTCCCACCCTTTAAGCAAAAGCCACTTGAATACTTGGAGAAATAGAAAGGGGGGTGTCGGCGAAATGGGACTGGGGGTCCCACAGCCTGCGGGGACGCGTGGATCTCCGGCCACATCGGCTCCTCCGGGGGGCATATCCTGCACGACCGGCGGCCGGCAGGGAGGCCGTGTCTCCCGCCGGTCGTCCGTGCCCGGATGCGTCGCCCGCGGCCCCGGGTGCTCGTCCCCACGCCCGGACGCGCCGCCTCCGGCCCCGGGCGAGTGCCGCCCGGGAGCGGGCCGTCCGGGAGCGCCTCCTCCGGCCCCGGACGAGTGCCGCCCGGGAGCGCCGCCTCCGGCCCCGGGCGAGTGCCGCCCGGGAGCGGGCCGTCCGGGAGCGCCTCCTCCGGCCCCGGGCGAGTGCCGCCCGTGCCCGGAGGCGCCGCCTCCGGGCGTGTGTGGCGACCAGGCGACCAGACCAGCCGCCCGCGGCACCCGACAGGGGCTCCTCCAGGCGTGGCGCAACAGGCGGCTGCTGGCATGCAGGTGCTCCAGCCGCCCACAGCAGCAACAGCTCCGGCATAGGCGTCGTAGGCAGACGTGTGCACAGGAGAGCTCGCCGGAAAAGCTCTCTCTCTGTATTCTGGCACTGTGGACTTCCCTAATCTATAAAGGAGGATCCAGGCCACCGAACTGAAAGAAAAGGGCAAGCTTGAGCATTAGGAACCCCGAGCTCAGACTCTGACTAGACCCCGAGCTCCCCGACTCTATCTCATTCTCAGACGACTGTTCTTCTTCCTCAGTTCCGACTGAGCTCACTTTGTAACCGTATTCATTCTCCCACCTAGCCATACACACAGGAGTAGGGTATTACGCATCCGGCGGCCCGAACCTGTATAAATCCTCCCGTCTTCTCTGTGTGCCACGGTTTTCTCGTCTTCTCCAACGCCTCGTACGCCTGAGAAACAGCTCCCCTGGCCGAACCTCAAAGGGGGGTCTCTCGACTTCCCGCCGTCGAGGCTTCGTCCTCCGACAGCTGGCGCGCCAGGTAGGGGGAGTTTCCTTTTCAGGTGACACGCCGACGTCCCCAAGACCAGCGCACTCCATGGCAGGAGGCCACCGTCCGCGGGACTCCGACCAGGAGTCCGACGACTTCACCCCGCCGGGTGGCGTAAGCCCGATGGTAAGCCCCCTGCGCTCCCCGTCTTCCAGGAGACGCGTCGCGCAACCCAGGCGGGCTGAGCTCGCTCCTCGGCGGCCTGGCAGTGCGGCGTCGGCTCTTTCTCTCTCGGAAGGAACCGGCAAGTGCCCCGCCGGGTCTGCCACGGCCTCATCCTTGAGGCGCGAGCGGAGGCGCCGCTCCACGGCACGCCGCAACCTCGACTTTCAGCCAGCATCGCCACAGGGGGTTCTCCTGGCGGCGGAAGCCCTCCTGCGCCACCCCCCGGCTTTTAACGGGAGCGGGGGCCGGGAGAGGCGCTGGCTCAACGAAGTCACCCACCTCGTAGGCGCGGCCCATCGCCAGGTCGCTGCCCACAGCAGCGCAGGGGCCAGGAGTGCCGACCGCGCAACGTCTAGCGCGGGCCGGCCCCCCGCCCCGAGTCAAAGCAGAGCCCGGAGCACGGCGCAACACGCCGCGACTCCGGCAGACAGCGGCCACGGCGACCTCCGTGACCGGCTGAACCGGGGGCGGTCCGACGAGGATGCCCGGGTCACCATGGAGCGACAGCGCGAGCGGCGGGCGGACGCCGCCACGCGTTCCGAGGTCCAGGCCTCCAGCTCCAATCTACTGACGGGAAACCGTCATCTGTTACCCGAGCCCGCGCTGTACGGTTCGGGTTGCCTGGCGCTCTCCCTAGGCCTCCGGCAGGTTCGCTGGCCGGACAGGTTCCGGCCCAGCTTGCCGGAGAAGTATGACGGCTCCGTGAACCCCACGGAGTTCCTGCAAATATACACTACTGCCATCCGGGCGGCCGGTGGCGATGATCGAGTGATGGCGAACTACTTCCCCGTCGCTCTCAAGGCCCAGGCGCGCTCTTGGGTGATGAACCTCCCCGAGGGATCAGTCTACTCGTGGGAGGACCTCTGCCACCAGTTCGTGGCCAACTTCCAGGGCACCTTTCCGCGCCCTGGGACCGAGGCGGACCTCCATGCCCTACGCCAGGGCAGGGACGAGACGCTGAGGCACTTCCTACAGCGCTTCAGCCAGGTTCGCAATACCATCTCCCACATCGCTCCTCACGCGGTTATCCATGCCTTTCGCTCGGGTGTGCGCGACAGGCGCATGCTCGAAAAGATGGGCACCCGCGACGTCCAGACTACGGCTGAGCTATTCAAGCTCGCCGATCTCTGCGCCCGCAAGGAAGAGGCCCGGGCATGGAACGAGCCACGCCCCGGGGCCCCTGACGAGGACCCCGAAGAATACGGCGAGTCCTCGCGCTCCGCGGCACGTCGGGACAGGAGGAAGCGACAGAAGGAGAAGGCGGCCGCCGACGGCTTCGCCTTGGCTGTTGCGGGCGCCCCACGGTCCGACGATGTCCGCGGGGACAACATCACCGGCGAGCGGCCAAGGGCCGCACGCGCGCCGCCTTTGACGGCAGCGGCCCAGAAGTGGTGCGCCGTCCACGAGACGGATTCGCACGATCTCACGGAATGCCGCGCCGTCCAGAGCTTGGCCAAGCAGGTCAAGTACTTCCGGCAGGAGCCTTAGCCGGCCAAGCCGGAGAGATCATCCCGATTTCGTCCCACCTTCCCGGGAAGCGTCGACTGTATCGGTACTGGTCCTTTGGTTGGCTATTGGTTTAATGAAAATCTCTCCTCTCCTCCTTTATTAGAGAAAGTCTTCCCCTTTCCTTTGCCATAGGGTACGACTGCCCGGACTCCATCGGACGCGATGGCGAGCCCGGGCGGTCCGTCCCGACTCAGTCCGGGGCCTCTGGGCCCCTGACGCCCATAGGGTACGACTGCCCGGACTCCATCGGACGCGATGGCGAGCCCGGGCGGTCCGTCCCGACTCAGTCCGGGGCCTCTGGGCCCCTGACGCCCATAGGGTACGACTGCCCGGACTCCATCGGGCGCGATGGCGAGCCCGGGCGGTCCGTCCCGACTCAGTCCGGGGCCTCTGGGCCCCTGACGCCCATAGGGTACGACTGCCCGGACTCCATCGGACGCGATGGCGAGCCCGGGCGGTCCGTCCCGACTCAGTCCGGGGCCTCTGGGCCCCTGACGCACATAGGGTACGATGGCCCGGGCCCCATCGGACGCGATGGCGAGTCCGGGCTGCTCATCCCGACTCAGTCTGGGGCCTCCGGGCCCCGGTGTAATGATCCGGACCACGCCGCTCTGTCGAGCGCGAGTCCGGGCTGACCGTTCCCGGTCGAGGATCTCCTCCCGGAGTCAAGAGCTCGCACTCTCGCAAGGGAAGCCGAGCCCGGAAACGACCCCCACGGGGCGCGAGTACTCGAACAGCATCGCCTCGGCAAGGGCGGGTCCGGGGAGGCCATCCCAATATGATCCATGTCCTTACCCGGGCCTCCGTACCTGGGCACGTAACGACCATACATATCAAGCCGCACTACCGCCCGGGGCCCCGGGTCCCGGGCACATACTTGAGCCGAGGCACGGATTCCCGAATCCGCGCCCTGGGCCTGACACCGAGGAGCCGAACCAGGGCGGCATCGCCAAGGCGAGCGCAAGCCTAGGAACGCGACACCCGGAATAGGGCGCGATAGCCCGGACAGCACCGCCCCGGCGAGAATGCATCCGGAGGGTCGTCTCACATCCCACATTCAAGCCCGGGCCCCCGGAACCCGGCTTATATCAAAACCGTATTTCAGTCCGGGGCCCCCGGGTCCCGGATACATATCTTTAGCGCTGGCCGGGGCCCCCGGGTCCCGAACGCATGCCTTTTCCCGGCCTCGAGGCTCGCGAGGGAAGCGAGTCTGAGCTCCTTTCCCGAACACCAGCGACCTCCGAACAATACAATAAGCCAAGGTACGAAAATATAAACGTCGTCATATATATATATATATGCAAATATCTCTCTTTACAAGACAGGCAAAACCGGAGCGCAAGCACGAGAGGCTCGGATCGCACGGGGCGCGGTTGCCGCCGCACTTCTGACCGGGCCCCGAAAGCGGCACCGGGCAGCGTCGGAAGGGAAACGTTCGGGGGCATGGAGGGCCCCCGGGCCCCGAAGGCACCCGCGTATGGCGTCTGAAGGAAACCAGCGTCTCCCTCAACCTCTTCGTGAGGCATCGGCTCTACAAGAAGTTCACCGCGGTCGAAGAACCCTGCCTCCGGGGCAGCGGATTCGACCACGGCCTCCCGCACCTCCTCGCGAACGACCGCGACCCCCTCGCGAACCACCGCGGCATCCTCGCGAGCCACCGCGACTTCCTCGTGAAATCCCGCGACCTCTTCGCGATTTCCTCGCGCATGGCGAACTCGCACCCCCGGGACACGAGCCCGGCCTCTTGGGCCCGTATGCATTCTCCCCGGGAGAGCGTTTCCTTCTCCTATGCCTCCCTCTCGGGTCAGGCGCGGGAGAACTCGTTGGCGGCGGATTCGGTGGCGCCCTTCAATCGGACGACGCACCTCTCTGCTGCCGCGGCCTCCGGACAGCGGTCGCCACGAAGAACTCGGTGGCGACAGCACGGGCGGCGAGCTGCCGCAGCGCCATCGCGACCGCTGCCGCCGGCCTTCCTCAACACTTCGTTCCATGTTTTCAGCCCAGGTGCCGGGTACGTATCGCATCTAAGTCAACAAATCGTCAAGCTACGTCAGTACATGGCGAACCAGGCGGTGTCGGCGAAATGGGACTGGGGTCCCACAGCCTGCGGGGACGCGTGGATCTCCGGCCACATCGGCTCCTCCGGGGGGCATATCCTGCACGACCGGCGGCCGGCAGGGAGGCCGTGTCTCCCGCCGGTCGTCCGTGCCCGGATGCGTCGCCCGCGGCCCCGGGTGCTCGTCCCCACGCCCGGACGCGCCGCCTCCGGCCCCGGGCGAGTGCCGCCCGGGAGCGGGCCGTCCGGGAGCGCCTCCTCCGGCCCCGGACGAGTGCCGCCCGGGAGCGCCGCCTCCGGCCCCGGGCGAGTGCCGCCCGGGAGCGGGCCGTCCGGGAGCGCCTCCTCCGGCCCGGGCGAGTGCCGCCCGTGCCCGGAGCGCGCCGCCTCGGGCGTGTGTGGCGACCAGGCGACCAGACCAGCCGCCCGCGGCACCCCGACAGGGCTCCTCCAGGCGTGGCGCAACAGCGGCTGCTGGCATGCAGGTGCTCCAGCCGCCCACAGCAGCAACAGCTCCGGCATAGGCGTCGTAGGCAGACGTGTGCACAGGAGAAGCTCGCCGGAAAAGCTCTCTCTCTGTATTCTGGCACTGTGGACTTCCCTAATCTATAAAGGAGGATCCAGGCCACCGAACTGAAAGAAAAGGGCAAGCTTGAGCATTAGGAACCCCGAGCTCAGACTCTGACTAGACCCCGAGCTCCCCGACTCTATCTCATTCTCAGACGACTGTTCTTCTTCCTCAGTTCCGACTGAGCTCACTTTGTAACCGTATTCATTCTCCCACCTAGCCATACACACAGGAGTAGGGTATTACGCATCCGGCGGCCCGAACCTGTATAAATCCTCCCGTCTTCTCTGTGTGCCACGGTTTTCTCGTCTTCTCCAACGCCTCGTACGCCTGAGAAACAGCTCCCCTGGCCGAACCTCAAAGGGGGGTCTCCCGACTTCCCGCCGTCGAGGCTTCGTCCTCCGACAGGGGGTGAGATATGAAATCTCAGCAAGTAAACTACTTTAACAGACTATTTAAACTGCAAGATTAGTAAGCATCGATTTAATCTTCAATTACATGTTAACCAAACATCAAGCAATGAGATACCTCTAACAAGCGAAACAACCGCATATAAGATAAAGATTGTTCACCACCAAACTAGGAAGAGGCATAGCCTCCCACAAACTCTCTCAAAACCTTAAACCAAGGCATGTATATCATGGTCCAGAAATTTAAAATGCATATGCAATGCAAATACCATGTCTCCTACCTTCATACCCAACAAAGTATAAAGCCGCATCGTTATGCCCAATAAACGATGCTATACCGGTACGGTCGTGGCTACAAGCGGCGACATAACTCCATATGCCCATGAATGATTGAGATGCAATGCAAATGCCTTATAAAAGAAGGATAACTGTATATAACATCATGAACATCTCTCAATATAACCAACACGACTCATTCCACCATACCGACCGGAGAATCATCAAACCATAAACATAGGAGCATAAATATCACCATAGAAAAACATAGAGCATATGTCAAAATGATTATAACGTGGTTTGAGCGGCCACATTATAGCAAACATATTTTTAAAATTTTAAGGTAGAGGTAAAATAAATAGCAAGTTAAAGCTTCTAGCAAACCATCGCCACGTTTACTTGCCTTCAATGAAGGGTTGACTGCTCTAGGTACAATCCGGAGCAATACCACTTGCTTTAATAATATATGATAAAAAAAAACTCATGCTAACAATTAGCTACAGAAATTAAAGCGCTCCCACGCCCCAACCCGACATCCGAGCAAAATAATTGCAGCAGTGCCGCTTCACTTCCTTGCATCTTTCAAACAATACAGGGTATGATGGCAAACAAAAACACTTTTAGAATCTACACAACAAGACCTTCAACTTTGCTGTAGAGTTTTTACTTTAATCATGTCTCTAAGATGGCCTAAACTGCCATTAAAAACAGACAACAGAATCTGCTCAAGAATTGAGTCGGCAAGCTTCACATTTTTATAACTCCAGATCCTTATGTCCAAAAATCATCAAATTTAACCAGAGAACAGAGAATTCCATAATATACAACTTTGGTGTTATGCACCCTTGCAGAAAGAGTTATTTAGATGGCCTAAAGTATGCTGAAACCTTAACTCGAAAACCTGCTAAGGAAACAGTACAGCTGACAATAAAATTCCATAACTGGAGTTCCCTTCACCCAAAAATCATGATATTTACCAATCTAGAAACATAATGGAAAGTACTACAAGGATCTCATACATGGAAAGGCTAAAAACACTGATAAGAGTCTCGAAATCCTCCTAGATCTAGTTCTGTCCAGAACTTCATCAGAACAAGACAGCCAATATAGGAAAATCATAACTCTTAAACCGCCTAGGCTAAAATCACAAAATTTCACAGACACATAGATCTAAAGGTCCTCTGCAACTTTGTAGTTCACCAAAACATTTAGTTCGGTCTCTAAGTCACCCAAAATGCTTCCCCAAGCAAAACTGCAGAAATTGCTAACCTGAAAAACAAGGGGAAACTCCTAAATAGCCTTACTCCCCACTAATCCATTCATTCCCAAGGTAAAACTCCATTGTATTCATCCAAGTTGTGCTGGAAAAGATTAAACCTGGATCATCTTGGTTACCTCCAAACCCTAGGGCAACAGCAAGAGACGGGGAAGGACGGATTTACACCGAAGATGCACCTTTTCTTGCTCCTCTCGTCGAGCTCGATCCGTTTTGCTAGTTTTTCCCAAGGATTTGGTGCTGTAGGGAGGGGATTGAGGGCTTGACAGCCATGGAAGAGAGAGGGAGAGGCAGGGAACGTGAGAGGGAGAGGCAAAAGAGCACTGGTGGAGTAGGAGCACTTGAGAGAGGGGTGTGGGCTGGTTGGATGAGCTGGACCTGCCCATGGCCGGCCCAGGAAGCTCCCTTCTTTTTTGTTTCTTTTTTTTCCACGTGTTACACGATGACTATACAATTCTCAACCTCATCAATGGGAGAAATGCTATGCAAGTTGCAATGCAGGTGCCAATAGCCTTCGTGTTTCACAGGGGACTCCAGGTAGGCGAGATGCAAAACACAAAAGCGTGTTTCACTTGTAGAAACCACAAACTGGTATATAAATGATCGTTTCATTCTAGCAAACCAAGCCACAAAAGTGTTTTACTTGCCAGACACCAAGTATGGTGAGAACTAGAGAATCGTGCAAAAATTTGAGCATATACATCTGTGTACTGACACCGAAACTGACTTCGAGCCAGGACCCAATGCCTATGGTCCACTGCCACCTGGGTCGTTGGGTCCCAAGGTTCATGGACCAAGTGCACAACACACAACATAACAGGCTTGTACTAACTGCTGCTTCTCTTATCCATCTCCATCTCTCAGGTGTGATAATTGAAAGTCCGTTGATGTCACCTAGAAGGGGGTGAATAGATGTTTCTGAAAAATTCTCGAAAAGCAGCGATAAAATTCTGGTAGGAATCTCCAACCTAAATGCCCGAGAGGGCCGGTTGAAGCTTCCTACCATTTGTGTTGGAGATTCCTACCTGGCTGAGAGGACTGGTCGGAGGCTCCGACCTTGAACGCTGGAGGTTCCGACCATGTGGTACTAACTCTAACAAGACACTCCAAAAAGGGATAAATTGAGAGAGAGAGTCTAGTACAAATAATTGTGCAAGGGAAGGATATAGGCAAGTACAGAGATGAAATAACACAATAAACGGACAAGCACAAGGGAGACACAAAGATTTTTTCCGAAGTTTGAATCACGAAGATCCTACGTCTCCATTAAGGAATTCCAGAGAGCCGAGTCTCGATTGACCCCTTGTCTCACCAAACGACCACAAATATCAACTTGGTATCCACTCGAATTTACCTCTTTTCCTTACGGAGGCGAGATTGACCTTCACAAACTTTTTCCGGGACAATCCATAACTTGAGGAAGCTCACGGACGACACCTAACCGTCTAGAAGGTTTCCCTCCAAGAGAAATAAGCCCGAAACAGCTGATCCGCGTCTATCCTCAAGTGTACAAGATCCTTCTAGCCTTCTCTCAAGAAAATTCACTCACAACTCTACTAGATCCTCACAAGAATCATAAAGGTGGCACTAGAACTAGTTGAGAGAGCTCAAAGAATCTTAGGAGAAGTTAGGAGATAGTGGAATAGAAGTGGAATGGCCAACCAATGGCTAGAAACAAGGTTTGGGCTTTATAGGCATCGGCATACGTCACTTAGCCATTACTTACAGATTTTGACCAAGAGATTCCAACCCTAGGGGTAGTAACCTCCGGCCAACACTTAGCCGCTAGCTGAGAATGTTGGTCGGAGCTTCCGACCCTGACACTAAAACAGGCCCAACCCAAGTGTAAGTGTTGTACCAAAGTGATATACTCTCAGCTATTTATATCTTAAGCACTTGAGTGGTCTTAAAACACTGTTTGCAGCCCCTCTTGATAGTACGGCTTTTCTTCGACTCAAAATAAATTTCAAAAGAAATTAAAATAAACTCCGAGTCGTTTCGCCGCTTTGCATCATGTTTTTGTGAGGGTCTCCATGCATCATACTAAGCAACCTGGAACTAATCTCTGCACAATTCTCGATAAACTTATTAGTCTCTTAATTGTTTTGTCATTAATCCACCAAAACCCATTTAGGGGGCTAGATGCACTTTCAACAATGACATTACCGTCCTAGAAAACTTCCTTGATCGCAAGCAAGAGTGTTGCTATAATTCATAACCCTTTACAGCATCAGTAACTTTTATGCAGAATTATCAACGAGATGCACATTTAGGTGGAGAAACTAGCATCTGGAGATAAGAAACTGATTTAGTCCAAAGAATAATCACCAGCACCGGTATTGCTACTTGAGAATACTAGAAGAGTGGGTGCGGTGCCACACCGTGCCTACAGTTGTATAAGGAAGAAGATCCTCTGGCTTTAAGTCACCGTGACTTTGTCTTTGACATGTAGGCCTAAGTTTCACGAGACCCACATGTAAGTGATGAAGTCATAAAAGTCACAAAGTCGGAGAATCCGGTTCCGTTGTACAATATGTGTACTATCTCCTGAGCAAAGAATAATGAGTTGCATAAATATATGAGTAGACAGATGAATAGATACGTAAACACAATGAGGTTTTGTAAAATGATATGCATACGCCCGAAGGAAGTCGACTCAAATACATAAATCGAAAAAAAGTTGTTTAGTTAAAAAAAATCAAAGGCTCCAGCATATATCTATTAGAATTTAAAAGTAATCTTGCCAAGATTTTCAGAAGGTGAATAAGGCAGTCAAGCAGCTGTTGACGTCGAAAACCCGCTGGAGGCCGTCCGGCGTCGCGGCGACACGCGAAGGCCTGGGAGATTTGCTTTACTCCAGTGCAGGTCCTAAAGTCTTGAGGTTCGTAGGCTTGCCAGTCAATTTGACCCTGTAATTGACAAGGAGAAAAATGTTAGATCAATGAGCCAATCGGCTGGAAGCCGATCTAGACTCGTTTCATCCGCCGATGGCCGATGCACACTGTAGCACTTATACATCGGCTTAAGGCCGATGACGGCAAGAGCAATAACGTAATAATAAACAAACATCATGCTAGCCGATCATCGAAGGGATATTCAAAAACCGGCTGTAAGCTAGATAAAATAAGCAAGTATAATGCATAAATAAATCAAATAGATCCTAGCTGATCACGATCTAGTGTTACTAGTGTTGTTATGAAGGTGTGCCTGCACCCGGGTCCTTGCTTATATCAGTTCCCAAGATCTTCGTCCGCTGTCCGGGCCCATACACTGGTCCTTACCCGGGCTCATGCCCGGGCCCTTACCTGGGGTCGTGCCCGGGAACCTGCTTGTACTTGTACTTGGATCGGCAGAATAAACCCATCGGCTAGCCCTTAACCAATTGTAACAATAATACAGGTAAGAACATATAATAAAATATGCAATAACGTAAATGATACATAATTGATAAGCTAGCCGACTACTGAATGGAGCGAGCATAGGATAAAACAATGAATAAATGTAATCGGCTCTAACAGATAACTTATCGGCTAAGCGCTCCGATAACACCATCGCACAACACCATCGGCTCATCAAGAGTAAAACTATTATCGTCAGTCTAGTAGATCGGACCCAACCGTTGCAGCACAGACCGACAATGATAACAATGCCTCAATGGGCCGATAGATGTAATACGATCGTGATGAAGATAACTTATCAGCTATGCACTCCGATAAGACGCCTGCACACAAAGCATCGGCCTAGCAGGACCGACTTATCACTAGCAGTTCAGTAGGTCGGACCTAACCGATGTAGCACGAACTGATGATAAATCGCTCCCAGTAAGTCGATACAATCTATGCACGCGTGATGTGATATACCTAATCAATCTATGAGATCAAACTGAACTGATGCAGCCATAGATAAAGTAGAATATACCGTGGTAAGCCAACTACCATAAACCGACTAGAATATCGGACCTAACCGAGGAAGTCCTAGCCGATTGGTAGCCGGGGTGATGAGACTTACCCTCTCGCAGGAGTTCGGACCTAACCGATGCAGCCCGGCTCGAGAAGCAGGATCCCGTCGAAAGGGTGGCGATGCGCCGAATTTTGTATTGATCTGTAGTTGATGATTTACAAGGTCCCCGGGTATATGTATATATACCCCGAGTTACATGAGTCCTTATAGGACACGGTATATGATTTCCTATCTATAACAGAAAACGCTAACAAGACCTGACCGGACACGAGGTCAGGTTTCCTAAAAGAGATAAATCTTTTCCTAATAACTATAGTAATTAACTGCCACGCGCGGTCTTCACGGCTCCTTCTCAGACTCGGTCTGCTTCTTGGATCAATTTCCATTATCCGACTGCAACCGTCCTCTTGACCGAATCTAATACAGGTCCTTACCAAATTTTGGCGTTAACACATGCCCCCCAATTTCGGAGTTCTCCTGTAGGATTCCGAAATTCTTCCAACTTTGGGCCTCTAGATTTCTCCCATACCGAGGCGGCCCAAGATAGCCCACTTGCCATAAATGTTTGAAACAGTGCCAACGGCCTCGATTCCCGCTCGGCTGTCATACTTTTATAAAAACGCTTCGTCTTCTTGCCTTTTTTATGCTTTCACATCACCAAAGCACCACCGCTTCATCTTCCACATCCTCACCAAGCTCTAGCGAATCCAGACGAATCACTGCAACCTTTCTCTCCGTCCGTCGATCCCTGCAACTTCTCCTATTTCCGCGATGGCATCAGCATCTGCAGTTCCTGAGGTAATCTTCTCACCTGATTATTTTTCCCCAATCTGCAATCTATACGAACCCGATCCGCTACGTTCTTCACCTGTTCTTCGTCGTGTTCTTGTTTACTGTAGCATCTTAGAGCCCAGATCTTGATTCCGGCCGCTGATTACCCCTGCTTTTTCTATCATGGCCCTATGGGCAGCGAAGATCCCACCGATTTCATCGTCGCCGAAACCCAACGCGTTCCCTTCAAGAACTCGACTATGTTGGTCAGTGACTGGACCAACAGCTTCAGATCATGGCCGAGTAAGCTGTCCGGGTGGAGAGATTGGTACCTCAGGGTATCGGCTGTAAAGAGAACCTATTGGGAAGAATCTCACATCGGCCACTGCATCAACCTCTCCCTAGCTGATATGGAAAGGAACGAGTCCCTACTTGCATCGGCCTCATACTACTAGTCTGATGCTCTTAATGCTTTCATGTTCGGGCATGGGCCGATGACCCCCACTTTACTGGACGTGACCATGCTCACCTGCCTGGATACAACAAGCTACATCAACTCCTTCAAACTCCGGTTCAAGCCTGCTCACCGGCTTCAAACAAAAAACATCGGCGGCTGGTCCAGGTATATATCTCTCCACAACAAAGGAACTGGACCGGTTGATGATCGGGAGCATGTCGCTTTTCTGAACTTGTGGTTGGAACGGTTCGTCTTTGGTGGTGCAACCCTCGGCCCGACGACCAACATGCAATGCCTGGCCGAATGCTTGGCCGATAGGAAACAAATTCCGTTGGGGCACTATCTCCTTGGCGCCACCTACCAGCTACTTCACCAGGTAGCAACTAAGCTATCGGCTGGCCAGCCCGTCGGCCACATCGGGGGTCCTTGGTGGTTCGTTCAGCTCTGGCTTAATATTTATACCTCCAAGGCTATCCCAGAAACTTCTCTCCTCAAGCAATCTTTCCCGGCCGATTACCCAGAAGATCAAGACCCTGTTTACCGCCGATGCATCTCTATGGGCGAAGCTGCATCGGCCCTTTCTGGCGGCAAGATAACCCCTGCTGAAGTTAGTCAGTGGTTCAAGGGGTTCTATTACGGCTTTACCAGGGATGCCACTCTTTGGTTTGCGTACAATGACGCATCATCATTCGAGATGCCTTCCAACTTTGATCCACTCAAAGCTCTGCATGATGATGAGTCCAAAACCATATTCCTATCGGCTACCAGTCCTTGTCTGCTGCCAACCGGCTTTTCTCTGGGCCGAACTCAGCCGTCGTACGAGTTCTATCACCCATCAGTTGGCTCTCGCCAATTTGGCCTTGGTCAGCTCCCGATAAGCCTATTCTTCATCAACAAACTCCAAGCCCGGGGCACGGTCAGCAGCGTCCTGGAATATGGTCGGCTGCGGTCTTTGACAGACTCCCTCCTGCTAGGCGCCGCTACCGAAGTGTTCATCTGCACTGCCAACACCAAGCTTTTTGTCCGATGGTGGTCAGAATGGAAAAAACATCTGTTCTGCTTAGCACCTGCCTGTTACTGCTCCCGTCTGGATGCCGACTATGTTGAATCCGAAGACGAGGTAACACCTGCAATCTTTAATCGCCTTCTTCAACCAACTCTCACCTCTAATTTTGCAGGCCGCCAGCGTCGAACCCCCAAGAACAAGCAACATCGGTCGGCTGATCCAGTACCAACCTCCATCGGCTACCCCAAACTTAGGGCGTGATGCTCCATCTCCATCGGCTCTTCTCAAGGCGCCTCGGCCGATGGGCCAAAAACGTAAGAAGTTAGCACATCGTCCCTCCTCAAAGAAACAGAAGACCGATGCCGATGTTGCTGCCACGACGCCATCTTCTCCCCAGACCACATCGGCTCCTTCGTCCCCTCAGGTATGTGCCAAGCCTCAGTATTATTATCACCCACTTCCTTATTTTATCTTACCAAATTCCTTTTCAGGTTGAATCATCGGCCCCAGAACCTCACCATCCCTCTGACGTCCCTCCAAGCGTTGAGCCGATGACTTCTCCAGCTGCTCCCCTCTCAGCACCAAGTCCTCTGGCTGCTGATGATACTGTTCCTACTCCATCGGCTGACATCGGCCCTCTCGAAGAACAGCCCTTTCATCCCCTCGAAGCCGATGCCACTCAAGCCGCTGATGTCCTTCCTCAGGTAACCTTTTTATGCTCAAATTTTGCTTCTAATCTCTTATTGATCGCTTCACCGATGTCAACCTTGCAGTCCTTGGCCGACTTGTTCCCTTTTGACATCGGTCAATATCTGGAGATAGAAGAAGCCACGACCACCAGTGCGGCCTCCAAACCGTCTTTCTCAGCCGACGTGCGCGAGTACTTAACGAGCATCATCAGCCAGCTGGAAAATCCAATCGACGCACTGGTAGAAGACTGTGGGCCAATCCGGGCAAGATTCGCAGAGGTCGAACACCATCTGCCCGAAGAACTTGTCGACGCACTAACCCCCGCATCATATCTGGAGTCCCATAGATTCAAACTCATCAAGCTTAGACAGCGCATAGCCGATCGCGCTGACCAACAGAAGACCACCGAAGACATCCAAGCCGATCGGCTATTAGCCCAAGCAGAGAAGAAAAAGCTCGATGATATGGCCGCTGTCCCCCAAGAGCTCCAACCCAAGCTAGACCAGCTGAAGAAAAAGGAGGCCGATTTACTGGCAGAACTTGAAAAAGTTCGCAAAGACCTCACAGCAACAGAATCCCAACTAATCGGCCTACCGCAAGCTATCCAGGATCAAGAAACCAAAGTTGCAGCAGCAGTGCGTCAAGTCATTCGTCGGCACAAGAGTCTGAAGACCATCCCGGGCTCCGATGAAGACGACATCCGTGCAATTAATGAGATTGATCAAATCCGCCTGCGCGCAATTGAAGCGATCCAAAAATTATTGTAAATCTTAAACCTTTGTAACCGACGACCTTCTGGAACATGCCGATCACCTTTCTGCCGTCATGTAACCGGATCGGCTCTGCCACTCATTCTTTTCAATCTTGATAATATCTTTGCTTGTTTGATCTGAAGGCGATATCAATTGATATCGGCTGTCTTTAGGCGATGTAGAAAAACATCGGCTTTCCGAATTGCTTAGAAATCGGCTGTACTTAACCGATTTAAGAATTGATCCAAACGCTAGGGTAGTATTTCTTGAGATATTTCCCGTTAAGTGCTTTAACAAACTCCGTCCCGTCAAGATCTTCTAATATATATGCGTTACCAGGCACACAGCGATTAATCCGATAGGGCCCTTCCCAATTAGGCGACCATTTTCCGAACTTATTATCCCTGGACCCGATCGGCAAAATCAACTTCCACACAAGATCCCCCTCGGCAAACGACTTATTCACCACCTTTTTGTTGTAATGCCGAGCTGCCTTAGCCTTATTCTCCTTGATTCTTTCCAGCGCTCTTAACCGATTCTGAGCTAAATCTTCAAGTTCATCTGTCATCAAGTTATAATAATCATCGGCCGTCAACTGATTCTGCAAAGAAAGTCTTCTAGAGCCGATGTTAGTTTCCCATGGTAAAACCGCTTCATGTCCATATACTAACTGATACGGCGGCACCCGAGTAGACCCATGACATGCCATCCGATAAGCCCACAATGAATCGGCTAATGTAGTATGCCATCGCCGTGGCTACTCATCAATTTTCCTCTTAATCAATTTGATCAAACTCTTGTTGGAAGCTTCTGCTTGCCCATTGGCCTGAGCATAATAAGGCGATGAATTTAATAGCTTGATTCCCATACTGGCAGCAAACTGTTGAAACTCATCAGAAATAAAGATAGACCCCTGATCAGTAGTTATCGTCTGAGGAATTCCAAACCGATAAATGATATGCTCCTTTACAAACTCGATCGCTTCTTTGGACGTGACCTTCTTCAAAGGAATCGCCTCTACCCACTTGGTGAAATAATCTGTTGCCGCCAATATAAACTTATGTCCCTTACTTGATGAAGGAAAAATTTGGCCGATCATATCAATTCCCCAACCTCTGAACGGCCACGGTTTGATGATAGGATTCATAGCCGATGCTGGTGCCCGCTGTATATTTCCAAACTTCTGACAATATTGACATCCTTTATAATACCTAAAGCAATCTTCCAGCATTGTCGGCCAAAAATACCCTACTCTTCTCAACAATCACTTCATCTTATGAGCCGATTGATGAGTCCCACAGATGCCTTCATGCACCTCGCACATGACCACTTTGGCTTCTTCCAAATCTAGGCACCTAAGTAGAACTCCCTCAAAAGTTCGATAATACAGCTCCCCATCAAGTAGCACATACTTAGTAGCTTTATACCGAATCTTCCTGGAAACAGACTGCGACGGATTTCGCAAGTAATCAATTATCTCCTGTCTCCAGTCATCGGCCTTGTTCTGGACATCAATATCGGCTATCTCCACCTCAACCTGCCTATTCAGCCGATATCCTGAAGCAATCTGTGCAAGATCATTGGCTTCCAAATTCTGCTCCCTGGGAATATGATTTATTGACACCATCTTGAAATCCTTCAACAAATCCATGCATTCTTCATAATATGACCTCAAAACATCATCCCTGCACTCATATTCACCAGATAACTGTTTGATCACCAACAAAGAATCACCAATAATCTCTATAATATCGGCCCCGATCTCCTTTAATAGTTGAAGTCCTTTCAGCACCGCCTCGTACTCCGCCTGATTGTTAGTCCGATAAGGCTTAATTGTAAAAGCAAACTCAAAACTTGCCCCCCGAGGCGATACAATAACCAAACCGATACCAGATCCATGCCTGCAAACCGATCCATCAAAAAATAAGACCCATGGGATCGGCTCCACATAATCCTCGTGAGATCCCCTGTGCTGGACAATAAAATCGGCCACTGCTTGTCCTTTGATTGCTTTAGCCGATTCGTATCTTAAATCAAACTCTGTCAACACAAAAATCCACTTGCCAACTCGCCCTTTCAAGACTGGAGCCGACAACATATATTTGACCACATCGGCCTGGCAAACTACTGTACACTCAGCCGATATGATGTAATGCCTCAACTTTGTACACGAGAAATATAAACATAAGCATAACTTCTCCACCGCTGGATATCTCGTCTCAGCATCCAAAAGTCTCCTACTTAGATAGAACACAACTCGCTCCTTGCCTTCAAATTCTTGGATCAAAACAGAACCGATAGACCTCTCATCGGCCGACAAGTATAATCTGAACGGCACTCCTTCCTGCGGCGGAATCAAAATAGGCGGGGAACTAAGATAATTCTTGATCTCGTCAAACGCCTTCTGCTGCGCTGCCCCCCACACAAATTCTTGATCGGCCTTCAACTTCAATAACGGCGTGAAAGACTCAATTCTCCCTGATAAATTTGATATGAATCTTCTCACAAAATTAATCTTGCCGATCAACGATTGCAACTCTGTCTTATTGCTTGGTGGCTCTGTAGTCTTAATGGCTCTGATACTTCGCTGACTAACTTCAATCCCTCGCTCATGAACCATAAAACCCAAAAATTGCCCAGCCGATACACCAAAAGCACACTTATTGGGATTCATTCTTAGTCCGTATTTCTTGGCCCTCTCCAGCACTCTTCGTAAATCGGCTATATGGCTTTCCCCACTTTTAGACTTAACCACCACATCATCAATGTAAATTTCCACCAACAAACCGATGAGATCATGAAATATATAATTCATCGCTCTTTGATAAGTCGCACCGGCACTTTTTAATCCAAAAGTCATTACTACCCACTCATACAAACCGATAGCTCCAGGACATCGGAACGCAGTCTTGTGTATATCCTCTTTGGCCATGAAAATCTGATTGTATCCTGCATTGCCGTCCATGAAGCTGATAATCTTGTGGCCTGACGCTGCATCCACCAATAAATCCGCTATCGGCATCGGGTACTCATCTTTGGGGTAGCTTTATTTAGATCCCGGAAATCAATGCATATTCTCAACTTTCCGTTCTTCTTCTCCACCGGGACAATATTAGAAACCCATTCAGCATATCGGCATGGCCTGATAAACTTGGCATCGTACAATCTTGTGATCTCTGCCTTGATTGGCTCATATAACTCTGCCTTGAATCTTCTCGGAGCCTGCTTGAATGGCCGATATCCTGGTTTAATGGGCAGCCGATGTTCAACAATCGATCGGCTCAATCCTGGCATCTCATGATACTCCCAGGCGAAACAATCCCGATATTCTTTCAGCAATTTTATCAATTCCTCTCGTAGCTCAGGATCTAATTTTTTGCTTATGTACGTCGGCCTTGGTCTATCTCCTGGTCCAATATCGATCTCTTCTAAATCATCAGCCGACGTAAATCCTTGCCCTAGTTTTCCTTCAAAGTCTTCAATAGAGCCCATCAGAGTAACAGTTTAGAACCGATTTGCTGGATCGGCTGTATTCCCTGGCTAGTAACCCTGAGATAGTCTCCTTCCCAAACTTTTCCGGACAGGCAATCAACACCATCGGCTTCCCAGACTGGTAGATCGGTCATGGCAATATTGGTCGACCGATCTGCTACCACCACCTCGACTTGATCTCCCTGCCACTGTATTAGACATTGATGCATTGTCGAAGGCACGCAACAGTTCACGTGAATCCAGTCCCTTCCGAGAAGCAAACTATATGACCCCTTTCCGTCAATGATAAAAAACGTGGTGGGTAATGTCTTATTCCCCACTGTCAGCTCCACGTTTAATACGCCTTTCGCTTCTGATGAATTCCCACCGAAGTCTTTTAACACCATATTTGTCTTGATCAAATCTTCGGCAGTCTTCCCCAATTTTCGGAATGTGGCTTGAGGCATAAGATTAACAGCTGCTCCTCCATCAACTAACATCTTGGTCATCGGCTTTCCATTCACGTAGCCCTTGATGTATAATGGCTTTAGGTGCCGATGCTCTGATTTTTCAAGTTTATCAAATATAGCTTGATCAGGTTGCAATGTCAGTTGAGCGAACACCCCTTCATCGCCTTCTTCATCCGATGAAAACGCTTTATACTCCCGAGGCAAAAAGAACACCATATTTACTGGAGCCGATTGATCTTCGTCGTCCTTTCTCTTCACGCGCCATATTTGCTTGGTTCTCTTATGACGATGATCGGCTTCTCCTTGGTCCTGTCTCTGTTCCTCTTGCTGCTCTCGGTGTCGTAGCCGTTGTGCCCTTCTTTTCTGATTCTTCGTGAATATGCCACTAGGACACCATTGAGGATTCTGAACTTGTCCTTCATATACTTCCTCTTCATCCTCTTCAAAGAATTCTTCATGGATCGGCCCTAATCGGCTATAGACCGATGCTCTTTCTCCAAGCGACCGATCTCGCGAAAACTCCTGCTGGCGATCATGCCGATCCCCTGTACTATTGCACTCGGGACAGTTTTTTACTGATGGCAGTCTCATCCCTTGATCCCAGCAAAATCGGAAGAACGGGCAATCCCAGTGTGGATTATATCTTTCTGACCCATTCCTTTGTTCCTCGTACCTTGAGTATCTCTCTATCATACCCGATGAAGTAATCCTTGATTTATTGTGGCGCCTTCCTTCATCGGTTTGAGCCCTTGATGATGATCCCGCATAAACCATGTTTACAGGGAACGGGTGCCCATCTATCTTCATTGGCTTTTTGTCTTCAAACTTGATTCGTCCTTGCTCAACAGCCAACTGAATTTGTTGCCGAAAAACCTTACACTCGTTAGTATGATGCGATATCGCGTTGTGCCACTTGCAATATTTCTTCTTCTTTAGTTCTTCGGCTGATGGAATCACGTGATTTGGCGGTAGTTGTATTTGCTTTTCCTGTAACAGCAAGTCAAAGATCTTGTCGGCTTTACTGACATCAAAATCATACCGCTCCTCCTTGCCGAGATCCTTGACCCATGGGCACGACACTAACTTCTTGTTCCTGGCCCACTCCGCCAATCCAACCTCAGCATCGGATTCCTCATTATCTGAGCCTGATGAGTAAACTTGAACTTGAGCAACCCTCCTCTGGTACTTGTCCTTTTTTGCCTCTTGAAATCGGCTTTCATGAGCCGATACCCTTTGCACCAGGTGCGCCAAGGACTCAAACTCTTGTGAAGAAAATCTCTCCTTGATCGGCACCAAAAGACCCTGGAAAGCCAAGTCAGCCAGATGCCCATCGCTCAGGTTCAAACTATAACATCGGTTCCTGATGTCTCGAAATCGTTGAACATACTTCGGTACTGTTTCATCTGGTCGTTGCTTAACCGATGTCAGATCTGACAGTCTCAGCTCATGAATTCCAGCAAAGAAATATTTGTGAAACTGTTTTTCCAGATCGGCCCACCCCCGAACAGAATTCGGCGGTAATGAGGAGAACCATGTAAAAGCCGATCCAGATAGTGATAGGGGAAAAAACCTAACCCTCAGGGCTTCTTCAGCCGATGCCTCCCCGCACTGCGCCAGGAACCGACTGACATGTTCTACTGTAGACGTGTTGTCCTGCCCAGAAAACTTAGAGAAATTCGGGACCCTGTATCGGTGTGGTAACGGAACCCTGTCAAACCACTCAGGATATGGGTGCCGATACATGAACGCTTGTTCCTTGGGCTTGATCCCGAACTGCTCCCTTACTATCTCCTCAACCCGTGCCGACAAATCTTCTTCTCTTGCATTCTCCTGTTGATACTGCTGATACTGTATCGGCGGGGTTGGTTGCCGATTCTGTCTGTGATATTCCCTCTGGTAAGTACCCGGATCGGCTCCACCTCCTGGATAATTCTGCTGATATCCTCCATAGTAGGCAGTCCGATGGTACCCAACAGGAATATCTTGTTGCCCCCCAGCCTGGTTCTGTGTAAACATATGCTCTGGTATATCCCTGTTGATGTTGTGAGCAATCTGAGTTGATTCAACCTTCGGTGGGAGGTAAACAGGACCCCGAGTTGGTTCTTGAGCAATTGATCCATCAACAGTCTTTTTGATGATATTATGTAGTGTGTTTACCAAGACTCCTGACTGATTGATGAGCGCATGGTGAACAGCTTCATTAACCATCTCCTGCAAAGGCTTGATTGGTGGACTCTCGGGTTGTGTGCGGCTCGATTCTCCTACCAGTACTGGTTTCGGAAACTGAGACTTCTGAATCGGCCCTTGCCTCGTCATACTGAAGGATTCTAGGCACAGCTTCTGGAAATTTGTCATGGTCTGTTCAACTTGCTGTTTTTGTTCTTCAGTTAGATCTTCCATGGTGACCGGAATTACGTTGTCGTCTTGACTTCTTTTCCGGCCATGTTGAAATCTTGATTGAAACTGTGTTTGTTGGAATTTTGGGTTAAAACTTCGTGTCCCACCAGGCGTGCCAAAAGCGTGTTGACGCCGAAAACCCGTTGGAGGCCGTCCGGCGTCGCGGCGACACGCGAAGGCCTGGGAGATTTGCTTCACTCCAGTGCAGGTCCTAAAGTCTTGAGGTTCGTAGGCGTGCCAGTCAATTTGACCCTGTAATTGACAAGGAGGAAAATGTTATATCAATGAGCCAATCGGCTAGAAGCCGATCTAGACTCGTTTCATCAGCCGATGGCCGATGCACACTGTAGCACTTATACATCGGCTTAAGGCCGATGACGGCAAGAGCAATAACGTAATAATAAACAAACATCATGCTAGCCGATCATCGAAGGGATATTCAAAAACCGGCTGTAAGCTAGATAAAATAAGCAAGTATAATGCATAAATAAATCAAATAGATCCTAGCTGATCACGATCTAGTGTTACTGGTGTTGTTATGAAGGTGTGCCTGCACCCGGGCTCTTGCTTATATCGGTTCCCAAGATCTTCGTCCGCTGTCCGGGCCCATACACTGGTCCTTACCCGGACTCATGCCCAGGCCCTTACCTGGGGTCGTGCCCGGGAACCTGCTTGTACTTGTACTTGGATCGGCAGAATAAACCCATCGGCTAGCCCTTAACCGATTGTAACAATAATACAGGCAAGAACATATAATAAAATATGCAATAACGTAAATGATACATAATTGATAAGCTAGCCGACTACTGAATGGAGCGAGCATAGGATAAAACAATGAATAAATGTAATCGGCTCTAACAGATAACTTATCGGCTAAGCGCTCCGATAACACCATCGCACAACACCATCGGCTCATCAAGAGTAAAACTATTATCGTCAGTCTAGTAGATCGGACCCAACCGTTGCAGCACAGACCGACAATGATAACAATGCCTCAATGGGCCGATAGATGTAATGCGATCGTGATGAAGATAACTTATCGGCTATGCACACTGATAAGACGCCTGCACACAAAGCATCGGCCTAGCAGGACCGACTTATCACTAGCAGTTCAGTAGGTCGGATCTAACCGATGCAGCACGAACTGATGATAAATCGCTCCCAGTAAGTCGATACAATCTATGCACGCGTGATGTGATATACCTAATCAATCTATGAGATCAAACTGAACTGATGCAGCCATAGATAAAGTAGAATATACCGTGGTAAGCCGACTACCATAAACCGACTAGAATATCGGACCTAACCGAGGAAGTCCTAGCCGATTGGTAGCCGGGGTGACGAGACTTACCCTCTCGCAGGAGTTCGGACCTAACCGATGCAGCCCGGCTCGAGAAGCAGGATCCCGTCGAAAGGGTGGCGATGCGCCGAATTTTGTATTGATCTGTAGTTGATGATTTACAAGGTCCCCGGGTATACGTATATATACCCCGAGTTACATGAGTCCTTATAGGACACGGTATATGATTTCCTATCTATAACAGAAAACGCTAACAAGACCTGACCGGACATGAGGTCAGGTTTCCTAAAAGAGATAAATCTTTTCCTAATAACTATAGTAATTAACTGCCACGCGCGGTCTTCACGGCTCCTTCTCAGACTCGGTCTGCTTCTTGGATCAATTTCCATTATCCGACTGCAACCGTCCTCTTGACCGAATCTGATACAGGTCCTTACCAAATTTTGGCGTTAACAGCAGCAGGTATGGGCAAAAACAGTTTCCAGGATGTTCTGAATAAGGCAGTCATTAGTCAAACAAGACAGTCCATATTGATATTGTGACTGATTACAACGGGTTTTGCACACTGACAAATTGCAAGGTTTCCAGGAGCTAACTACTGCTAATCATCTTTGATCGTTTGCTCATGAAGTTGATAACTTTTAACCATGCAACCAAAGATGTACTATATTGCACTTCTTGGTTTCAATCATGCTATTTGTTGACTGAATTTTACTACATAATATGCAATAATCAACAATGCTAACACATGATCATTGATGCTTCCAGAAAAAAATACATTAGACTTTGATGCTTCCAGGGAAGTATGTGAAGTAGCAGAGTTCACTAATCACAAGAAGATGGTCAAATAGATCATAATATATTTGCAAATCTGCTCAATCGTGGCATTTTATACCAACACAATTTATAGGGGCAAGCGGATTTCCTCAAACAATAAGGCTACACACTAGCTTCATTTTAATATTTAGGTTAATTAGATCCATGCCATTATAAAAAGTGCTAATTAGAAGTCCATCACTACAAATGTTGAAATCGGGCGAGTGCCACCAAACTTTTCTAGAATTGAAACCATGCCATTATGTATGCCTCAGGCATCCTTATACCCTTTTTCACATACGGTATTTTTGTATGGTCCATATTGCCCCTACTGGCCTGGCTTATACCCATGGTTGGCAAAGGCAGCTATAGTGAGGCGGTAGACCTGATCAGGTCAGGGCTCATGGCGGTGACACGAGCCATGAACAAACATAGCAGCAGCAGCTAGGTTAGGGATGAAAGCCCGTTGATGTCGCCTAGAAGGGGCTGAATAGGCGTTTCTGAAAATTCTCTAAAATACATCGGTAAAATTCTGATAGGAACCTTCTACCCTAGGGGTAGGAAGCTCCGACCGGCTCTCTCAGTCTAGCTAAGAGGGCTGGCCGGAGGTTCCGGCCTAGAACACCGGAGGTTCCGACCCTGGTGTTCTGACTCTATCAAGACACTTCAATAATGAATAAAATAACAGGGATCAAGTCTAGAACAAACAATAAGACAGGAGATGGATGCAGGCAAGTATAGAGACAAAATAATGCAATAACGTGCAAGCACAAAAAGGAGATACAAAAATTTTTCCCGAAGTTCGGATTATAAAGATCCTACGTCTTCGTTGAGGAGCTCCGAAGAGCCGGGTCTCGATTGACCCCTTGCCTCACCAAGCGACCACGAAGATCAGCTTAGTATCCACTCGAATTTACCTCTTTTCCTTGCGGAGGCGAGGTTAACCTTCACAAACTCTTCCTGGGACAATACACAACTCTAAGAAGCTTGCGAGCGACACCTAAACGTCTAGGAGGTTTCCCTCCAAGAGAAATAAGCTCCAAACAGCTGATCTGCGTCCTTCTTAATGACAAAAGTCTTCTCTCAACAAAAATCACTCGATTCCCACTAGATCCTCACAAGAATCACTAAAGTGGCACTAGAACTAGTTGGGTGAGCTCAAGAGACCTTAGGAGAGGCTAGGAGACAGTGAAATAGGACTGGAATGGCCAAGCAACGGCTAGAAATAAAGTTTGACCTTTATAGGCATTGGCATACGTCACTTAGCCGTTACTTACAGATTTTAGCTAGGAGGTTCTGACCCCAGGGGTAGGAACCTCCGGCCAACACTTAGTCTCTGGCCGAGAAGGTTGATCGGAGCTTTCGACCCCAGGGGTAGGAACCTTCGACCCTGACACTGAAACTAGCCCAACCCAAGTGTATGTATTGTGCCAAAGTGATGGACTCTCAGCTATTTGGATCTTAAGCACTTGAGTGGTCTTGGAACACTGTTTGTAGCCCCTCTTGATAGTACGTCTTTTCTACGACTCAAAAGAAAATTTAAAAGAATTTAAAATATACTCCGAGTCGCTTCGCCGCTTTACGTCATGTTTTTATAGGGGTCTCCATGCACCACACTAAGCAACCTGGGACTAATCTCTGCACAATTCTCGATAAACTGATTAGTCCCTTAACCGCTTTGTCATTAATCCACCAAAACCCACTCAGGGGCTAGATGCACTTTCAAGGGACAGCAGACTGTGGCAAGGAACGAAGAGATTCACAATCCTGGTGGCAAAATCCAAAAAGCTTGCGAATTGAGTGGCAATTCTTGAAAGGCCTGTGAATTGGATGGCAAATAGTGAAATTTTTCTACCTCCAGAGCCACCACCTTCCTCGTCTTGGCTGCCTCCTTGGACATCCTCACGTTGTCCAGCATGGCCTATGCTAAACCCACATCCAAAGAAGCTTTTTTATCTTCACAAAGAAGTGAATTTGTTGGGAAAAAAGAGGGTTTCCTTCACAAGAGATGCTCAATGACATATCAGGGGATTGCTTCTGCGGTGAGGGTGTGAGTGTTCCTTCGACATGTCCGTCAAGGCAGTGGAAGATGCGGCTAGTGAAACACGGTGGCTGCAGTGAGGAGAGCCACGGAGGTTGAGCGGCGGCACATTGACCCTCCATAACTGCCCACAAGGTCCCCTCCCCATCTTCCCGTTCCCCTCGAGAGGGAGGCGGAGGCCATAGCCATGGTGGTGGCTTTCATAAGCGCATAAAAGGACAAAAGCGATAGACGCACGGGAATAGGGCCAAGGGTAGCGGTGGCTGGAGAAGCGTGAGGGAGAGCGTAGTGTCGCCGTGATGGCTCCAAGCAACAGCGGCATAGGATGGCCCTCGAGAGAGGCGGCCAAAGTGAGGAGGTGGGACGGCTGGGTGGAGGAAGCGTGTGGGGTATGGAGGGTGCCGCCGCCGCCACAAAGCGTGGGTGGGAGGAATCACCATCTTGGTAAGCATGTAGTAACAAGTATATGCAAACCTCAAAAAGGTGGTTAAAGTGACAAGTAAAATGAAAACTGGAGGTAGTAGATAAGGAAAAAAAAATGCATGTATCTTCCTAAACTTGGATGAAACTCCATATAGTACGCAAAACTTTAAAAACCAGGCATCCAAAACCCTGAACTTCGCAATACTGTTCATATCACCCCTATGTGGTTTTAGATGATGGTTTTTGCGTATTTGGAACCTTAATCGAGCTGTTTTGAACAACTAATATAACCTATAGTGATGTCATGGATTTTAATAGCTAATCTATTCATCTTTATAGGATGTCTCAAATTACCTAGAGGATTTTTTCTCAAAGAAGCGATAAAACTCGATGTTTGGTAAAACAACAGTATGTCGCACATGCCCTTTCGAAACAAAAATCATGTCAGCCACTCACCAAAACGAAGTATTCTGAGTTGTCTATGAAATTTGACAGCAACTGATTTGTAAAGGAATAGGATTTGCAAAAGGAGTTTCGACCCCAACACGAGGGCCTGGGCCTCCCATCGGACGGCTCGCAATCCTCCGGAAACGAATCGGGACCATGATCGGACGGCCCACGTGAATCGCGTGGCTATGGCCCACATGGCAGACCGACCCCCACCTCCATCTATTTTCTCCTCTTCCTCGACTCCTCTGGACACAACGCACGAACACGGGTCGGCGACAATCAAAGTCGAAATCCTCTCTCGCGGCGGAAGCAGTAGTAGTTGAAGCCGACGAGCGATCCGCCCCGGCGCCGGCGAATGGGCGACAGCCAGTACTCCTTCTCCCTCACCACCTTCAGGTCCTCTCCTCTCTCCATCCCCTCGATCTCTCACTTCCCGGCGGAGATTGGGAAGCATGGACTGACGCGCTCGTGGGATTCCGCTGCAGCCCGTCGGGGAAGCTGGTGCAGATCGAGCACGCGCTGACGGCGGTCGGTCCGGCCAGACGTCCCTCGGGACAAAGGTGCGTGCGACTCCGCGCCCGTTCTCACTGCATTAATCTTCCTTCCCCGCGGTTCCGCTACCTCACAATTAGGGCGGACGCGGAGGAGTGTGTTTTTTTTTTTGTTCCGTCGCTGGTGTTGTCGCGCTCGTCGGATTTAGGGTTTAGGGCTTGGTCTCGTGGACTGTGGGAGCCTGTGCGCTGGTCCGTCGTAGAGGTTGGGTAAGCTGGGTTTTGGAGCCCCTGGATACCTGACGACTCTCTGTTGGCAGTTACGGTGTGGTGATTTTTTTCACAGTGCCTATGCCCTATGGGGGAATGTGGGAAGGACACTACATAATGTGATGACAAAGTTGGCTGAACGAATTTTACATGCTCTTCATGTGGTTGATTTTATTGGCTGAGGCCTGAGGTTGTCTGCCTCTTTGAGTTTGTCTGAGTACAAATTGTTAGATTGCAAAGCACAAATTCTATATATATTATGGATATCTAAAATACTAAATAAGTTGATACTTGTTCTGAATATCGAATCCTTTACTTGCTTAGACGCCCTGCTAAACAAATCCACATAAAAGAGGAGGAAAACATTTATGCAACTCTGCATGATCGATTTATTGTTTGTTTATGCTGCCAAACTACCTGCATCAAGATACTATGTGAATGTGAATACTAATGGGTTGGTCTTGAACTGTCTAGGATGATTAACTTGTGCAAATATATCTGCACAAGCATGAACAAAATCTGGAAAACGATAGGTAGAGTTCCTATTATGTAAAGTGAGGCACATGCACTATTTTTAAGTAGTACTGTAGCCAAATGCACACATCTATTCACAAGAGAACCCTTCTAATGCGGAAATTGCATGGTTTCCATTGTTCATTTGTTTATATTCGAAATAATGATGATTGTACTTGTTCCGGTAATAAGCTAATATACGGCAACTCTGTTGTGGAAGCTAATTTAACTGCTGAAGGTTTGAACCTGACTATTGCCTGGGCTGAATGAATCTATAATTTGAAAGATATTTCCTACATACTAACTTCTAATACATTTAATTGTGTGAATAATTTGCAGTATGTGTTGTAGGTGCATTTTTATTAGATTGCTCCATTACATAGGTTAGATGTTGCCATGTAGGTCCATAAAAATTGCTTGGTTCCCCCAATGCCTATTATCATGCTTAATAACTCTGAGAAAACATTTGGGTATTGTAACAGTTGCTAATGGAGTAGTTATTGCCACCGAGAAGAAGTTGCCTTCTATTTTAGTGGATGAAACATCTGTAAGTGTGACATGACTCACAATTTAAGCTTTCCTATTTATTCTTTTTTTAGAGAACCTATAAGTACTTATATGCAAGCATACAGGTGCAAAAGATTCAGGCATTGACTCCAAATATTGGTGTTGTCTACAGGTACATCCTTTACCCTGTTTTTTCATTGTTCATATACTTCTGTCTTGCTGATGTACAACCTTGTTCAATATCTTATACTTTCTATTGCCTTACTTCATAATATTGTACTATTATCTTAATCACTCTAGAAGGTTATTTTCGAAATTATTTGATCTTATTTCTACCCACTACTCCTTTGCACTGACAAGATGGTATAGAAACAACTAGAAAGGCATGAACACATGAGGCATTTCATGTCCTTTCAGAAAATTGTGTACATACTCGTCCTATATACTAGGAAACAACATGCCTATATCGAGAATAACTTCTGCCTCAGCAAACATAAAGCTTGATTCTTTTAACAAATTTTCTGAATGTTAATAGCTTGCAAATTTGGTTTGGTATATCAGTTTGACTGTTAATCTTTTCTAACTTACAACCTGGAATGCTTCATTTTGATCCAATTAACACGCGAGACAAGAATTACCTGGTATTTTCATTTTCACAAGTCTGATTTATGTTGGTGATGGTGGGGGCCTTGGGGGGGGGGGGGGGTGCCATTGGAGATAAATAGTTAATATTTTAGTGATTCAAACACTAGAACTTGGGGTTATTCTTCTCTTGTTAAATGCTTCTTACATGTTCCAGCTTATTGTTGATGAGTTTCAAATCATGATATGACACACTGCCCTTTGGTTAAATCCATGGCTATGATGGTCAAATCTCACTCTGTTGCATATGCTCATGTGCTTACCTTGATCTTTCTTTTTTCCAGTGGCATGGGGCCAGACTTCCGTGTTTTAGTGAGGAAAAGTCAAAGCAAGCACAACAGTATTATCGTTGTGATAAGGTATTTGACAACCTATTTTGCAGTTTTACAGTATTGTCCTAAAAAAAGCATGTTTTAGACATAGGAAGTGTTCTTTCAAAAGTGATATCCAGTCTCAGTAAAAGAAAGTGACAGACATCACTTCTTGTTGGCTATTGAATATATTACCACTCAAGCATGACCTTTTCATGTGTTTTGCATATTATATCTAAGACACGCTTATTGCACAATGCACAACTACCGAATTGACCCATTGGTTAATCCAAGTAAGGTCATCTATGTATTTTTTTTTCCGGAGAATATGACATACAGGAAAACATCTTTGCAATCAATAGGAAATGAACCAACAACAGAAGTTATGTACATTTAATAGCTCATTAAGCATCTTATAGTTCGTACTGTGTGAAATTTATTAACATGAGATAGTAGTGCTACCTTTACTCCAATAATAGGAAAAGTCACTAGTACTAGTAATTCTTTTTGAATGATTTCTTAGGTGGATTGAGATTCTGTACATTAGCTAGAAACAACAAAGACTGTTACCTATGGGCAGTGGTTGAACCACCCATGAAAAGCATTTTTCACCTTGTAGGTGTTGATGATCGCTGGTTGCTTGTGCACATTGATTGATGACAAACATTAATACCTTACATTATTATGCATGTGTTTATCCACTTGTTTCCAGATCGGTGTTTCTTCTTTCTAACTGTGATGCTTTTCAACAAATGCAGGAAACTATACCTGTTACACAGCTAGTCCGAGAAACTGCTGCAGTTATGCAGGAGTTTACACAATCTGGGTATGTTAAATTTATTCATGCTGATTGATAAACCATGAACATTCTCCACCTTATTTATTCATAAGAATTAAAGTAGTTGTTTTATTAATAAGGTAGTATGTTCTAAAATGTTAACACAATGTTATAATGTTCGTGTGTGTTGATTTCAATGTTTGTTTCTTATTATTGTTCTACACTATAATGCATATCTTCTCACTATCTAGTACGAATGTAAGACTGCAGTGGTCCATGTGATCAAATTAAAATCTTCTATAAACCACAAACTTGGAATCCATTGTTTATGGTGAACATGATTGGTATAGTAAAGCCAGAGTATCATTCTTTTATTCCTTGTAGATTTGATGTGATAATATATTGCATTATGACCTTTTTTGCAGTGGTGTAAGGCCATTTGGTGTATCTTTGTTGATTGCTGGGTATGATGATAATGGCCCCCAATTGTACCAGGTACAGACAAATAATTATATAGCAGGTTTTTTCCCCCACTGCTGAGTACACAGCAGACAAGGTTTTCATATAAATACAAATTGTCAAATGCGAGTGATCTTTCATAATTTGTATTTCCGACTTTGTGCTGTGTAGTTAATAAGATGGCAGATGGTTGCACATCGTCATTGTTTATATAGGTTGATCATCAGGGTCATACTTCTCCTGGAAAGCATCAGCTATGGGGAAAAAAATGTGTTCAAATGCAAAGACATTTCTTGAGAAGAGGTAAGAGTACCAACCAAAACCTAGATTTGGTATCGTTTTTTCTTCCATTGGATCATAAATATGTGCTTTAATTCTATGCCCTAACACATATCTCCTCCCGTTTCTTAATTTAATGGCAAGTTTATACATGTTTATCCTTTTTCCAAAGATGCATGAATAGCATCCATTCATCATGTTTCATTTACAGATAACAGAAGACATGAGCTTGATGATGCCATTCATACTGCTATGATTTAACTCTGAAGAAGGTACCTCATTATTCTTATTTGTTGCTTCTGTTACCACTTTTGTTCCAAAACAACTTGACTGGATTATGAACTTGCAGATATGAAGGGCAAATCTCTGCCAACAACATTGAAATTGGGATAATCCGATCTGACCGTGAATTCAAGTATGTCATATACTCATACAGATTTAATCAACTTGTTGCTGCCGTTTTTCAGATTTTATGTTCCTGTTATCTGTGCCAAAAAAAACTATTACTGCCTTTCTGAATTTTGGAGATTTCTATAGTTCGATGATAGAACGTGTTGCAATTGTTGCACCCAAATGTTTGCTGAATATAATATTTCATGCAAATGTAGAGTTCTGAGCCCCCGCAAGAGATTAAGGATTCTTGGAAGAGGTGGAGTAATTTTAGTCTTGACAGTGTCCTGTTTCAAACCAGCGGGACACCAGAGCAGCTGCCTCCCAAAGTTAATCCTCATGATTCATGCACTGATTGGCACCAGTGACACGAGACGAAATTTTATTCAAATTCTCGTGAACGTATGTGTTTTACCAATGTCGACGATGATTCCAATGTATTTTGTTAAAATGATTTGGCACGGTGACTTCTGTATCCTCAGGTGCCTATCCTAGTGTTCTCGGCAACTACTTGGCATCTCATCTCATTACTTTTGTGTTCTGTTTTATTTGCCAAATGAAGCACATGGCATCCAAGCTGTTGCAAATGTAGGAAGAAGCTGTTCTGGGTCCGGATCCACTCCATGAGCCCATCCTTCTATTCCTATGGCTGCGATCAGGACACACTACTCAATCCTAATTTACTCTAGATTTAGTGTTTGGTATACCATCAGAGCTGCTATTTTGGACGTGCTATTTCCCAATCTAACTCTTGTGATATCACCTCTTTAGTGACTGAAGCAATGACTAAAATCTTATTATTGGTAATCATCCACTCTTTCTCATCCTTCCACAGTATCCTGCTACCATATGATTGCAGCCTTCCTAACCCACTTTTAGCTGCTGAGCTTTAACTCCTCATATAGTTGATCTGCCTTAACATGTTTGTATTATCGTTTATTCAATTCATGAAGTAACTTTTGCCCACGTCGACTTGAACGCTTCATGATATTTTATTTTTTCTCAAGATGGAAATGTTCACTGAAGAAAAAATATTCTGGAAAATGCATGTCTTCCATGAATATTACGGACTAATTTCCTCCTCAAGGGCCCGTTCTTTCTGAGTCTCATAGGTGAAATGTCACACTACACAACTGTTCCAGATGAGGAACATATCTGGTTCTCTTGCATCGCTAGCAAGGATAGTGAAATGAACATAAATCAACGATTACTATGTTTCCTCTGATAAGAAACATATACATCTCCCCAACGTTGGGAGCTAGTTGCAATAGAGAGAGAGAGAGAGAGAACAAAGAGATCTGGTAAAGGAAACAGCAGCATCAAGCGTGCATGGTCAAGTCTGAAATTGAGGCTTGCTCGCAAAAGAGAACAAAACAAAACAGCGATCAATCGAACCATCAATTTGTCACTGATACTCTCTACCATGCAGGATCCCCTATAAATGTTGAAGCATTTGCAAATGTTGAATCCCTCTAAGGGTTTCTTTAGAATGTAGGATTTATACAAAAACACCGTAATATGAAAAACACAGGAATAGAATATTCATCGTCCATTAACATTTCTATAGAAATTAAAAACATAGTAAAGTTTTAAAAACTGGTTTGTTTGGATGGCATAAAAAAACAGAAACTTTGTACCATTGGAAAAGGAAACTATGAGATAGAATCTTATGCAAGATTTCTTTCAAAATTTCTATGAAATGACCCATTTCATAGGAATTTCAAAGAAATTTGAGAGAGTCAATTCTTTGTTCCAAAAAACATATAGGAAATTTTTTTTATAGAAATACACTCCTATAAAATTTCTCTAGTTTCTTTTGTTTAAAAGGAGCCCTAAATTGTCAACGGTCAGTCCGAGCAGAAGATGTGTGTGTGCGCGCAATGAAAACCGATGCTGTCACCTGTCAGATAGACTATTCGCTTTGTACGTGTAGTGGCCAACTTTTTTTGCAACCTGACGACACTTACGACTTACAATATTGCATGAAAATTGATGGAAGCAAGAACAAGCACCACGCAATTTCTTAATTAGTCATGTACCATTTTAATTAGAAAAAATAGCCTGGACAATGCAGCAAACTAGTTCCCATAGCCAGATTAATCGGAATATGTTCGGCTCTGCATCATTCCGTTGCCGACTGTTTCAAGTACATATGCGAGACTAATTTCTTCATTTATTTTAGGGGTACTAATTTTTTTCTAGACAAAAAAAAAATCCTGGCATTTGCCTCCACAGGAGCTAGAGACAAATTATTACACAGTTTATAACATATTAGGGAGTGTTTGAATGCGAGGAAAAAGAAAGAAAAAGAAGATCACATAAAATAAGGTAAACCATTAGCATATAATTAATTGAGTTTTAATTATTACAAACTTGAAAAGTAGATTTATTTGATTTTTTAGAGCAACTTTCATAT
This sequence comes from Oryza meyeriana var. granulata, assembly GCA_003991445.1. Classification (NCBI taxonomy): domain Eukaryota; kingdom Viridiplantae; phylum Streptophyta; class Magnoliopsida; order Poales; family Poaceae; genus Oryza; species Oryza meyeriana. The sequence continues at coordinate 336,065 of RYFJ01000374.1, read as the reverse complement.
AGAAATTTTTTTTAAAAAATATACCGTTTAGCAGTTCGAAAAATATCTAAAAGAAAATACTAGAGTTTTCTCCTCTTCGCTTGCCTTCCAACCTGCGTTAGTCTGCAACTGCATCATAAAGCAAAGAAAAGTCAAACATAGTTTGGACTAACGGACTACTTTAATTTTTTTTTTAAGTTTACTTTGTAACTGTTGAAGATTACTTTGTATCGCCACATGTTTCAGTAGTGTCATTATTAGTTTGCGTTGCAAAACTACAAAATTGACAAGAAAACAGATTTTTGGTCAAACTTTTGCAGTCCTACAGAAATCTTGCGCTTGCAGGTCAGAGGTTCAACATGCTGCGATATGATTCTACATCGTTGAAACAAGTGGAAAGCTATCTATGATTTCACAGCAAGAAATGAACAAATAATTAGTCAGCATATGCGCAAGTGCATAGCTCAGAGCCTCAAGATTGTACGGTTAATTATATTAGTCAAAGGAAGGTGGTGGCAGCATCACGCTGTTAATTAGGTATGCGGTTCTTGCAGTCTCATCTATTCTTTCCGTACGGTCGATATCCACTAAAAGATATTAACTCTTATAAAACAAAATATACATAAAGCTATGTCATCAGTAATTTTTTATCATTAGAGCGTATTAGTACAAAATAGCAGCCGTTGGATTAAAAGATTACTTATTACCCATCTAATTCGATTATTGATTAGCCATCTTTTCAACTCCCAACTCCTAGCAACATAGCGTATACTCATGTGTCTACTCCTAGCAACATAGCATATACTCATGTGTCTAAATAAGCATTACTTTTTCTAGCATAATCATTTTTTATACGGATATGATATTTTCGGTTAATTCTCAAGTGCTAACTATGATTTAGTTTATATATTTTTTATAGCAGACCTAAGTTTATTACCATGGGAGTGATAAATGTAAACCGTCTTCCTTTCTTTCTAACAACCTGACTCAACCGAAGCAAGCACCTAAAAATATATTACCCATATATCTATTAATTATTGATTTTTTATGTTTTTAAAAAGAGTTGCAAGATATACTTAAATCATCACAAATATTAATCATACCTAAGGTTGAAGTGATGTACAAATTTAGAATAGTGCTGATATATATAACCGATCGAATATATTTTAGATAATGTTTTCTATTTTATCATAAAGAATTTCTGCAGGAACACGTGGGACTCTCACTAGTACATGCTATAGCCATGCCTCTAATTTTTATATCGACTATTTTTTAAAATACTTTCATAATAAAATTATTAAAAATATAACTACATAAAAGTATGTTTTATGATAAATTAGTACTGTTTTCACATCTTAAATCATAATTTTTTATATATATTAATGGTTTAAAATTTTGAGGTCTGATTGGACCTATTCTGGGATATCATTTATTTAAGAATACGAGATTAGCTATTCGTGGCCATAGATCTATGTGCACCATGGATAATATAGAGGTTCACTATTGGTCTATAATACAGTCAACGATCGAGATAATGTATGCAACTTAAGGAATAACAGGCCATATATAATCCCCTCTAAAAAATAACAGGCCATATATAATAAAAATCTAAGATTAATACTTCTTAAACGAACTGTTACTGGACTGTAAGATTAGGAATGACGATGAGCTAAAGGGTGTACCCAAACTAATGCTAACAAGGATAAATAATATATCCTGATGTAGAAGATGGATTGTTTTTTATTGTTGAAAGAAAATTAATGCTAACAAAAGTGACTCCTCTATCTCAATATTACAGTGTTTTTTTACCTCTAGTTACGAGTTACTATAAAGATACATAAGGGATCATAATTATAACAGAAAATTAATTTGGTGCAATGTAGTCTACAAGTACCTAGGGAGCAATTCTCTAATCTTATCAGTGGTGCAAAATCATCAATTTCTATCTTTTTTTTTCTAATAATAGATAGAAATCCGGTCTCTATATCCACAGTGGATATACATAACCAAAAGATACATGAATACTTAGACTCTAGGCCTCATAATTGAGAAAAAAAATAAAAAAACAAAGAGAAAACTAGAGGACTAAGCTTCAAAATCTATCTCCGACTTGCTTCAATGCCCCACAAAACTGCACTGAGGTGATCTTGAGAAATAACCCGAACTCCTATATCCCCGACGACCAGATCCATTCAACAAACTCGACAGCTCCTGGCCCCCAGTGCCTTTGCTTGTTGACACCATCTAGGGGAGGCAGAGAAGAAGAGATCCTACCAAAACCATTTGCCGTTGCACGAACGTAACCGAGAGCATGAACACCTCCGATCCAGTGGCATTTAGGCCCTAGATCTAGCGTCTCGCTCCAACTGTCGTCGACACCTCCAACGAGCCCTTCGTCCGCTCCTCGCCTTGCATACCAGAAGGATGTTAGCCCCGATAGCCACCATCGGTACCACTGAGCTCGTTGTTGTCTTTCCAATGGCACTCCTTGTTGCAGCCACCACCAATCCACGTGATCGGATCTAGACGCGGAAGCCCACGATCTAGCAGCCACCGCCCCTAGGGCCATCGCCACCGACCATCTCCACCACCATCCACGCCACCACACTAGAGAGCATCGTCATCTCAGCTGCCGCCCTTGCTGTCACGTGGCCAGATCTAGGCACAAAGGCCCCCGGAGTGGCAGCCACAACCCCTAGGACCATTGCCGCAGAGGAGCACCAGCTTTGCCGCCACGCCAAGAAGCCCTACCGCCTCATCTGCCGCCCTCGTCGTCATGCAGCCAACCACGGGCACCTAGACATGCCGCCAACCGGCCGTCCTCCACTCGCTGGCCCAAAGCCCCGCTGCGCAGGTTAGTTGTCTCAGCAACCATTGCCAGATCGTGGTAGCGCCCATGGGTGCACATCAGAGAGCCTGACCAGCCAAAGACCGAGGCCACCACCAACATTGTCACTACCACCACCATTGCACTGCCTGCCAAGCCGACCGGCCTCCGCTTCTACCACCGCCTCCCGCCACCACCATCATTGCCGGCTTGTCATGCCGCCGCACCAGATCCAAGCGAGCCATCACCGTGCAGCCCCACCAAATCCGATAGAAGATGTGAGAAGAGGCCTCGTCGCCGCCATCCTAGTGATCGTGTGGCAGCAACCCGGTCAAGCGGTGACGAGGTTGAAGAAAACCGTAGCTACGGTTTACTAGGGGAGAAAGAGGAAGTCAGGAGTTGTAGGTTACTTTGTGTAGAGGGAGAGAAGCTCTCATTAATTTCTATCTGCATCCATCATATCGTCCAACAGCAACTGTGTTCTCTTAGGATGCATGCGTTCCAGCTGAATGGCTGGGCTAATCCCTTGGTTTTTATTAGCACGTTTTTTAAACTGCTAAACGGTATATTTCATGCGAAAACTTTAGTTGCTTTAAAAATCAAATAAATTTATTTTTCAAGCTTATAATAAATAAATTTTAATTAATCATACGCTAATGACATATCTCGTTTTACGTGCCGGAATAAGCTAAGGCCTATTCAGCCGGAACGAATCGTAGTCTTACAAATATGTGCATATGGCTCTCCTCCGAGTAAATAAATTGATTAGGAAATTCTTTTGCAGTTTGATATGACGAATTTTCTTTTGCATATATAATTATCTAGCTGGTTACGTTGTACAGACTCCTAGCCTGTTCCATCTATTCCAACACCAACAATGCAACAGTACAAAGGCTAGCTAGATGTTGTCATGGGCTTCTGGCCGCTGAATATTTCCAAGCTGCTGTCTTAATCAATGGATTTATGGATGGATATGTGTACATTGCATTGGTCCACCATGCACGGCGATAAGAGGATGCATGGGTGAGTCTCTTTAATTTGGAACGGATAGCCAGCAGAGACTGACTAACTGAATTTTAATTTGTGTGTGGTTAATTAATATCGGATCAATCTCAGCACCAGAAGCGTCCTGCACATATAGCTCAGATTTTGTTTTTTCAATAGTGGAATTTAATCCAGCCTCAGCATGTAAGATGTATGGGGCCAAGCTTAGGTTTTGTTGTTCATCAAAAACCATTTCATTTCATTTGGAGATTACTAAACCTGCCTTCATTTCTTTTTCTACAGCCCGTGTAAAAGTGGTAGGGAGTGTCAATTTCACATCTTCCATTTGCAAATGCCCTTTTTTCTGAAGAAAAAAAAACCCAAATGATAAATGTTCCCCTGCTGATTTTGTTGCAACCTATAATAAGCCGATGACTCTTCTCTTATATGTTTTGCTTTGCCAAAACTCTTCTCTTATATGTTGTGGATTTTCTCTCGGTCATTGTTGCAGTTCTATGTAGGATTCATGATCTACTTCAATCTCGATGTTGCACGCTCTTTCCGTGCCTCTCAATACTCATTCTAGGGACTTTTTTTTTCTAACATCATGATGCACATGGTTTTAAAAAATAATATATGATGTAAGAGATAAAAGTTGTCCAAAAATTTAAAATTTCAAGTTTAGCTCTATACAGTGTATATAGCTTGTTATAATCCTATAGCAATAATTATGCAGTAACACTAGAGTTACCACGCGGTAACAACTCTAAACTTAGAGATCCAGTAATATAGCACGTTTAAAAAACATGCTTGATGAAATAAATATAGCAATGATATGCTAAATATGTAGTAACAAACTACATATAATATATGTTGCTTCAGCAGGGTGCACGCCCGATCCCTCCCAGACCCGTATTGTGCTACTTGGGCTCTTCTCTCATGATACTTCTCAGTCCATGTGTCTCATATAGATAGGCTTAAAAATATCAATGGAGCTAGAACGCCTCTGTATTAAGAGATAGTTATTCTAACCAATTGACTATGGAAAGTTTCATATCTAAGGGCTATTACTTATTCTTTATTAGGTTGTTTAAACTAAGAACATGGTAAATTAATTCTAACCTTCTCTAGCACCATGAAGATTATAGCAACAAAAAGTTATATTACTACACCATTGCGGCTATATCCTGATAGATTTGCATAAATATTATCACGGAATTGTAGCAACACGCTATGTTACTGTAAAATTAATATGCTATTACTATACTTTTACAGCAACATCATGATGCAATTATAGTAACATAGAATGAGCAGTAGTAACAGTACTGCTATAGTACAGGTGCATATATGGAGTTAAACTTTAAAATTTTAATCTTTGAAAAGCAATATCTCTTGCATAGTATATTATTATTTTTAAACCATTTGCACCATGATGTTAGAAAAAAAGCGCTTAACAAAAGTAGATCCCATCATGACTATATTTTGACATTGTTGCTCTAAGTAAGCAGTCATATTACTGCACGGTGACCGTCGTGTTACTACGTTGTTCTTGCAACACGACGGCTGAAAAGAGATGGCAGTGCGGGAAGTTTGTGGGTGGGTTTGACCGAGCTCTGACCAACGTGGGTTGGCTTTGACCAGCCTTTGATTGAGGTGGGTTTGGACTCTAGGAGGGGAGGGATATATATACATATATCACCCGTTTGGAGCCTTATGGGGCCTGGACCTCAAGGTTTGAAATACACGAATTTTGTTTATTTTTTTAGATTTTTCAACTTCTAGATGTATACCCAGGTGTAATAGTTTGATTGATGTCCATATCTTGCAACAAAACATCTCAAATTTAAAGTTATTTTACCATGCTATATCATAAGCCTAGTTAATTATATGTTTAGATGACACATATCTAAAATTAAAATTTAAGTAAAAAAGACATGTATAAGTTTAAATTAAGTTTAAACTTGTTTGAATTAGCTAGTAAACAAGTTAATATTCATACCCAAAAAGTTTTTAAAATTTTTATACTTATTTAAATTAGGTATATACCTGATTTAAATCTTGAGGCTTGAGCACTATGATGCACCAAGTAAATTTCCTCATCACTAGTAAATCCATGAAAAAAAAATACCTTCTCTACTATAGCTAGCACAGGATGGAATGATAGATCGCTTTTACCTTTGTTTTTAAATTATGACGTTGTTGACTATTACATGAAATGTTTGATCATTCATCTAATTTAAAATTTTTTTGTAAAATATCATTTAATTTGTTGTGACTTGTTTTGTCATTTGAGATACTTTAAGCATACATAGTATGCATGAATTATATCTTTTGCGTATTTGAACTAAATTTTGAATAAGACCAACAGTTAAAAGTTATGCATAAAATTCAATAGAGTTATATACCATGTGTCTTATTGCTAGCACAGGGCTGTTGGATGGATGGACCGGACGGTTGAGACGATCAACCGTTAATGATTTCTACCTAGCAGACATATGGAGAGTACAGCAGCAGCCAGCAGCCAATTAACCAATAGATAAAATCGATGAAGAGCATCAGCCCTTGTTTATTTATGTTTTAGCCCGTTTAAAAAAATTATTTTATAAATAAACCCCCAACAAAACTTATTCTATTGGCAAACCCTCGGGTCTACGTAAGACAAACTGGAGCCCTTCAATGCCTCCCTCCGGATCCACTAACTCGGTATTGACGTATAATATGTCAGTGCCTTGACACCCATGGTTGCCCAGACACCAAGGTTACTGAAGTGGCAAGATGTTGGGATTAGCACCAGCCCTTTTAGCACTAAGGTGTCCGTGCCAGGATTACATTATCAATTAGCTAAGGGTTATTACTGAAAGTGCATCTTGACCTCTAGTGGGTTTTGATGATAGATGAAAAGATAATTTAGAAACTAATGATTCTGTTGAGAAAAAGTGTAGGTATTAGTATTACTGGAAGATGAAAGCGATGAATGGTGACCCCTACAAACAAGCGTTACCGGCTAAAGGACTCGAGGAGATTTAATTTCATTTTGATATTGAATTTGTCTTTAGGAAAGCTGTACTATTAAGAGGGGTTCATGCAAAGGCCTGATGTTGTGTCCAAGTGCTTAGAGTTATCCTTGATCTTTAGCGAGAGGCACAAAGCACCGTACTCACATGGGAAAAATGGGCTAAGTGTCAAAAGCCAGACCTGAAGTTCTGATACTTGCGATCGGAACCTCCGAACAAACTTCTCTATCTAAAAAAGAGGCCGGACCGAAAGTTCAAGTCGAGGTGACCTAAAGTTCTGGTCAAGGCTCTCTATTTGACAGAGAGAGATGATCGAAAGTTTTGATCGGAGCGACCTGAACTTCCGATCCCTTTTCTTCGTCGGTTCCAAGTATGACCAGAACTTCAGGCCTCCTAACCTGAAGTTCCAATGTTCAAATATGTAAGTAACGGCTAGTCACGGGTAGGTGAGAGTATTTTACTCCATCCACCCCCAATTTAAGTGGTGGACTGTCATATCTTTCAGACCTACCTCCATAGCTTCCCTAGGGTTTCTCTCCCTATCTACACCTTGGATCTAGTGTCTGGATTGTTGCTTTTAGTGGGGATTGGAGTTTTGGAGAGTTTGTGAGGATAGGTATTGGTTGAGCATTTGGAAATTGATGCCGGGGCTTCGTCTACGAGTTTGTTACTCTTGGAGGTCATCCTCAGAGCCGGCTAGGCTTTACCCACAAGCATCCAATCGTTGAGGACAGCCGGAAAGGTTTGTGAAGGTTTTACTCTGTCTCCAAAAGAAAAGGGATAACTTGAGTAGAAACCAAACTCGATCTTTGTGGTCACTTAGTGAGGCTTGAGATCGAGAGAGATCCGGCTCATTGGAATCCCTCAACGGAGATGTAGGGTCGTTGGGATCTAAACTTCAGTGAAAAATTCTTGTCTCTCTTGTTCAAAAAAATCCTTGTCTCTCTTGTTCCTCTCTTGCTGCCTTTATGGTTTTATTTGTCTTTTCTGCTCTAGATGCAATACTTGGTATAATTGCTTGCCTACTCTTTTGGTTGTAGCTCAGAGTAGTATTGGTTGCCCTTGATGGCATCTCCTTCGTGGAAATCAACTAGGACAGAAGTTTCGATCTTAAGGACTGGAAGTTCCGATCAACATTCTCTGTCAAACAGAGAAGGCTGACCGAAAGTTCCAATGTTTCGGACCGGAACCTCAGGTAGTAATTTAATTCCGCTATTTATCCTCCCCCCACCTCCCGAAGTGACATCAAGATCTTTTTAATTGCTACCCAACGATAATATCAATTACCGCAATAACCTACCAATTGTTGAAAAAGTTTGAAGAAATTTCATCAAAATTCATCGAATTCTGTCATTATTGACCAACTTTTGTCATCAGTGCCCGTCGATAGCATCGGTTATCACAATAACTGAGTGATTATGGTCGATAACGCCAACACCAGTCAGTGTTGACTTCTCGAGCCTAAATCACCTTGTATGTGGGATGAATTTTGCAATAGCATGTGTATTATAAACTAAACTTTACTTTGCATAGATGCTTAACTATAGCAAATTTAAAAACTAAATAAATTTGGAGTAGTTACCACAGACTCAAGGGCGACGGTAAAGTGATAAGCTCCGACATATAACATGTTTACAGCAATAGCCTTGGCGTCGACCACCAAACATGCCAGTAGCCACTGCGATTGGGTTGCCACGAGCGTCACGGCATCGGTGCCAGGCACCGACACATTATATATCGGTACTTTGGTGCCGATACGAGGGTTTATTCTACAGTAAGTTTTTCCAAGGGTTTAACCGTGAAATAGGTTTTCGAAGGTGACTACAATGTAAAATTCAGAGCATCTACCTGCCGGGCGCCGGACAATCGATCGATTAATCGGCCGGGCGCGCGCGATCCGTAAAGCTTAGCAATCATTCCCCGCAGGACCAATATGTATACACGTCGATTATTGCAACCCCTTTGGCCCGTTGGATTAATTATTATCGTTGCATCTTTTGCAATCTAGCTAGCAGATCTAGCAGTAAGTAAACTCCCAAATCTTCCTCGAATTGAGATCCAAGGCAAATAGCTCAGCTTCCTATGTAGATTGGATATAGCTGCTTAATTATTAGTGGCCGTTTTTGATGCGTGACGCTAGCTCCATGCCTGCCGATATAATTAAAAAATGGGTTTATCTCTATTAAGAAATTTGTCGTAACAATGTGCAGTATGGGCATTTTGCGGTAGCTGCTATCACCCATTAATTCATTTCTAAATCTTGCCGTGTCATTTTGCTATGGGGAAGAGGAGGGGAAAGAGTGGAAAATTCTGGTTTCCATTAGATAAACCTGTCAAGTTCAGATAATGCAGCGCTATCATCTCCCTTTTCCTTAATTAGAGACCTTTAATCATGATTCAACTTTTGAGCCATGTCGAAATTGTATATATGCCCATAGTACTCTACTCTATATGAGCTACCTGAATAATGTGATTATTTGTAAGTTGGTTCGGTGTAACAGTGTAATATATTGAAATGAAATTATTAGAATTTATGTCTGTAATAATAGCTCGATTTATTTTTATCCGGTTAATATTTGGTGTCATATAATTGGCCCGTAAAAGTAATATTTATGTGTGTGTATATATATGTGTGTCAACAAAGGTCTAAATTTGAGAAGTTTATTGTCGCTAAAAATTTAAAAACATTAACATTGTATCTAATAGTAAAGTTGTATCTATATATCAGGGAAAACTTCTACTCCCAAACCTGAATGTCTAGATTATAAATAAAGTGTTTTTGGGATAAAGAGAAATAAAAGCAACTATCATATCCTGAAATGTCCTCTATTTAGATTTTTTTTTCAACATATAGTTTGGATGTATATGGGCCTTTCGGCAACATACATCCTTAGCCAAGGATTTTAGGGCATGGTGTAGCGGGGACACGATCGATCAAAGGCTTTAGCTCTAGCAAAACCATTTGTTTTGCATGCATTTCTTCAAAATTCATATATTTTCTTGTCTTTCAGTTCCGGAATTTCCCACATATTTTTTTCCCTATCCCTGTATATTTTTTCTCTCTTATTTTACATGTTGCAGGAAACAAAACCTACATATATTACGTGTCTCCAGCTCCACGCATGATCTATAACTAGATAGCCAGCTTGTTGACCGTTAGTTATATATTTCCTTCACTAAAATAATGAAAAGGCATATATGGTGGATGAGCTTGATGAGAGTGTGTAGTCTCACCACCTCATCTCCTTCTGGGACATCTGGAATATGGATGGTAATGTCTTGTTCAGAGAGAGATATTGAAAGGTGTAGGTTGGTCGTTGAACCACGCTCGTATACAAGAGCGTTGGTTGCACCTACGACTAGCATGCATGGATGCATGAATGCCATATTTGGCCAGCTAGCACGGAAACCATGCATTCTCTCGACTGGCCTAGTATTACTACTACTACTACTACATTGGCTAGTTAGGGCATTCTCACAATATATAGTCATTACCATGCATATATATTCACATTATATATCAATGGCGGTGCCACCGCTTGGCGACCCGCACTCGTCTATGGACGTGTGCGTAATAATTTTTATGTTACTCTAGAAATTAAAAATTAAATTTTAGCAATAATTTAGTAATCTTTATTAGTAGTATTCTACCACCAGTATTATTATTAATAGAAGTAATTTTAACCGTTGATTTATGAGTTCTATTATCAGAGTGTGGGTATATATATATCTTCTACTATCATTAGTTAAGATGGTAGTATAAATAGATATGATTTATTATATTAGAAAATATAAACGATCTATATCGATTCTACTACCGGTAGAGACCATTATAACACACCTTAAAAATAATATTACTATAAGGAGTGAGGAAGACAGAGAGGATATATATTATATTGCCGCCACACCCACACCCACACCCACACACACACTGGAAAGAAAATGTCCATAGTAGCTGCCATACCTTCATTTTGTTTAATTTTCCTCAAAGTGAGAATAAAATGAAGAGGGTTGAATATAAGAATAAGCCAAACATCCTCAATAATCCAAGTTGAAGGAAAATTGTTTGATTTGAAAATAATGTGCGTTGCCTTTACTTACTGAGGAATATGATTAAGGTATGTACAATGGGATGTACATAAATAGCTACTCTCTTCGTCTAAAAATATAAGCATACCTAGATTTGATGAATTTGGATAATTATCCATATATTTTTGGACGGAGGGGGTATATACATCAATAATGATTTGTATAAAAAAATAATTCTTATCAAAATTATATAGATTCATAGCTAGGAGTGCATGTATTTTTTGATGGAGAGAGTATATACATCAATAGTGATTTGTATCAAAAATAATTCTTATCAGCATCCACATTCCTAATAATATTATGCAAATTTTATACACATAAGAATGGTTAAAGAATCTTCTTTCAAATAATATTGGGCAATTTGACATCATCCATGAAAATTATTGCAGAGGGGGTTCACATGTATCTTGTGTGAAAATCGGTGTAATGCCTTGTTTAATTTACATTTAATCTATCTAAAGGGAATGTCGCTGTTAGTGACACATTGACGGAACAGGTTCCATCATCACGGTTGACTTATTAATTTGGATACACCGGTTTATTTTGACTTTACCTTACCATTTCTTTACACTATGCTTGATCAAGCTAACCACAATTTTAAGGGGGGATTTTATATTGCTAATATATCTTTTTTATATATGTTAACATCAAGTACTTTTATGTTCTATAATGATATACGTGTGTTTAAGATGACGTAAGACTTTGATCAACATATTTAAGAGCTCATTTCTAATTTATCTCCGTTTTGCGAAATAGTTCGGTTATTTAAAATTTTATAGCTAGCTAGTCCTTGTTGAATTAATACTACTAGCACAGTACACTATAAATATAATAGATACCATCTTGCACATGAAATGCATTTATTCAATCAGAAAACCACCATAAAAATATTTTAAAAGAATAAAAAAAATATATGCTTGCACCGTTCATGCATGCATGGCTGGCTAAATAAAGTCTCTTTGTATCGTGTAGTACGCACACCACATTTTATTCAGACTTTATACGGTAGTAGTATCATGCCAGCTCACAAAACATATTACTATTCTTTACAAACTATGACATATCACCGGTGTATTGGATGTACGTACGGAGTGTGATTAATTATGGACCGTATTATTCGTACTTGGTAGCAGCTGTTGCTGGACGTACTGCACGTACATATACGCTCATATTTGTTGACTAATTTGTTTGGACCGTACGTATAAAAAACTTAAATGTAATGATATTAAACAGGAATTAGTTCAGTTCTCCTATAGACGTTCTAAATGGGCCAATGGCGCCACAGCATGCAATTCCTAATCAACGAATAAAACACGAGACATGAATCAAAATACATATATTGTAGATGAAATCTACATTTTTCTTGCAAAAAGTAAAAAAAAAACTGTACCAAACTATGGATATATTTTTAATAATATATCGATCGATATAGAGAGGCGGCTAGACCTAATAAGCTAGCTAGAGGGAAACAACCGATGCTGTGCAGCAAAGCAGCTACTGTGGGGGAGAGAGAGAGAGAGAGGGGCATGTGCAACCTAATTTAGCTATAGGTACTACCTTCACGGTCACAATCGTGCTTGCAACATCACCTTTTATTTTTGTTATGATCGGTTGCCATGTATGACATTTTGGGTTTTCGCATGACTAATTAAACACATAATACACGTTTTGTTTATCAGATGTGTAGGCAATATTAATGTAAATCAAGAAAATAAACATATGCATATCTTAGCTTAAACCAAACCATAGTGTCCTTTTTTGGCATAGTAGACCAATTGTTGTCGTCGTGCTGATAATAGCATGGATTTTATATGGACCATATATTGATGTTATATAAGTAGTTATGTAACATTGATGTCTAAGTTGCAATTTGACTAATCTCATAACTTTATTTGTAAAAATTGATACGCTAACTACTCTCTTCGTTCTAAAATATAAACATCTCTAGGTTATTTAGCAAAAATTAAGATATAAGGAAAAAGATCCCCTTTAGTCAACTCGTTGGTTAAATTTTAAATTTCAAATTCCTTAGACCTGATGCTTAGATTCATGTGAATTGGAATCAGTGTCATATAAATACTTATATTATGATACAGATTTTAAATGCTATAAATGCTTACTCCATTCGTCCTCTTCTATAAGCAATATTTCTCTTTTTAGAAAGATTGAGATTAATAAGAAAAGACTAGTATACTCCTTATTAAATAAGTGATGATTTGGGTAGGATGATAGATAAGGGATAAGAAAAAAAATGAATTTGAATAAAAAATGGTCGATGGGACAACTAGGACAATAAAATCTCTTGTATTAGAGAATAAGTTAAAATCTTAAAATCCTTTATAGAAGGAGACAGAGGAAGTATATTTTAGAATGCAGAGAGTAGATTATTGTGTTATTACGAAATTGGCTAGTTTGATTGCAATGGTCGTACCATCACCGTATATATCCACGTAAATCGCCCATTTTCAACACTGATTTTTTTAAAAAAAAGGTGTACTTTGTTCTCTTGATAGAGGAAATTAAGAAATAAAGTTTAATTACTAATTACTAGCCTTATTTAATCTATCTCCCTAGCTAGATTCACCACAATAACTTTGGAAGGCAAAGAAAAGTAGTAGTAGATGCAAGGGGAGAAAAGGAAAAAGAGAAGTTGGCAGCTTGCTAGCTAGCTTCTCCCCCCTGACCACCACTCCCACATTTCCAAGCCCTCATCAACCTCACCTCTCTCTCTCTCTCTGTGGCTTGTTCATCAACTCTCATATCACCAATTCACCACACCAACATCAAGATCTCCATATCATCAACCTCTCTACCCTATAGCTTCCACACCAAACCCTATATCTCTCTCTAGCTCTTCTTCTTCCTCCTCTCCGGCCGCTCTCTGCACTTGGAAGATCTCCACCGATCCACATGGCGTCCACCACCAGCGACAGCCTCCCCTCCTCGCCGTCCCTCCCCACCACCGCCGGCCTAGACGCCGGCGCCGACCAAGAGTTCTCTTCCCAGCACCAGAGCCTCTTCCTGCCCTCGTCCTCCTCCTCCTACCTCGACTCCCCCTTCCATGGCCTCCTCCACACCTCCTCCTCCGCCGCCGGCGTGTCCCCCTCGCAGGCGCCGCCACACCCTCCCCCTCCGGCGCCGTCGAAGCCGCCCAAGAAGCGCCCGAGAGCGTCCCGCCGACCGCCCACCACCGTGCTCACCACGGACACATCCAACTTCCGCGCCATGGTGCAGGAGTTTACCGGCTTCCCTGCCCCGCCCTTTGCGGCCGCGCCACCACCCGCCGTCCGCCCTCGCCTCCTAGGCGGCGGTGGCCCCTCCGCCATCCTCCCGCCCTTCCTGCTGCGCCCCTCCCCCCTCAAGTACACGCACAACCCCGCGCCGCCGCTACCCCAGGCTTGCACCACCGCCCTCCTCGGCAACGCGGGGGCCGCCGCCGCCACCAGCACGAGCTCCCTGGTCGACGCGCTCGCGCTGTTCGCCAGGAGCAACGTGATGGCGACGCCGCCAAGCGCCGCCGCCGGTGCTGCATCTGGCAGCGGATCAGGCGTCGATCAGTACCACCACCACGGCGGCATGGTGGGCGGGTTGTTCAACCCGTTCGAGGACTACGAGACCACGGCGGCGGAAGGCGACAAGTTGCACGGCGTCACCGGCGGCGGCCATGGCGGCTTCTTCTCCCCGTTGGGCGCCGGCGACGACAAGTACGAGCGGCACTAGCGCCACGATCGATCGAGCACGTACGCCGCGTGTACGTATCTTTCTCTCTATATATACCTCTGTGTGTTTGCGTGTGGAGAGAGATGGAGAAAGAGAAGCATAGCTAGCTAGCAAATGGAGCTAGTAGCTTCCACTACTTGCCACTGCAACTGTTGGCATTTGTTGTGAGAGTTAATTTCTTCTTGTTAATTTGGTTTTGAGATGATACGATGCATGTACATAAAATTTATTTAATTTGGATATTTTTTTGTTACTTTCTCCGACTCTTCTATTTTTGAAGTTTTCCATGTTGGTCAAATGTTTGGTGCAAATTAATTGAATTTAACGGAATTAAGCTAGTGATGTATGCATTGCCCATTGGCCTTGAGCGATCCAAAGATCATTCGTAGAAAATATGCAGACTTGTAAAGGCCATAATGTTCGGTTTCCATCGCTAGCGAGCGAGCTAGCCACCAAGAGTGTACGTCCTTGTCGAGATGAGATGAAATCATCCAACTCCTTTAGTTTCCCTTCCATTTCTATCAGTTTTTTGGATGGATGTATGCATGCCGTACCTTCTGTGAAAGGTACGGTTCCTAGCTAGCTTCTTGGTGTGTCGTCTTGGCTATTTGGATCTTGGTCTATCTATTTGCAAATTGCAAGTGGCAGCTCATGTGTAAACTGTTGCGCGAGTGAGAAATTCATCTGAGTTTGCTTTCTAATATTCTCTTATCTGGTAAATGATACTGCTTATGATTGAAATGCGAATCGTTGTTAATTTTGAAAATGTATGGAGGCTGGGTCACAATAACATGTAAAACATGAATATGCATATGTTTCTTATCAAGTGCAAAACTAGCTCATAGCCAATTAAATGCATTAGAATTTGAGCCACAAAATTGTCTAAAGAATTGTTTGATGAATATGATTGACTAGTTTCTGGAGATTCAGTGTCTGTACATAACTATATTACAACTGATAAGTGCAAAGTTGTTAATTTTTTAATGCACATGCTCTATGCTTCTCTCTATTAATAACGTTGGTTCTTATGTTGGACATTACATCCTCCATCCCAAAAAATCAATTCCTGGCTATGAACCTGAACAAGTGTGTGCCTATGTCTGTAGCCAGGAATTGTTTTTTTTTTTTGACAGAGAGTGTAATTGTGTATCGTCTATTAAGACTTACATATTGTATGAGTCTCATTATGATACATCTTTGATTAATTGGCTTTGCTTGGAACACATAAATTAGACATGAAACATAAATTTCAGTTTCCAAAAGAATGAAGAAGATAAAATCTAATTAAACAAAATGCCACATGCAGATTTTTTCTCAACAATTTAATTATTAGGTGTACAGTAGAACTTTTTTGTTATTTCAATACCTCACAAATCAACTTTCATCTCTGATTTTGCTAGCTAGCTTTAGTAGTTGTGCTCCTGGCTTTATCTAGCTATCCACTGTTCTTATGTCTGGTCTTCTTCATCCGTCCGTACTGTTTTGAACCATGTCTTAACATTGATGAAACTAAGGCCAGTCCCAGTACATGTTTAATAGAGGTTATATATATATTAAATAGGGTAACACATCAGCATATATGATGATATGGCAAAAAAATTAAAGAGGAGAGAAACAAGAGCAGTTTCATTAGGATGAAACAGGTGCTCACCGTTTCCAACACGTTGAAAACCGTATGAAACTTCCATTGAAAGATTTTGGTTTCATCTCTACATGTTTCATCTACTCCTATTGGTCACTTAAATGCAACATTTAAATGATATGCTAGCATATGAAACCGTGAAATGGAACTTTGTATTAGGAGAAGTAGTCTCATCTATCAACTTAAATATTCTTAGATGACATGGCACTCTTGGAAACTGTATAATGAAACCTTTCATTGAGAATGTCCTAATAATTAACTGCTCAATCCCTTGATTTGAAAGCTGTTCATATAAAATTAAGAAATTTAATTCAAAAGGAAATTAGTGGACGATATTTGGAATCTCCCTTTGAAATTACCACGTGTACTAGAGCATATTTAATATATAATTTGTTGTGGTCATATATAAATTAACACAGCCATTTATCATCATTTATTCATATGTACTTGAAAGAACTTCAATACTAACATACTGTTTGCCTATATATTAAAATGTAATGTACTTTGTGCCATCACGTGTGCATACGCAAAATTATTTAAGAGTTGATGTACGCATACAGTACCACTAGCCTTATCTCTTTCTGTGTTTATCGCACATACGTAAAAAAAGTCATATATATACTACTAGAAATTAAAAGGTTTGTGTGAAAAAACCACTCAAAAATATTATCCCCTCTTTATTTGTTAGAAAAAATGTTTAGCATCGAAATGATTCTGAAAATTATATATATTGTTATTTTCAGTGCTAACATTATAATGTACTAGCTATAGGTGTGTTGCAACGAGCCAAGTGGATGAAATGATCTTTGTACTCTGAAATGATGAAAACTGCTGTTTTTTTCATAAGAGTTGATGAACAAAGGAACAAGTGGATGAACGATTTGCATCTTTTCTTTTCACATATAATAATACATATATATTTATGTGTGAGCTATATATTCATCTATCCACGCAAAAAAAAAATTAAACTTTTGTGCGAATGTATGCTCGGAAAAATCAATTTTTTTCAAGATCAATATATACCGTAGCTGATTACTTTTGATTGCTACTATGCCTGTTAAACAGTTATCTCAGCATGCATAATCCAATATTGACTTAATTGAGAAAAATGTGGAAATGCAAGGATCAAGAAACTTGATCAAACTAAGAGAATATATGTAGGCCACGTCCAAGCCAAACATAACTTGAATAACAGAGAAGACGGTGATGTACTACAACTAAACACGTGCTGCCAAACAGGCCGCTGTTAGTATCTATCATCAAATATTGACTCCAAATAAATGGTTTTACTTTTCTTTGTCTAGTTCCAGTGATCAGCTGGTCGGTTACTTTTCATGAGTTATCATATATATATATATATATATATACACACACACACATATACACATACTATGTTGCCATGGAACTGTGGGTCTGGGAAAGTATATCTGAAGATATGCATGATTGCACCATCTAACATTGTTTGCCATCCATTGTTGTCTGATGAGATACACATGCACATATGGTCTTCCCTACCCGATCTAACTCTCGGAGGGAAAATGAAATATCCAAAGCTAAAAGTACTGCAGGACTCCAACCGTAGCTGCACTTTACCTACCGCAGAAGGACCGATGTTACATGCATGGCAAGCCCTTTCACACTGAACCTGATATATAACACATAAAGTAATGTTTGAAACATCATGCACATATATACAATTCGTCATCACTCCAAGTACTTAAAATTGCTAACTGTTTTATCAAAACTATCAGTTTGTTACAATATTTATCAGTCATTTTAGAGAACTACAATAATAATTGATGGTTTTATCAGAAAGCTACAGTTCTGTTCGTCTAATTGGCCAGACCCATATGTCAAAAACACATATAATTACTCATACGACTAACTTAAGTTGACATATCAGATATTCCTGGTGAAATCATTTGTTATTATTGTAGTTCTGTGAAACATCGGACTAAATCTATAATAAAAAGTGATAGCTTCGATAAAATAGTTATAGTTCTATAAATCTACTCTTAGTAGTAAACCAATCTAACATCCAAGTTAACTTGAGAACTGTCGTCACCTCTCACCGGAGGGATCAGTGATCATATCTAATTAACTACTACTACCATTTTACTAGCTAAACACAAACCTAATGCATGGCCAATGCATGTGTAGCTAGCTAGGTTATTAGAGAGAGAGAGAGAGAGAGAGAGGGATGAGTAGCGGCGGCCCATGGGTTTGCACAGTGGTAATCTTGAGGTTTTTACGATGGGCAAGCAGATGAGATGCAGGACAAGATCCATCGGAAATCAGTGCACCTAAAAACCCTTCAGAAAGGCAGGCGCCTTTTCCTCAAGCCAGCCATCTCTCTCTCTCTCTCTCTCTCATCTGCAGCTAGCTGCTGCTAGTAGTGGAGGAACAAATCGATTGCAAGGAGCAAAGAGTGGGGGCCATGCATCCATGCATGCAGCTCTTCCTACTGGTAGCTAGAGGTTGTGTTTGTGTGATGATGATGATGGCCTAGCCTACTACTACTACTGCTAGCCCTCTAGGAGGGTGTCCTGAACCCCCACTAGCTCGACAGTAGAGAAGGAGAACACTGGAGAGCTCACCGGCCGGGAGCTAGACGATGGTGGTGGTGGTGCCCTCATGCGCCTCTTGGCATATTTGGGCCATCATTAGTCTATTTGGCGCTGCATGATTGTATTTATTCTGCATATTTCACTTAAAAAACGATTTTTTCAGACACTATAGTTTTCTTTTTTTAGACGGGTTTTAAAGAATCCTCTTGTAATGTAATAATAGCGAGAAGACTTAAAAGACTAAACCCGCTAATAAAAATTAACTATTTTCATTGACCTTTAGTCATAGACGAACGATCAAACCGTCCGTAAAAAATCTATTCTAACCACCGGCGATTTATCTTTTTTTAGTGGTGCTTGTGCCCCTCAATCACATATTCCAAGGTTAAAAAAAACTATTTAGGTCGAGCATATTCCATATTTTGTGCTCGTGGTAAATGGGTGCCACGGCACAGTTCAGGTTCGATTTGCCTATAATTGGTGGGGCCGACATTGTTGAAATGTGGGTCCTATTGATAGTTGGCATGTAGTAAAACTCAAATGGCTGGCTAACTCTAGCTTAGGGGATGCTCTTAATTAATTTCTTCGGAGAGTGTCCACTCACCTGCCTGACCTCCAACATTTCCCCTTATGCTTGCTCATTTTGGCGGTCGAATACACAACATCCATTAATTGGGACACGAAAAGAGGGTACAAAAGTTTCACAACTATTACACATAGATAGCGGGTGCACATATATGTGGGTGCATATATATGTTTGCTGTAAAAATTAAAAAAAAAAAAAGCTTGTTGGCACACGGCCGGGCATGCATGGGTACGAACTACGACCCATATAGGTTTCCTGATTGCCATCGAAACAATCGGCTGGCCAGAATGTCTGTCACCAATGCTACCACATACATGCACCTAGCTAGCTACTCTCTTCGTCCCTATATAAATACAGTTGTAGGAAATCTCTTGCGTATCAGCTGAAAAGATAAATGACTTAAATACTCCTAATAAATCACGCAGGCAAAAGCTATGCTAAAGAGAACTAGCAAAAGCTCAAGAATAGTGTGTAAGTGTGTGTCTAAACTTCACGTGTCCCTCTGCACAAGGTTTGCCACAGCTAAGCTTGGTGCAAAATATATAAGTGATTGACAGGTAGGCCCGGATGTATGCTCAGGATTCTCTTGCCAGCCACTCCGGGCACACATGCTCGGTGACACATGCACGTGGCTACCTAATAATCTAAGCCCTCAAACTCTTACTAGCTACTGTGGCCAGGTGGTCGTGTTCTTTTTTTTCTTCGGCAAAAAGGGCAGTCCAAAAGATATGGTCGGTCAGACATCCATAGCGTCGATAGACATGATGGGGTTGTGTATGAACCATATTAGGCTATTCGATGTTTGAAATTTTAATTTAGACACTGCTATTACTTCCTTCATTATAAAATAGAGTAATCTAATACTAGATTAAACAATACTACAAATCTGGATAGGACACTAGACAAGCTACACGGGACTGCCGTCAACAATATTGGGCAAGGCATGCGAGGAGGCGAGAGAGGACGAAGGGAGGGAGAGAGAGGATGACAAGTAGGTCTCACACTGTGACTGATATGTGGGCTCGACAAATTTTTTTGAAATTATCAATGGCATGTGGGTTCTATTTAGTTTTTTATTTTTTTCTAACTGTGATTCTATGTAAGCGTCATGTAGCCACTATATAGGACGAAGACTAGATCAATGTGCCACGTGGACAGCACGATAGTAAACACCACCGTCAATACAGCCGAGGAAGTTGTTTTACACCGGTTTTAATAGTTGGAGTAATAGTTATATCTAGTTTTACGGTTGAGGGATACGAATCAGATTCGACCTATAATTAAGTGAGTGAAATATGACTTTTTTCTTTTCTTCATATACGCTGAAAGTTCTTTAGACCCACAATTTACTTCATAGGCCTGAATTAAAGTTGTTGTAGGCTGAAATTCCCTCGTCGTTTTGCCTTTTCACAGACAGTTTGATCCGCTCTGTACGAAATTAATTACTCTATGGTTTCTTCCATCTTTTTTGTCTGATCCCCTCTACACGGAACATAATGCTTCATTTCTTTCAGCATTTCTTGATACGTATAGTAGTGATTTTCTCTCTTCCCGTTCGACATGCAAGTCAACAAATGGATGGACTATAAAGTCTGAAGATCCAATCGATAGAACTGTTTCTTAGGTTGGTTGGGTCTATAGGTGGCCAAACGGACCTCCTGGGCCGGCACAGTTCGAGGCCCGGTCCGGTACGACACGGCTTATGTAGTGGCCTATGCTGTGCCAGTCCACGTACCGAGGCCTCGGTCCGGTGCTGGGCCGGCATGGGCCTGCTCGTTATGTAGGCCGATCGTCGGTCCATTAGCATATTTGACCAACAAAATTTGAAAATATGAGATAGAAAAAAAAGAAAAATAGAAAACCGAAGAAAAAATATTAGGAAAAAATAAAAAAAATAGTGGAAAAAATTAGAAAAAATAAGAAAAATAGGGGAATATAGAAAAAATGATGGGCCGACCAGACCGTGCTCGTGCCAGCCCAGTGGCAGCCATGCCATGCCGAGCCGGCCTAGGGGCTGAGGCGTTGGCCCAAGCACGGCCTAGCCAAACGGACCGTGCCAGCACGGCCCACCGGCTTTCGTGCTCGGGCTAGCCTAGGCACGATGCTACAACTGTGCCAAGCCGGCCCAATAAAGCACGGCCTATCTGGCCAACACTAGTTAGGTCCGGTTTGAATCATTCCCATTTTGAATTAGGAACAAAGTAAACTTGGGTGAATAAACTTTAGGTTTCAATTTATTGTTACTAGTATGACGGCCGTGTGTTGCAACAGGATCTTACGTAAGAGCGGGCTGATGTGTCCACTCTTGATCGTGGTCCAATTTTTACTATAAAAATATTAGAAAACAGTATACCATTGAAATAGTATAGACATAATACGTAGATATCAGATATGATACCTAGCTATCAGGTATGTACCGTTATAACGGTATACCATTTTCTAGTCTTTCTGTTTTAAGTATATATCCTGCTTTTTTTCGGTGGTGCATGCTTCGGTTTTTAGTATGCTGGTTTTTTTATGAGGTGTGTTTATATGTGTCGATTGTTTTTTATGGTTTTTCCAGCATGGTGGGGGAAGGGACGGTGCTGTGCGCAATGGGAGAAGCGAACGGACAACTTAATTTTAAAAGTAGTACAGACAAAAAGAAAATTAAGAAATATGCATTATTATTGTCTTACAAATATGTTTTGTTGGCTATCATGCCGTGAATCATTTTTGAATCCCCTAGCATAAAGAGATTTTTTTTTAATTACATGAAAGACACACACATATTATTACACGCGTACACCATACTCGCACACTAGCAAGTATGCTCTCTAACACAAACATAAAGAGATATATGCCAACAGCAAATCCCTAACCTAACTAAATTTCTATAAAAATACACTTGTGTGTGCATAAATATTTAGACACTAGGAACTAAAACCCGATGAATAGAGTTACGTGCTCACGACTCTACTACTACATCTTTGACGCTTCTCCAATAAGAAGGCTAATTTGGCGCAACCTCTTAGACCACACATTTATATCATTCATGACCATTGGTTTGCTTTGACATTTGTGCACTAAATAGTTGTATACGTTTATAATATATACAGAGGGGAATATATCATATGTACACAAGCTTTCCGACTTAGAATCTACTATTAATTTTAGTCCTATAAAAAGAAATACCCAGGTTCAAATTCTAAACTTAACAAAGGTGTTTGTATTTACGACTAATTATTCTTTTAGTGATAGGTGACATACCCGTCGATAGCAAGACGTCCGTGGTTACTTTGTCAATCTCAAGATATATCAGTCTAAGTCTTTGAATGTAATCATAGGAATAAGATGTGTATTCATAGGGATGAACGTGCGTATGTATGTAAGATCCTATGTTTGTACTGTATTTTAGAAAAAAAAAAACTAAAAAGGAACAATCCCCCATCCCCCTATCTCTTTCTCACCTCACTCGTATACCCTCTCCAATCCAACAAACAAGCAACTGGTAGCAGCGACAAATCAACATGAACGCTAGCGGCAGAACGTGTATGCAGACGAAGCATAGGGGTTTGGAGCCTTGTAGCACAGACCGATCCAGAAAAATTCTAGAACCCAGATAAATTTAGCTACATCTAGCATTTACTAAAGAAAAACTATCTTAACCCATTAGAAAACATAAAAAATTATTGGAGTTTTCGATGACGGGCAGCCGCCCTAGCCCCTAGGTCGCCGGTGGTAAATCCACCGCTTCCTTGGAGGCTTACAGCACTGGCAGCATAACACCATTGGCGTTGGTGACGGAGTACCATGCATAGAGTTATTCATAGAAGACAGTAGCAAAGCACATCAAGTGGGGCTTATTGGCAGAGCCCCGGTGAGCTTAGGTCTACAAACCACCAGGTTTGTTTTCTCCGGCAACCGCAAAGAAGTATTGCCTTCCTTCCCGACATCGCGGCCAGTGCCAGATTTTACATCCTCTTTGCCTTCTCTGCACCTTTGCCCTCTCTATTGTCACTAGGAATGGGTGTGGGTTAGTATACGGGTAATCCGTGGGCTAACTCTAATTAAACTAAATAAACTAAATTTTATTTTTATTATTAAAAAATAAAATTTATTTTATTTAGCTGAACTAGATCAGACAACAAATTATCCGCAAGCCAATTCGTGTCTATCTCTAATTGTCATTAGCGTCCTTGCAAGGTGCACAGCATCATCTCGTCAATCTCCAAAAATAAAAAGAATTGAGTTTCAAAGGGAATGGGAAAAATAAAAAAAATACTTTCTCATTCGGCGCCTCTATGGAATGTCTTACATGGCGTGAAAATGAAATTACTGTATAGTCGTATACTCAGTTAAATGTGTGATCATATATGCTTAGTTAAATGTGTGATCATATATGCTTAGTTAAATGTGTAGCCATAGTCCTATACCAGATTTTGGTAGGGTAGTAAACCAAGCATTTCATCAAAAGTTTTTCTTATATCAAAACCTTGGCATTACATACTTGTTGTCTCTTATTGATGGAAAATGGCACTAAACCAAACATGTCTATCAATTCTATATATCCTACCAAATTTTGGTAGTCTCAAATCTGGCTTCCAAACCAAAATGACCAATATAATGTTATAGTTTGTTTTTTCCTACCTAAGTTATTGGTTCCCAATCGATGCCAGTATATTTTCGCTCCGATAGTTCCATTGAATATTCCAATAGTTCAAAACTTCTACTGCCTCCATTTACTATTATAAGATGTTTAAAGTACATCAAACTTCATCAAGTTTGACCAAAGTTTATAGAAAAATATATCAATATTTTCAACAGAAAACAAATATACTACAAAAATATATTCAAAGTTTAATTGTTGTAGATATGGCTACCTTTTTCTATAACGTGGTCACTTGAAAGAAATTTGATTTAGGACAAAGCTAAAATATATTATAATATAGAACAGGATATATTATAATATAGAACTGAGGGAGTACCATTTTTGTTTTCAGCTATACCATCGTTTGGCATATAGTAAAGTGGCTTATTTAGCAACCAAAAAATAATTTATAGGTAAAACTTTTATATTTATGTCTTTAACAATTTAAAAGTCAATGCTAAAAAATAAACTATGATAAAAAAAACCTAAAAAATCAACTCTATAATTAAGTTTTAGAACTTACATTTTGACGACGGCTTATAAGCTGTTAATACAGGAGAAAACATCGTTCTCGAGGAGCTCATAGGTTCGATGAGGTTTCCGATCGTTTTCTGGTCCGAAGCAGTTTACGCCTGGGCCTGCACGCCGGTGGGCCCCACCGTATTCGGCCCGTTTGCTACAGAGGTGGGCCTAGTGATGGGCTTACGGAACGTGACGTGCCAAAGGAAGCCACCATTTGGCCCCATGATCCAAAGCTCCGTGCGCGGCTGGACCAACATCGCGCTCGCGCGCGCACTCGCGGACCTAACTGCTCCCGATCGATCGGGTTCGGATCGGATCGGACGGACGCTGAGGGGTCGCACTCGCGTCTCCGCGGCAAATCCCAACCGCCCGTCCGTCGCCCACTCGCATCGTACGGCTACGCGAGCGATGGACCCGGGCAGGGAGTGGTGAGTGGGATCCTCCACCTTCCGAGTCAAACTACAGTACATCATATGATGTCCCAGGACAACGGCTGAATCCCAATCCATTCTTTGAAAAGCAGAAATCTCACATGAAGGACTCATGCATTTGTTGGTAGCTCGACATTGATAGGGCACTACCACATTTAACATTAAAGGTCGGTTTGGTTTATGGCCTAAATTGGTCTTACCAATATTTATTAGTTTTGATACTGTTTAGTATTTACTAGTTTAGTTTCTATTTAGAGTAAAGCCAAATTTTGGCAAGGGTAGAAAAAATATGGTACTTTAATAGTTAACCTAGGTTATTTTGGCTTCAATCCAAAGGTAACTTTCTCTTGCTAAAATTAGTTATGCCTAAACTTGCTAAAATTTGACATTAGCAAAAATTGGTTAGGTCAATTTTCGTCCAAACCAAACCAATCATAATCAACTAACTACGTGACTAAACTCACGTCACCAACTACCAAGAATTCAGCCTCGCCGCGTAACCCATACATCAATTTCGATTTACTGAATATTTGCAAAAGGGGCAGATTTATTTTACACCCCTCACCTATGTTAAAATATCGAGATCATATATTTGACCGGTTCATCTTCTAATTTCTTTAAAAAATGGATTAAAATCTGGTCTCTGTATCTAAGCCAGATGTACACGCCCAAGGTTTATGTTTTGGCACGGGAGACGATAGTAGGATTTATGTTTTGGCACGGAAGACGACAGTAGGATTTATTTGAGGGCACCAATGTCTCCTGTAAAATTAAAGAATGATATGAGCAACAGAAAAAAATTGGAGAGTACCTCTGACAACAAAAACTCCCTGGTCTCTAGAGGTAGCAGAAATGGTTGATGAAGAGCCATGCTAAATACCAAAAAAGTGCCCCATCGCTAAAATGAGAACTTTTCCAATCTAATTGCTTGGAAGTTTTCGCCCTTAAAACCATTCACAATAGTGTACAAGTATATAGCCTAGTGGACAGCCTTACTCAGTTTACACTAATTATATTATAACTCCTCACAAAAGAGTATTGCAGCTTCAACAAACTATTTTTTAAAGAGGTAAATTGCACCAGCAATACATGAACTTATCGGATGGACATAATCTAATACGCAACTTGCAAAATGTTTGAAGCGGTACAACAACTTGTGCTGTATTTGTGAATTAAGGCTGAAATAGTCTATATTAGGTAAGTAAAGTTTACACTCGTCAATATATCGATTCTTTTTTCATTCCATTACTGCCTTTAACCATGACACGCACCTTAAAAAAAAAAGTTAAAACACGATATTTAAACTAATTGCTTTATAACTGAATTGAATAACACATCCACACTAACTCAGCACGCATAGAGCACATGAATCATATATGCATCTTGGCATCTCTTTGATTCTGCAATTGCTCAAACCATACTTATATTAAAAACAACTAAAACAACTAGGTAACATAGTTGAAAAATAAAACATGTTTAAAAAAAAGGTTCACTAGCCAATCATCCCTGATTGCGATGTGCCATGCCATAAGCATCAAAATGCTCTGATTAGCCAATATGGACAGTAATGATCTTGATGTGCATGCACCATACAAATTGTTATACCACTTGAAACGTTTTATAAGTTGTTGCACTCAATTATATTCACCTACTAGGTTCTTATGTTACGCACATAATTTACTATTTTTTAAAAATTAGCAGTATTGGCTCTAGTAAAAGTTGGTGAGTGCAAAAATTTTAACCTAATTTTTCATTGACACATGTTTAAAGGGCGATGGCATGTGCAGGTATGTCTCTTTATATACAGTAAAAAAGAATGAAAAAAATATAAAAATAGGTGGAAGAAATATGAAAATACAGTAGAAAGTACTCCTCCTAACACCTAGAAGTACTACTCCGTAACAAACAAACCGACTACGATGTGATTTCACGGATTTGGGGGTCGCCTGTGTACGCGACGTCCGTGCGTGCTGTTGTGGTACTTGCCATTTTTCAGCCCAAGCCTAGCCCGCACACACAGCGAAAGGACCTGACCCCACCTGTCAGTGGTTAGTAATTAAGTGACAACCGTGACAGTAGCCACGCGTATGGTGGACTACGGGGGCAGAAGAAGCACGAGAGAGTGAGACACCTCACCCTCCTCCAGCTCCAGCCATCCTCCTCCGCCTCTCCACTTCACCTCACGAGTCTCACGCACACCTCCCCCCTTTCTAGAGAGAGAAATAGCAGCAACGACAACGCCGTCGCCGCCTAGAGAGAGAAATCACAAAGGCCAAGAGGGGGAGGGAACGAGGCAGCCAGATGGAGAGGGCGGCGCCGGTGAGGAAGTCCCACACCTCGACGGCCGACCTGCTCGCGTGGCCGCAGCAGCAGCCCGACGGCCCCGCCACCACCACGCCGTCGCCCGCACGCCGCCCCCACCAGGTAACCCCGGCCGGCCCCTCCTCCCAGTCGCCACCGACGCTTCCCTCCTCCCTCTCCGTTGGTGCGATGCTTTTTTCTGTTTTGTTGAGCTCACGCATCTCGGCTGATTTGCTTGGTTGGGGTTCTGCGCAGCCGTCGGAGGCGCTCAGGAAGGTGGTGTTCGGGGGCCAGGTCACGGAGGAGGAGGCCGAGAGCCTCAACAAGAGGTGAGGGGGGATCCGAGGATGGGATTGGATTTCCATCTCTCCTTGTTGGCCTCCTCGTCGTCGTCGTCTTGATCCAGATCAAGCCTACGTGATCCCGACCTGTGCTTTAATTATTGCTGTCGCCGCGTGCGTGTTTCAGGAAGCCATGCTCCGCGCCCAAGTGGAAGGAGATGACCGGCAGCGGCATTTTTGCGGCCGGGGCCGACGGGGAAGCAGAGGAGCCCGGCAGCGCTGCGACGACCGGCCGTGCCACCCCGCGCAATTACCAGGTGCTGCTTTAGGAAGATACAATGGAGCAAATTCATGATATTGAGTGTTTCATTCTTTGTTGAATTCAATATTCGTTTTCCCCATGTGCATTTATGCTAGAGAGTAGAGATTACCGTTGTAAGTTACATAATCTGATATGCTGGGCGCGCTGTTTTGCAATGTTGTTACTTGTTAGCATGAATGCTATGAGAAAAAAGCTTGTGGCGTTGTTAATGCATAATTAGCTTTTCTATGGAACAAATTAGAAACTCAAATTGATAGGTTGAACAAAATCTGGTAATCCAAGTTCTGCTAATTGTTTGATCTGAAAATTGCTTAGCTTTTCCTTTTCTATGTTGCTCTACCTACTTCAAATGTCAGCAGCATACCAACATGTATAGACCTGATTATGTGGTAAAAGTTCCAACTATCCTACTGTACGGTTAATTTGTTGAACAATGAACATTGCTGCTAGGCTTTTTTTGTAACTGGTCGATGTTGCTGCCAGCATTTCTTGCTTCGTAATTTCTGGTGTATAGAATGTAATGTACTTAGTGGATATGTGGTTACAGGCAAACTTGATATTTTTTCCAAGAGTAAATTGCACTTTACGCCGGATAGTGTGTACCTCGTTTCACTTTGCAAAGGGTTTTACTACACACTTTCACTTTACACCAGTATCAAAATAAGTTTCATTCTACACTAGGTTGCTCATATAATCAAAGGGAAATCTTGTAAAATATGAGTGAAACTTATGAGGCTTCTTGTATTTAGACCATGTTTCACAAAGTTTATTCAGATTTTACGAAATTTCATGAAATTTCTATGGGTTTGATGATGTATCCTGGTGTTAAGTCAAACTTATTTCAATCTACCATGGTGTAGGGGCAAGAGTAATGTCTAACATGACTTAGGTTTACTGTATTACTTCAGATGAATCCAGGGTAATCATAATGAATGACATGCCATGAGATTAAAGCAGATTTTTTATAACTGCAGCCAGTTACTGTGAGCCACATTTCATTTGCTGAGGATGGAAGTGTTCCTCCCAAAAAGCCAACTTCGGTGGCTGAGGTAGCAAAGCAACGTGAGCTTAGCGGTACTCTGCAAAGTGAAGCAGACAGTAAGATGAAGAAGCAGATTTCAAATGCAAAATCAAAGGAACTCAGTGGCCATGGCCTATTTGTTGACCCTCCAGACGTAAGGCCTAATGGGGCAAGGAACACAGCAAATGGCACCGCTGCCTCACTGACACCTGTGAGAAATGCAAATGTACTGTTACCTGTCTGTTCCTTCATTGGATTTCTGTGTCCTGAAATGCTATCTAACAAATTCTGTTCTCCTTAAACAGGCGAGCAGCTTCTCGTTTGGAGAGGCTAACACTGACAGCGTGACGAGAACTGCAAAGAAGATAACTGGCAAGAAATTCACTGATCTCACAGGCAACAACATTTTCAAAGGAGACGAGGCCCCTGCGTCTGCAGAGAAGCATCTGAGCACCGCAAAACTGAAAGAAATGACAGGTAGCAACATATTTGCAGAAGGGCAGGCACCAACCCGAGAGTATCATAGCGGGAACCGCAAGCCTCCAGGTGGCGAGAGCAGCATTGCGCTGGTTTAGCATTCTGATGGACACTCTCGTTGTCCGTGTATTCCTCTCTTTAGGATGAATCGTAGAGAGCCGTTCTATCAGCAGATTGAACTGTCAGTTTGCTTTCCTGTTTCGACGGTTAGGCATAAGTTTGTTTCCTGCTGATGTGGGTACGACAGACTATGCTTTCCTAGCATAACATTGTTGTGGTCATGTAGTTTGGTTTGGTCAGTCACTTTGTTGTGGCATACTCAATGGAACAGCCTAATGGTGTGCGCTCTCATTTCTGTGACTGAAGATGCCGTTGCTTGGTGTCTCTCTTTTCATTGTGTACGCCGGATCTGTACTGTTGACAAATAAATTGGTTGTTACTTGGTATTTGTTGCCTAAAATGCAGCTATGACCTATGAATATAAAGAGAAACATCTCTACTGTTCAATTCCTGATGTATATAATAATGCACGTACGACAACCAAGTGAGTTTTCCGTACGGATTTAGCATGGTCATGATAAATCTTTGTGGATTTAGCGTGGTCATGAATTTATCTGTCTTTCGTCATTTAACGGCGTGCGTCTTTCATATAATTTGAAAAACTACTATAAATATTCTTACCGAACAATTTGGCTGAGCAGTGATGTTGTACATAGGAAACAACATCACTGCTTTTTAGGACTTCAGGTGCATATTGTCATCACGGTTCCTCTCCCCAATCTAATGGCCGGTAATGGCAATTTTTTATATACTACATTATTTGAATTATTTCACCTACATCCCTTTTTTTTCGAAAAAGAAAAACTTTGGCTGTTGATCCAAAAGGTTGTAGATATGCGCTAAACCAACCCTAGAACATCCAGTTTCTTAGGATTGGCTTGATTAACCCTCTAAAATTTGAAACTGGCTATTACACCTCTAAAGTTTGGAAAACTGATTCAAATAATGTCATATATTTTATATGTAGTTTTGCTATGTATATGATGGTGTGACAGTGGAATTGCTCATATGGCATGGCGCATTTTATCTAAGCTAAACCAACATCTCCATACTTTCAAAATGCACATCTAAATCCTAGAATTTGTTAAAGTGTGTTATTCCGCTCCCGAATAACCACAACCACTCTGGGAATCTACATAGCACTGACGTGGCATGGTACATGGATACTTATGTGGCATCATCTTTTAACTGCGAGGTCGCCGCCGCCGAGCTCTCCCTAGCGTACATGAGTCATGCGAAGGAAGAGAAAAAAAAAAGGAAAAAGAAAAGAAGAGAAAAAAATAAAAAAAAGAAAATTTGTGAGGTGGTAGCCACGTCAGCATCCGTGAGGCATGCCACGTGAGAGCCATATAGGTTGCCGAAGAGGCCGTGTCAATTTAGAACCGAAATGACACACTTTAACAAGTTTGACACAGACGAACAAATTTAGAGATTAGCCATGCACTTTACTCCTAAATAAACTATGAGCCAAGGAATCATCAGTCAATACTATCTAAATTGCCTCACTTGGTGGTAAAATCATTATCCTTTGTAGTCTATGTGGCAAAAACTTGTTGGAGAACCATTCTATGAAATCATTAGAACGGTATGTTATACTTTTGGGTAGACTTAAAAAGATCAACCATGATATTTTAGGGCGGCAAGTAACATTTGTCTTCTTTGTTACCGGTGCAATATGATGAATATAAGGATGCTAATGGTTGGAATGGTTAACAAGCTTTTAGAAAAGCCTTTGTATAGCTATTTACTTTTTTCCACAACAACTTTGACCTTTGCACATAAGTAAGAAGATAGTTATATTTATAGACATCAGAATTTATGTATCCACATCAATGATACTTCCCACACGTTATTACTTTTGGATTACAAAAGGTTGAAATATACTCCCTCTGTTTTATAGTGTTACACGTTTTAACTTTTATCTAAGGCAAACTTCTTTAGGTTTGATCAAGTTTATAGAAAAATATAGCAAGATCTATAACACTAAATCAGTATCATTAAATCCAACATTGAATATATTTTGATAGAATATTTATTTTGTGTTAATAATATTACTATGTTTTTCTATAAATTTAATTAAATTCAAAAAATTAAACTCTGGAAAAAAAAATCAAAACATATCACAATCTGAAACGGACCACGAAAACCAGTGCCTACCGCACCACAAAACACACCGCAGCGCCGCCTCGCACCGGAGATCCGCACCGGAGGGTCAAGAAAAGCGGGCCACGGCAGCAGCGAGGAGGGGAGACATCACGTGGCTGGCGCTCCGCTCCCGCGCTCGCATCGCCACCCACGCCACCACGAGGGGTTCGAGAACCATCCGACTGCCGCGCGGGGCCCACGCGCTGCTGGCCAATCGGGTGCGAGCAACTGATCGGATCGCGCCGGCCGTTCGCGTCCAC
This sequence comes from Oryza meyeriana var. granulata, assembly GCA_003991445.1. Taxonomy (NCBI): domain Eukaryota; kingdom Viridiplantae; phylum Streptophyta; class Magnoliopsida; order Poales; family Poaceae; genus Oryza; species Oryza meyeriana. The sequence continues at coordinate 304,207 of RYFJ01000374.1, read as the reverse complement.
TACTTCGCCACCGTCCCCGGGCCCACCTCGCCCCCTCCCAGCCGCTACTACTCACCCCACCTCTAACCCAAAAAGAAAATAAAAACAAACATTTTTATTAATTAATTAATTTTACTACTAGTAGTACTGCTGCTTCTTGCACTCCACGCCCTCACCCCCATCTACTACCGCCGCGCCCCTCTCTCCCTCTACTTAAAAATCCAGAAATAATCGTAGGGAAAAAAAAACCCGGAGAAATTGCTGGAAGCCTCTAGAGACAACGCGAGCGCAGCGCAGGGAACCCGAGGAGGAGCTGAGCAGAGGCGGCGCCGCTTCGGGAGTTCGGTTGGTTTGCTTCTTCTTCTTCTTCTCCCTCTTCGTCTTCTTCGGAGCGCTCGTTTCGGGGTTCTCTTTTTTGGGTGAGAATTTCTTTCGCCGTCTTCTTCTTTCTCCGTGTGTGTGTGGGTGCTGTAGTTTCTTTGGGGTTCGGTGTGGTTTTTATGTGGCTGGGTGGCGGTGATTGGTGATTCTGCCTCAGATGCAGCAGAGATGCTACTTCCTTTCGGGGTTTTTTTTCCCTTCTCTTCTTTCGGATTTGCTGTTCTGATCTTCCTTTCGAGGTTTGGCCGTTCTGAGGTTGATTCGGTTTGGTTTTCTCTACCTGTCTGTTTTTAATTTTTCATGGATTTTTCGCGGAAGAACTTTTGGATCTTCCAGGTGTTGAGCTTTTTTTTCTTTCTTACTGGAGTTCCGTCAGAAGTTTGCTTCTAATTGGGCTTTGGAATTTGATTCTCTTTTGCTCCTCTCTTGCAGGTTTTGATCTAGAGCGTTTGGATTTGGAAAGGTGAGTAATTCTCAGTTCCCCTTCCTTCTCAGGTTCAGTAGTAGCAGCATGCCTGTTTTGATTCATTGTAGGTTTATTTACTTGTTCATGGCATACGACGAGAAATTTGCCTTTCTTTTTTTTTCTTTTTTTACGATTTGACTTTTTTTTTCAAAGACCATTCATATTAATCTGATTGGAAATAAGTTTTTTTTTAATTTGCAGACTCTCTAGTTTTCAGATTACTATAATCAACTTTTCCTTCCTCTGATTTGCAGGATTGATCAAGCACTGGGGATCCTGTGTTGAATATGATATCAAATCCGGCGGATTGGTACAGTTTCGGTCCCGGATAGAATTTGTAGTGATGCCAGATTGGAGGGTGGGCGAGGTAATCTCATGTTTTTGATCATTTTCTTGTCTTCTTGATGTATATGGGCATATGGCATCGCGATAGTTTTTATATGCTTGATGGATTGCACCGTATGATGTCAAATGTGAAGCTTGTGACACCTTCCATGCGATCTAGCTCAGGAAGAAACTGAAAACAGTAAGGAAATTAAAGTGAATATTTCTGGCGTGAAGTAAAAAAAATGAAAAAAAAAAGAACAACTCTAAGGAATTATACTCGGTTTGCTTTTGAGGAATATGAACTTCCAAGTGGTACATGTCGAGAAATTAGTCTCCCGAGTTCTTTATTCCCCCTTTTAGTCCGCCAAAATTGGTTTTATTAATCCGGGTAGAATATGTGTATATGCTACCATCTGTTGTACAACAAATATACCAGTATATTCTGGGTTGAAGCTAATTTTGGATTCAACAGTAGCTATTGGTTTTACTTGATGCCTTCTCCCCGTTCTTGGTTAACTTAAATCGCAGAATAGCTTTGTTTACTGGTAGGTGGCAGCCAGCTTTTATTTTGTAGCTAAGCAGGTGTTCCAACGAAAAGAGGACATGTGGATCTTGTGTAACCATTCTCTTTGTTAAGTAAGTATTAGTTTTATACTTACATCTAAGTGTGCTAGCCACCCAGGTAGAGCTGAAATTCTTGTTGCCATGGATAGATGAATGCTGTTAGTGGGAGGGATAGCCCCTCGTACAGCAAGGTACCAAGTGTCAATCAGAGAATAGTTCAATTTGGTTGAAGCAAAGTTGACGAGCAATATAATAAAGCGTCTGCCCTTTTCTCCTATAGAAATAATGAGTTACATTCCTAGACCCTAGTCAAGGATAGGGCAATCCTACTAGGTAATCAACCATATATTGAATTCTGCCATGGATCAAACCCAGTTTATATTGAATTCTGGCAGGGATCAAACCTAGTCAATCATTTTCATTGCATTGAATCTTGGATGCTATCTTATTTCTCTTATCATTGCACTGATTTTTCATGGATTAGGCCCGACTGTAGTGCGTTTCCCCCCTTTCAAATACATAACATGTGCTTCTACAGTTTGAAGGTAAGCTCAAGGATGATTTTGCTCGGAGCAATAGCAACAAACATGAAAATGGAGTCGGGACTGTGAGTATATCAAGCAAGAAGTTGAAGCATGGGGTTGCCAGTGAAAAAAGCCCCCATGTTGACATATCTGGAGTGAATGATTCAGATACGCAGAAATGTAATTCAGAGCAGATCCATTCAACCAATGGGACAGTATCCCAGGATATCAACCATGATCACATAGGAGACTGCAAAGTTGAATCAAATGCTTTTCCCTTGAGTACTATCTCTGAAACAAGATATCCAACAGACAATTGGAACAGTTGTCAGTTTGCGCTGAGCAATGGTTCACCTGTTCTCAATAATCAGAGTGCTCCACAGAATGGCCATGGCTATGGAGATAATGATCTAACCTACATTGATTGGCCTGGTATTGATAATTTTGAGGATGTCGACAACTTATTCAGGTATTCAGAATGTTTTCCTTGCTAGCTGCCAAAATCTTTAAGACATAGAGAAACTCTAATCGGTAGTAAAAACAGGATGCTAATCCCTTCTAATATACTTATTTTCCTGGAAGGAGGTGTGATTCCACATATGGTCAGCAGCAACTGCAGAACACGGATGAACTGTCATGGATTCCTTCAGATGCCATGTACTCTTCTGATGTTGCTCTGCAGCCAGGGTTTGAATCCTCATATTCGGATTATGGTATCTTGGATGACCTCTCAGCATTCAATTGTACAGAAGATAAATCCCTGCCAACAGCTGATCCTTCAACTGCTGTATGTGACAAGCAATTCGACAACACATATCTGTTCAATGAGCAAAAAGCCGAAGATGTTTATGGCGAACAGGCAAGTAGAATGATTGCTAGGTTGGATTGACTGGCACAAAGCATTATGCTTCTTTTCATTATTTCTCTCTCTACCATAGGCTTACCAAGGGGATGCAATGGAATTGTTGTCCAGCGACCAGATATGCAGTGGACATGAAAGCCTGGATATGGTAATTTGACCTTTTCTAGTTGAATTAAAAAATTACCACATTACAATGTGTATTTTGTCATCATGCGTTTTAAATGGTAGTAGTGTAACTAAGCTAATGTATCATATTAAGTTCCAATTTTCTCTATCTGCAGCCATTCTTCTTGCAAGATTAGAACCAAAAAGTGATTGACCTCTGTCTAAGTTTAGCTTTCACCTCTTCCTTTGTTACTCTCTTTTATTTGTGTCCTATTGCACTTCTGCTCAGAAGCCACTTAAATATGCTTGAGCATGACTCCGCAGTGCGGTAACTAGCTAACTGCATTAGTTGTCATAAATATTCCTAATGCATTTATTATGGGATTGTTTCTGTGGTGGCAAGTGCTTCAGAGATACGAGTACACCTACAACATCCCCTATTACTGTTACTTGACTTTCTCTTGGTAGAATGGTTTCCATTGAGATGGATTTTTTTCTCATTCAATCATAAATTTTGATCTCTACTGGTTTACTGTCATGATCATTTTGTTGCAGATTGGAAATCAATATTCATCAGAAAATGCAATGGAACAGCCTGAAGATCAGAAATTTTCTATAGCTTCAGGTTCTCAACTAAGCTCTTCTCAGAATTTATTGAAGCAAAAGAATCACTTGGATTCAACTTCACCAAGTAACATAACTTCTGAGTCCTATCCAGAAAGAAGTTGCCCGTTCATTCCATCTGGGGCTTCCTTTGCAGAGAGAAACTTGAAGGGTACTATATGTGCAAAATTGTCATATGGAATGCTTTAGTATGTTTTCCTTGTGGTATAATTATCTTATTCAACGTTTAAAACTCTCTATTGAGTGCAGTGCAGAAGAAAGTGGCCAGTTCGGCGTCAGGACAACTTATTAGTGATAATGTGGCTGGACATCCTGGTCATCAAACATTGACAAGAAGGGCTTCATATCCTTGTGAGAATCATGAAATTGGAAAGATGGCCTTAGGAAAGAGAGGTTTGGGTCGTTCTGATGTTACAATGGGCACCTCAATGGTAGTTGATGGATCCTTTGTGTCGTCTATTTCTTCTGATAACTCAGTTGAAGAGAACAGCTTTCGGCAGCTTCAGGATGCAGTTAGTCAGGTACATCAGTTTATTTTCGGCATTGTGGTCCATTTTATAGTTATGCATGAAGTAGATATTTGATATATCTTGCCTCCAGCTCGTACTTTATTCTAGCAACCTTTTCTCCTCGATGTTCCCACTCCCACCTCCTTACGTCTTGGCATTCTAGTTCCCTCAAAAACAATCATAGCCTTGGGATTGCTCAAATTCATTGTATGCAGTAGCGCCACATAGTTATAAGTTACAGCTAAAGTTCATATTTGTACCGGCCTCTTGGATATAAGCATATTTTTGCATCGTTGAGCTCTGCTTTTTCCTTGCTATTTCAGTTGGACGTGAAAACGAAACTGTGCATTCGAGATGGGTTATACCGTCTGGCAAGAAGTGCACAAAATAGGCAAGTCTTCCCAAATACAATGCACAACAATGGAGATAGCAACAATAAGGACATGCAGAATGCAGAAACCTCGGGAAAGTACGTTGATTTCTCAGAAAATATGCTCTTTATACCTCTCTAATTGTTAAAAATATTTGTGACTTTTATTACTGGCGTTTTCCAGTGAAACTAGTGCCATGCCCGTGCATTGCAACGGGATCTATGGAAAGACTTTGGTTTTACGGGGATTATTTGTGGGAAGATTTTAGGGAGAGTGGTTCCGGTTTTTTTGGGTGAGGTGGTTTTTCTAGGAGGGCGGTCTTTTTACGTGGGGAAGTACGGTGACTAGAAGAGGGAAGGACGACGACTCCGCTTTTATAGTAGTAGAGATACATCTCTCTTATCATTTAACCTGCAAACTTATCTATGAGATCCAAATATTGCTACTTATATATGTTTGGCAACCAGCTCTCCATTATCTCATTCTCAAATGTTGAATCTTATTTAACCGAAACATATCATACTATTTTTCTTAATTGATTCATTTTGAGGATTAATTGTTTTTATGGTGTGTTTAAAAAATCCATTTTTAGCAATTCTACTGAAACGCAACCTTTGACCACTTTGGTGAGCTCTAGGTTATTGAGTTCACCCTTGTTAGGTGTTACTGTTCTATTATTCTGGTTGAAGATTATTTGTTGTTTACATTACTTAAAATTTAATGGAGGCGAGAAGGCCGATTTGTCGAGATGTTGCCTTTCCACTTTGATGTTCCTGTTCTGTAGGTTTGTTGATCCTGGGAGCATTGAGACGCAGACAAATCCAATTGATCGGTCTATAGCTCTGTTGCTTTTCCATCAGCCATCAGAGCATGGAGCTGTTGAAGATGCGACATCACTAAAGTCTCATGTTAGTTTATGTTCCCTTTTAACTCACTGCCCAGATTTATTTGCTGTTGTACATACCTCGGATGGCTAAATCAGATCTTTGTTGCCATTGCAGAACGATAACCACCAGGCCGCTGCTAAAAACCAGTGTGTGATGCATGCTTCATCTGTACATTCCCCAAGAGGGCAGGGAGACCCCATGGATGCAAAATCTTGCAGAAATAACTGAAGATACCCCATGAAGCTTCAACAATTGTGACTGTTAATATTGTACTGTTGCTGCATGATACCCCATGAAGCATCAACAAGACTGTTAATATTGTACTGTTGCTGCAAACATTTCTCCGTTTTGATCTGAGCATGCAGTCAGCAGCTGTGAAGTGTAGTGTGTACTACTCTAGTCGATAGTCAGGTACAGGCAAGAAACTTGTACACCAATTTAACAAGTTAGATTGGGTTTGACCATAGCTTTGTATCTTTAATTATTGCGAAGGCCGTCTGCCGTTGCTATTGTGGTGTTCTCTCACTCACATTTTGTGTAATCTCAAACATAGATTTTTTGTCTGTCTTCAGCTAACTATTGTTATTCTCTGGATGACAACATTTCATGTTGTACACAAGATCACACTGTACTTCTGTATTGCTAGCAACGTACTGCCCTATTTTCTACCAGTATGATTTCTGGGGTGTGTACATGTCAGTGTGCCTGTGGTCTGTTGGATGCGCTTGGAAGATGGAAATGGTCGGTCCAATAATGTTGTCCCCAAGTCGGCGCTTGATTAGTTTAGTTGTTGGGTAAGATCATAGATGACTCAATTATTATTAGCTTGACCAATTACAATTGAACATCCTGGCTAGTAGCCTAGTACTACGTCAGTAAGCGCCACTCAGCTATTCTGTTTTTTTAAAGGAGGGAAACGACAGTAGACTGCTTTATCCCCTCTATCTGAGTAAATATTTTGTTAGCTAGTTTACCTTGGCATGCGGCGCAGCACCGGGTTAGCAAAATCGATTGGAGACTTGGAGTTGCTTAGAGGCCGTTTTGAGGAAAACCATCTAAAATTTGAGGAAGACTCCCATCTGTTATCCAATAGCTTAGCATGTGCTTTACTGCTTTTTGAGGAATGAGGTGATAAATGAACAAACCCATTCTATTTCTCAAACCAAACAACTTATTAAAGAATCAAGTGGTGAATTTATTACCCCACCCCTCAAACTAAACATGTTATTAGGCTATTTTCAGTGCAAAGTTTCATTACACGGTTTCTAAAAGTGCCATGTTATCTAAGGATATTTGAGTTGATGGATGAAACTATTTCTCCTAATACAAAATTTTATTTCATGGTTTCATATGCTAATATATTATTTAAATGTTACATTTACATGACCAATAAGAGTTAATGAAATATTTAGAGATGAAACACAAACCCTCTCAATAGAAATTTCACACGGTTTCCAATATGTTGGAAACGGTGAGCACTAGTTTTATCCTGATGAAACTGATCCCATCTCTCTGCTCTTTAATTCTTTGTCATGTCATTATATATGCTAATATGTCACTTTATTTAATGTATATGAAACATTTATGAAACGTGCACTGGGATTAGCTTTAGAGCATCTCCAAGAGAGATCCAAAGAGGTTACCAACAGTTAAATTTTAGGATTTAAGTTAAAAATAGGCATCCAATAGATGCCCAATCCTAACCCAAAAGTGAGCCAAATTTGGGGATTCAATTGGCATCCCCAATCACTGTTCCTGTGGAAAAATTTCACGGTTCGCGCATCAGGAATTCTCGGCCCATGCTTTTTTTCCTCCCATGCCCGCGCCGATTTTTTTTATGCTGCCTGTCGCAGTCACTTGATCCGCACACCGCCATAAGCCGTCGTCGATCTGCCTCCCTACCGGCCATGATTAATGACACGTTTGTCTAGGGGATCGACAAAGCCTTCCGTTTCTCCACAGGCTGACGGCAAAGTCTTCCGCCAAGGGTACTATGGTCGGCGACGTGTTCTTTGGTGCCAAGGAGCGACGATGTCAACGAGGATCCTCTCGATCGGTGTTCGCATGGAGTACACGGTATCGTCAAAAGAAAATGATTGCAAGCAAACACTGGGCCCATCTATCCTACGTGACCAACAAACTAATTTTTGGATCCAATTTTTAGGCCTTTCTTAGAGATGGTAAAGCTTTTTGAGTCTAAAATTTTTTAGTATCGTCCTAATCTTAGATTTTTTGGACTAATTTTTAGACCTCTCTTGAAGATGCTCTTAGTGTACAACCATATACAACAAAATCCCTTTATTTTTCTTTCAAAATTCAAATGACATTATGAAGTACTGTTCTCTTGTTGGACTATCCTTGAAATTCCGCTATTTTTTTCCTCAAAAAGTCCTTGTATCCAAAGGAGCCTTAAAAGCCTATTTGGATAGAGGAAACATGTTGAATTCCTTTGGAAAGGGATCAAATTCTCCATTTATAGATAACCAAATGGACCGCACAGCACAACACGGCCCAGGCACGAATTAGGCATGACCCGTTAAGGCATAGCCCGTTAGGCACGACTGGTGAAACAGGCCATGCCATGCTGGCCCACATGCTACGGACTAAGCCCAGACACGGCCCACGGCAGAGGCATGTTGTGCTGAGCAGGCCCGAGCACAAAAATGGCCCATAGGCCGAAAAAGGCCCATCAACACGGCTGGCCCAACAGAAAAAGGAAAAAAATAAAAAAAAGAAAGAGAAGTAAAGAAATGGGAGAGGAAAATGAGGGAAAATTATGGAAAAATGGAAGAAAATAGGAAAATGGAGAAAAATAGGGAAAATATAATAAAAATAAAGAAAAATATTAGGAAAATAAGAAAAATATAGAAAAATAGGCCGTGTCTTAGCGGCCCGCTACAGAAACGGGCTATGCCGTGCCGAGATGCCAACCCAAGCACGACACGGCTAGATGGGTCGTGCCGACACAGCCCACAATCAAACAGGCCGTGTCATGCTTGGGCTAAGAATAGTACACACCTGCTCGGATCGGCCAGAGCAGCGCGACTCATTTGGCCATCTATACTTGACTTCCGAATTTTTACTGTTACTAATTTAATTTTTTTTTAAATTTACAAAACTAATTTTCGATTTGGGAAATTTGCAAAACTAGCCTCTTGCCGCCCTGGGCCACGGCGGTATTTAAAAACCGCCGTGGCCCAGGGCGGCGAATGGCATCCCGTCACCCGGGGCTAACGGCCCCGGCGGCCGTTAGCCACGGGGAGGCCACGTGGATTCGCCGCCCTGGGGGACGGCGGCGAATGCCCCCAGGGGGCCGAATGCAAAATTGCATTCGCCGCCCTGGGGGACGGCGGCGAATGCAATTTTGCATTCGGCCCCCTGGGTGCATTCGCCGCCGTCCCCCAGGGCGGCGAATGCATAGGACCGTCCGCACAGCGATCGGACGGTCCGAATCTACGGCAAATTATTGTAACGCGCGCTAACTACCTTAAAACAGTCATAACTTTCGCATACGGTCTCGGAATCGAGCAAATAAGTACTCTACGGACATCTACAGAAAATTTTACATCCGCTTCCCCCCCACTTCGTCAGGTTTGTCCAAATAAATTTTGCGAAATTCGGCCGAGAAGATTTAGTTTTTGAGGTCCAAAGTTTCAGCACGGTTTTTAAAGCACACTCGTAATTTTCTACAGGCCACATCTTACATCGGTTTAAGCTGCACCTTCATGAGATTTTGCTATTCTCGTGTTGCTAGTTGAGAAAAAAATATCAAAAAAAAAGAAAAAAAAATTTTGCAGAGCGGCCCCTAGATTCGGACCGTCCGATCGCTGTGCGGACGGTCCTATGCATTCGCCGCCCTGGGGGACGGCGGCGAATGCCCCCAGGGGGCCGAATGCAAAATTGCATTCGCCGCCGTCCCCTAGGGCGGCGAATGCAATTTTGCATTCGGCCCCCTGGGGGCATTCGCCGCCGTCCCCCAGGGCGGCGAATCCACGTGGCCTCCACATGTCCTCCAGGGCGGCGAATCCACGTCCCTTTGCTCCCTTGATTTTTTGCCTAATTGACGCACACAGGAAGGCCAAATTCTAGCGCAAATATGGGCTGGATTCATGGGCACTACTGGGCTTGAGTCCTGATAGGCCTTTTATTAGCCCATGAATTGTCTAGGATCCATACAAATCCTATGAGGCATAAGCACAAGACAAGACTGCTGGTAGAAACTACTCTCTCCATTCCAAAATATAGCAACCTAGAACCAGATTTAACACAACCTAGTAATACGAATCTAGATAGAGGGTTCATATATACAATACAAATCCTCTGTCCAGATTCGTATTACTAGGTTGTGTTAAATCCAATCCTAGATTGCTATATTTTGTAACGGAGGAAGTATATGAGGATCATATTCATGGTACCAACATACTTCAAATAATAAATGATCTGACCGTCAAACCTCTACTTGGCAAAGCCCATACAGGAAGGGATGAAAGTAGGCAGCAAAATTATCAGCCTCAGGATCAGCGCCACCACCATCATTAAGGTGTTTAGCATTAACATTGTCAACCGCAAGATCATGTCAGCAACTTGCATACGGGGCAATTATCAACCAACACCTCTTCGCTCCATCGTGTTACTAGGAACATGCAAATTACTGTCTATAACAAGCAACCAGTTGAGAGGGAAATAGCACTAACATGGATATAAGAAATAAACTACATGAAAAATAACAGAAATATATATTGTTCTCAAAAGGTGCTGTCTTGTTAACAAGGAAGCAGCCTTGGATGCTCAAATGCAGCAAAGTTGAATGTTAGCCCATTATCAGCATATGGTCTAAGCAAGCAGACAAAACTCTATTCCATTCATCCTACAAGATAGCAAAGCTTTATCAGTAACACGTTGGACAAGGCCAAGAACATTAGAGGTAATGAGAACTGTTTAGACACCTCAAGCTATCTATGATATGTTGTGTAGGGCATCCAGCTTAGGTCAAAGGGCTCGAGAACGTTCATCCCTGGGCCTACTAGGAGAAGGTGTAGGTGAGTAACTTCTGCTTTGACTACCGCTTCTCCGTGCAGGTGAACGACTGTCAATGGTAATTGAAATGATTTATAATTTGAACATGAATGAAGTCAAGTATGACAAAAACAAAACAGCACAGGGCATCTCCACAGGCATACCCATTCTTGCGATGCCTCCTGTCATAATCAGGGCTAATGCTACGACTCCTGCGATGATAGTCTCTTTCTTGATACCTGTCATGTTCATACCTCTCTATACTTCCGCTTCGGCTTCTCCTATAATCTCTGTCCCGATAGTCATCACGGTAGTCTCTGTCCCGGTAGTCACTGCGATACCTTCACAAACAATATGAGCACCATCACAAATAGGAATAGCAACCAAAAATATTTAGAAATTTTCAAAGAACCCATCCAAATTCAATAACTTTGTCTAGTAATTCAAAGTGCAGCATGTGAGTTACTGTTCCAGCTGAAGAGACAGATTAACTGTAATTTTAGTTACTGTATATATTCATGAAAATTAATAGAATGATTTCATATTGTCATGACCGTACGAGTATATCCAAAGTCACCATGAGCCCAGGGTCAATCGAGTCAAGGGGCAGGGACTTGGGACGCAGGACTTAAAGCATGGGAAATTGAGGGATAGTGTCCTTCACGGGCAGTAGTTTGCAGTTTGTACCGTGGGACATGATCCTGATAAATCTAGTCAATTAAGAAAACAGCCCAGCCCACTGAGGGCCAGGCTGCAGGCCAACCTCTCGATCTCATCTGCCAAGCATCAAATTGCTAGCACAACCACAAAGATAAGTTTTATGCCATTTGTAAGATCCAGATGGGCTGTTGTACATAATTTACCTCCGTTTTGGACTAGGACTTCCGAATGGGCCTCTTGGCTTTCGAATATCTTCTACAATCCTCCCCTTATTACTGCAAACACAAACAGAAAGGCAAATGTAATGCGTGAAATTGTTTTGACTTCTGAGTGTCTCATACATGCACATTCTTGTGTAGAACTGTAGACCAATAATTTCCTCGAAAATCTTCTTTCTGGCGAAAAAATTGCCCATGCTTAATTTAGTGTAAATTGTCATAGATATTGCTCTGAACTGATACTTCTTCTTGACCAGACTGATATGTTGCAAGAGCACCCAAATTTTCATTGTACTATTTTTGTTTGGTCAAGCAATGCCCAAGTATAATAGTTGTCTCCCCGCAAAAAAAGAAAAGAAGAAAGTATAAAAGTTGTCAACGAGAAATGACCAAAGGCTGAGAGAAGACACCATAAGATAAGACCGGTAACTAAATCACATTAGGCATAAGGTATAACATCTGACTGTATATCCACATGCAATGAACTTGTCACCTACAACATTAAATGCTATACACGCTTAACCGAGCTACTTCTTTGATCGACTGCAGGAAATTAGGAAATTTGTTGCCATTGCACGTGCAGCCCAACACGGCAACACTCATTCTATCGAACTAAAACTAGTAACTTCCACGCTTCACAAACAATAATGGTTGCTACTGTATGCAATCAAGAACTAATAACTGTCTAGGATTGGAAACACCAGCAGAGCAACACATCAGAGAGTAGCAAAAGTGAAACAGCACAAGGTTCACAGATTCAACAAGCAATGGCACAATTGATACACGAACAAAAGAATGGGAAATTCCTACATTCTTTCAGCATTTGGGCCGTACTTGGCGAACTGCACCATGATATCCCTCCCGTCCACCGTCCTCCCTGCGCAGACAAACTCACGGTGAAACACCCTAGCATCAGAACGATCTCACGCACGCGAACAAAAGATAGCAATAATTTTTTTTTTCCTTCGCTCACCATCGAGTCTATCGACGGCCTTCTGCGCTTCGTCCTCATACTTGTACCTCACGAACGCGAACCCTCGCGAATCCCCAGTCCTGCACACAGAAGAGGACGAGAGAAGCATGGGCACAATGAGCAAAATTCATCCCCATAGCCCTCAAAAAACGATTACCTCCTCCCAACTGGACAGGTTGAGGAGGTGGTGCTTCACCTGCGGTCGCGGGGGATATGGATGTTGATGACCTCGCCGCACCGGTCGAAGAGCGGGAGAAGATCGTCGGCCGTCGTGCCTGCGGCATGGGTGAGCCGGATACATGAGCCAAACGGCGACGTGCGGCGGTGCGGGTGACAAGGAGGAGGGGATAGGGGGCTTACGAAAGGGGACGTTGAGGACGAGGAGGGAGTAGGAGTCGCGGACCGGCGGTGGGGCGGAGCGGCCGAGGTGCGACATCTTGTCGGGCTCCGGAGCTGGCGGTGGCGGAGGGAACACCGGAAGCGGCGGAAGTGCGGCGGCGCGGGGGGTTGACACGACGGCGCTTCTGTAACAACCAGAAATTTTTGAATCTAAACTAAAATTTAGAATCCTCACAAATCTTTTGTGAAAACGTGCATCGTGCTATTTCTTGTTAGAGTTATTTTTATTTTTATACCGGTGCCAAATTTTCAAACAAATTAACTCGAGTGTTAATGCGAATGAAATCAAACTCAAATTCTAATTTCAAATTAAAATAAACTAAGAATCATGGTTATGAATTAATACCCTTTAAGAAATATTTTACAAATAAAAGGAAATCTATTTTCAAAACCTAATCCTGAGTGTGCCTGCCAGCCCAACTGGAGCAAGCCCTAGTGCTAACTCTAACCCAAACTCCTGTGGGGCCCAAACCCTAACCTTAGTAGGGCTTGCAGCCCAGCCGGCCACCTCCTTCCCTGTTCTAGACCAAGCCATCAGGCCCAGCCACCTAAACATCCGGCCTAGTTTGCCCGGCAGGCCAGACCCGCCTGCTGGCCCATGTGGCCTAGGCAGCCCAGCTAGCCAGAAAAGGCCTAGGAGGCCCAGCATTGCCGGCCTAGCCAAGCAGCTAGGGTAGGCCTGGTTGGCCTGCCATCCCGCCCAGGCGACCGAGCCGCCCCAGCCGCTGCTGCACACTCGCGCACCGGATGCGCCGCTGCTCGCGCCTTGTCGACCACGCGTGTCTGCTTGTCGCGCCAGCCTTCCAAGCCGTGCGCGGCCTGCTGCTCGCGCGCCAGCCTCGCCGTGTGCCGCGCCGTGCACCGACTAGCTCGCGTCAGCCACAGCGCCGGGCGTCCTTTCCTGGGATTCGGGCGGCCAAGTGGGCACTCTGCGTCGATCTCCTTCCCACCCCGGCCACCGAGCCTCCCGCCGCCTCGCCTGTTACGACTTGGACCGGAAGCCTCGAGCTTCCCGCTCGGTCGCCGGAGCTCTCACAAGCCCCTACGCCCGAGCCGGACCTCGGGCGAGCCAGAGCAAGGACGAGGAGGCCCGCATTGCTCACGAACCTGGACGGGGGAAGAAGGCCGTCCGTGTGTTCGAGTGAAGACGCCGCCGCCACTGTGAACCCGCCCGGACGAACCGTGAACGAAGGACGAACCGCGAGCTCGCGCTTCCCCGAGCGGAACCTCGCCGCCCGTCGTTTGTCACGTCCACCGCCCGGTGTGCCGCTCCCCGGCTGCCGCACGGTGAGAAACCACGTCGCCGTCCCGTCTCCTCTCCCTCCGTCCCTTTTTCGTGTGATGAGCCTAGCCGCCAGCCACCGGTGTCGCCAAGAACGGCGTGCCACCGTCCGCCCGTGGCCACTCTCTGCTCTCCTTGCCCTGCTCATGCGCGACCACAAGGGCGCCGTTCTCCGTGACCCAGCACTCCCGCGGTAAGGCACCGAGCTGGCGCCTTCCCAACCGCCGTCAGCCCCCAGCCGCCCGGCCAATTCGGTCGTACCCCCGCCGGAGCACCGCCACGCCACCGCGCTGCCATGTTGGCCACCGCAAGCATGCCCTCCCAGCCCCGCTCCGAGCGAGGCAAATGAAGGAACATATTCCCCTCACCACGACAAGGACCCAGAGCCCGGCGTGCCGGCTGATTGCTCCGCCGTAACGGCAAATTCGCTGTCGACACGAAGCTTCGCCCTCCGCAGCCTTGCCAGCCTTGAACCCTGCCTCCACAGCCGCCACAAACGTCTATAGCCACCGAGGAGCCGTTTTTAGCATCTCTAGGAGGCCCAGAAACCACCCGTCGGCCTCCTTCCACCGGCGAGCCGCCGCTCCGCCGGCGCGCTCAAAGCCCGAATCCCCACCGCCGCCACACCCAGCCGTCCATGTCTCCCCACGCCATCCCAGCCGTTGCGCCGCCGCCTTGTGGTGGCCGAGGTTCCCGCAGATCTCCCCTCGCCGGTCGACCCGGGCTCCAGCTCGGGCAGACCTCGCGTGGGCCGACCCTAGGCCGGCGCTCGCTCTGGGGGCAGAGGGCAGAGCGAGGAGAGAATGGCTAGAGAGTTGAGAGAAGGGGAGGGGAAAGGAAGAAAGAGAAGAGGAGACATGTGAGCCAGACATGTGGGCCATGCAAAAAACCGATGTTATCTAGAGGGGGTGAATATGCGTTTCTTGAAATTTACAAGCTTCACAGCAGATTAGTACTAACTGAAACTTCCGGTAACAAACACCGGAGGTTCTGGCCCATAGGTAACAAAATAACCACGAGAGCAATCTACCCAAAAACACAAAATCTAGTTAAACTAAAAGATGGCAAGCAATATATATGAGCAATATATAGGGTTACCAACTAGATCAACTAAGCATACAAGTAGATTAAAAAATATAAAGAGCACTAATGATAAGAGCACAAGAGAGAGGTGGAGACAAACGATTTGTTTCCCAAAGTTTGGATTCTCCACCGAAAATCCTACGTCTCTGTTGAGAAAGCTCTTAAGGGAGCCAGATATCTTTCAACCTCTTTCCTCACTTCATTGTCTTGCTTCTTCTCTTGCTTAGGCGAAGCTGAGTCCTTCACAAACTTCTAGTGGCTCACCACAACCTTGGAGCTCACCAGCGATTCCTAGCCGTCTAGAAGACCTTGATCTTTAAAAGTAACAAACACAATCGAAGATTTGCTTGCTATGAACTCTACTGCTCAAAGGATGGAGTGAATCTTACTAGCTCTCAACCTTACAATCTCTCAATCCAACTCTTTTCTCTCCTCAAATTACTCTCACAAAGAACCACCACAAACTTAGAAGATTTAGGAGGGGCTATTTGGCTTTACATAGTCTTTCTCTTGCCCAAACTCAGCAGTAACTCAAGGAGGGGGTGGAGGGGTTTAAATACCCGAGTCCCCAAAACTAGCCGTTACTCAGATTCAAACACCGGAGACTTCGGTCCTTCGGATCGGAGTATCTGGTCGCACTTATGAACGCTCTAGCCAAGGAAGATTGGAGTCTCCGGTCATCTCGCACTGCTGGATGGAGAAAAAACTACCGGATACTCTAGTCTGCCAGACCGGAGTATTTGGTCTAAATTCTCTGCCAAATAGGAAGCTGGGACCGATGTCTCTAGTGTCCAGGACCGGAAATTCCGCTCCTCCCTGACAGCACCCCAGAAAAACTGTCATAACTTCTTAATCCAGAGTCCGTTTTTTGACAAAATTAGGCTCTATGGAAAGCTTATTGAGAGGGCTACCCAATCCAACCAAAAACAAATCCTATAACCACCCATAGGATAGGGTAAAGCTTAGGTTTCTCTTAAGGTAGCACATGGATAGGCCACTTTGAGCATCGAGACATATGCAAACACATCAATGTTGCATCTCTCTTAATAGCACGGCATTCCTATACTCCAAAGCATATAGAAAAGATACACCAATAGGAATATCTTTATGCCATCTTCTTTCTTTACCTTGAGGGTTGCCAACGCTTCTCTTCTTCTTTTCATTGATGTGGATTACTTATAGCTTCAAATGGCCATGTACGGTCCATCATGATAAAGCCTTCACTCGCCCTTCACCACCGGATTTGGTCCGTCGGTGCCAAGCCGCTTGCTTGCCCTTTACCACTGCATCATCCATCGTAGCCGAGCATCGCTTGTCCTTCACCATCTTTTCATACATAGCTTCTTCATATCCCGCATCTTCAATCTCTTCACTTGATTATTTCCTTCACCATTTTCTTATTGACCTTCACCAATTATTATATTCATATTCTATCTTCTTCATCAACATATCCATCAATATCCTTATCTTGATGCTGGAACTCAACCTCGTCACACCAACTCATGGAAATAGTTAGTTCTGACATATGTTGTCATTAATCACCAAACGTCCCATAACACAAGGCTAGGGGACTAGATCTTTCAGGCCATACCTGCTAATAAATCTAACTAAAACATTCTTAAATGTTGTGCCATTGACATGTGGGCCACACAGGCTTAAAACCATTTTAAAACCTTTAGTAAGCTTCTATGTCACTGACCTGTGGGCCCCTGGCCATTTGATAGTCAAATTGACCCAGTCAAAGTCAACTAGGGCCCCACCTGTCAATGGCTCTAGGCTTTCCCATGAAAAATAAATGCTTTGGCAAATAAAATGATGTGGGACCTACCTGTCAGGGAAAGAAAGGTTTTCCTCTAGAAAAATAATTTGGGAAAAAAGGGAAAATGGCTGAACAGAAGGTTTTGCAATTAATTTGATTTAATTCAAATTCGAATCTTTGAAAGCCAATAACTCACTCGTTTTAAATCGGAATCTAGTAAAAATTTCACCAAAATTCATCTAAAATCAAGATCTAGCTTATGGCACTAGTTTGGGATTTTTTAATCAATTTTTCTAGTATTTATGGATTATTTAATTTGACATTAGTGCAATAGGTTAATTAGCTGTTCGTGCTAAATAGGGTACGTGTGCGAGGACGAACTCATTGCCGATGAGGAGGAGCCGTCGGCAGAGCAAGGCAAGTCACTACGCCCTCCTCGCGCCTATATTGTGAAATGATTTGATTGCAAATAAAATGCATGCTATATTTAAATTGCGCACCTAATTGCTTCAGCCTTTCCTTATTATTGATTACCTGCATCTTGATTGCTATATTATATTTAGCCCTTAGTCATGTAATAAAATTGCTTAGTCATGCTTAATTAGATGGTTGTATACTATATGCTCATGGTGTGATTATGGATGGGAAGGGGATGATTACTCCGGGTTGAGTGATTGCCGATGAGAGGGTGGAGACATGAGCGCCAGTCCATGTTTCACACATAAAATCATTTGCAAAAACCAAAAACTTAATTAAATAAAACTGTTTTCGACTGGGGCGACACAGTTTGAATTGGATGGTTCTATGAAATGGTTAGCGCCAACCCTAGTCAGTTAAGAGCCGAGTCAAGAAGCTATGTAGAAAACAAACTGAGTATGACCCTATTTCTTGAGTGGGGATAGGCCCGGTGGATTAAGTGAACTGAGTGTGGCGTTACCCTAGTCATCGGTCTATTCTGGCGTGCGATGTGTGTTGATTTTAGAGGAATGGTTAGGTTGTGACAATGTGTGTAGGGTGGGGTGTGATATCCAAACCTCGGGCCTAGGACTCCTCACACCATTGGTGCGGTGGGATGCAGAGCCAGGAGGGACGTGAGTACTCATAGTCCATGAGGCGAATACCACATCCTGTAAAGAATTGGAAAAGCTGGGCCATAACAAGTCTCATGTGTTTGCGTCATGGATTGCAGGTAAAGCGGACATCCACTGCAGTGTGAGTAAATTAATCTATTCGAATAGCCGTGCTTACGAGTAAAGAAGCATCGGGATTTGTACTACTCTTGACTAGCCTCAGAAGTTTCAAACTTGCTTAGATTAGGTTTGGGGAAGAGTATGTGGACTATCCCGGAATGTAGAAAGGTTAGTGTTGGTAATATTGTGGTAAATTGAACGCGAGGGTAAACCGAACCAAGGGAAGCTTGGTGAGGTAGATGTACCTCTCGTTGATGGATAACAACTTGAACTTAACGCCTGTTTTCAGTAAAAACCGCTGGGTCATAGATTTGTGAAAGATTGCTTTCTGCAAATAAACCAAGCCATTCTTGAAACCTGTATGCATTATTGCATCTTGTAGTGGTGGCTTGTGAGTATGTTTGTACTCACCGTTGATTATCCTCCTTTTTAGAGATAGAAGCCAAGAGAGACCCCTACGAGCACTTTCCTATAGAGGAGGAGCCGAAGGAGACACAGTAGGGACCCTGAGTTCTCTAGTCGATGCCTGTGGAGTATAGGTAAATCGCCATAGCTTTGCTTCTGCTACCTTATCTATATCTTTTGGTATTTGGTACTGTAAATGGCCATACTTGGTCTTGGGTCCTACTCGGAAAACCCTTCTAATAATAAATATTGTAAGACTGTTAAACGGTGCAGGTGATGTAATATCAACTATGTTATATGTGTACCAAATTACTAATCCAGACATTTAGTACTATAGACACTTGATGTTTCCGGTGTTTAAAACCGGGGGCCAACAACTTTGATCTGACCGGGCCTTGTTGGCTCCTTTTCCTATCTGCTGGGCTGGTTGGGCCGGTAAAGAGGGAAGGAGGGCCTTTTCTTCTCTCTCATCTTTTTTTCTCTCAAATTTGTATTGCTTCCATATCTTAACATGTGTAGTCTATTGCATGAATTCTCTCATATTTTTATGGAGGTATTATGAGTATCGTCAACATTTCGGGTAGGTATTACAATTACAAGCATCATCGACGTGTTGTGGAGGTATCATAGACAGCATTGGTGTTATGTGGAGATACCACAGAGTATCCTTGGAAAGTTTATGGAGGCGTCATGGAAATATGTCAGTGTATCGGAGATGTATCATGGAAGTAAAGTATTTATAAGAAAATATCCATCACAATTCACAACTTCTTAAAATTTTGAGAGACCGGCCTTTATGAAAGCAGCTCTTGTCAAAAGAGCAAATATGTCAGTACTACTTTGTCCTTTTCAGACAGACCTGTAGCATCACACACACACATGAAATAACTAGTTGGATATCCTGTGATTTGAAAAGCTCAAAAAGAGTTCAATTGCTAACTCTTCAGCCTTCATGACTGACAATGTATGTTCATTGATCTCAGTAGGTACGATATATGATTAAATTCTACTGCTGTATTTGAACCTTAAATCCAAATGAAAATTCTCTATTTCCCAATTGAGGATTTTAGCATAATCTCTAGGCTATGTAGTTGTCAGTGGCTGAATTCAAGAACAAAAACGTGATTGAGACCTACAAAACTGTCAAACAAAAGGTACAGAGCCGATATACAACTTCCACAAGAGTCTCTGATTGTAAAACTGCAAGGGCTCTCATTGTTGAGATCCAGAATCAGGTTCGTCTTCATCTGCAAACAAGAAATAAGCCTACTTGAGTTTGCAAGATCAAGCAACTTTATGTGTTTACATTTGCTGATTTGTTCCATAATGTGTTTACATTTGCTGATGGAGTAATTCCCTTTTTATCTTTCTTTTACCAGATCCAATAGGGAGTGTACTACACAAAATTGATACCTGTGGGCTGTGGCACAAGGACCCTGTAAAATTAAATTATAAGGCGTCGACAAAACTTGAGAAATGAAAATGCAGTCGCTCACCAAGCAGATGAGACTGAAATCCGCAAGTGCTCAGGTGATGTGCAAGCTTTTCGCCCAGTTGCTTCTGCCAGTCTTTTGTTGCCTTGCTTCAGGCGTTGTCCACACGGCAGCTGTTTTTTTCTCGAAGTCGACCGTGGCAGAGGTAACCTCAGGCTGCAAAAGTAAGTAACTGAATGTCAATTGCACACCATGTAATTAAAGACGTTACAGAGATAACAAGTGAAAGCAGGCGTTAAAAAAGGTGAAGGTTGAGTAATGCACCACAGATTCGAGGAAAATATGTACACTAAAACAAGAATTCAATAGCAAACACATAGTTCTGAATTATGCAATTTTACAATTGAATCAAATCTGAAGAATATGTCTCTTCAGTCTTCACCAAGTATAGCAAACGTTTGGGTGACTTGTTACTTCACAATAATTAATATGTATTGCACAATCCAGAAGATTCATTCAGAACCCAAGATATGCGACAGCTGTAGAGCTATGTTATTTTAAGCAAAGCACAAAATTATATAAAACAGCAAGCTCAAAGAGTGGGCAGGTGTTTGGCATCTTTCTCCAACGGTGCTACATTTCATTTCCCAATAGATTCAGCACTTTCAGAACAAATCAAGTAACCACATCATGGCGACATGTATTAAGTTTCACATCTTGATAAAAAAAAAAGTGTAATGTTTTCGAAGGATTCTTGAAGCGTACCAGAAATTTTTGCACTAATTAACGGCCGAGAGGAGCTAATATTATAGAGCATAACGCTGTACAATGAGTGCTGTTCTGATTACTGGGCTTCGTTAATCTGATGGAACGATGACTTTTTCTTCTAGCCCTATAGGATGACATATTTAACATTTTCGTTTATTTGACGGGTGGAAAAACCCAATATGTTCAAACACAAATCTGCAATTGTTGTGGTACTAGTAGGAACAAATAAATGGAGAAATTAATTAAGGATGAAGACCTCGAACCTGGCACTCGAGAATCCGCTTCACGCTCGCGGCACATCCACCGCACGACATCCCCTGCGAATCAAATTAACCATCCCCAAAGTGAGCGAAAGAAATGCTACCCACCGGCGGTGAAGTGAACGAGCATTACGCACCCCGACGCGGAGCAGGATGACGTCGCCGTCCGCCGTCTCGGTCTCGCCGAGAGCCACGGCGGCAGCAGCGGCGGCAGCAGAAGGGCCGGCACCGGAGTCGTCGCCGCCGCCACCACCACCCCCGCCTCCGAAGAAGCGGCCTCCGCCTCCGCCGGAGAAGGGAGAGAAGGAGATGGATGCGAAGCAGCGGGGACGCGTGCGGACGGCGAGGAGGGGCCTTGCAGCCGCCGAGAAGGGGACGGCGGCCGCTCCTGTAATCGCCGGCGACTCCATTGGGGCAGTGAGTCGGCTGGCTCGCCGTTCGCGCGCTCCGCAATGCTCGCAACGCCAAGCTGCGAACCTGCGACGCTGCAACCACCAACCGCAACCGCTTGGTCGATATCGTTTCGCTTTTGCCGAGTTGACACGGCTCAGCTCGGTGGCGCCAAGACGGCCACGTCGAGCTTTCGCGGCCGTCTCCGTCATATCTCATGTCATGTGCCTGACAATTCAGCTTTTGCAAAAATTATCAGGTCATAAATGAATTTTGGTGTAATCCAACGAGTAGACAAATTTTTTGCGAAAGTTTGTTTGGGCATCAACCCCATTACCCATCTAAGCCCATGAACAACATGCAAGTTGACAAGTATCAAATGGATTCACAGAACCTACTTACAAGAATGCAGCTTTTCTTTCTGGAAATGCAAAAACAACCGAGACACGAGCATCATAAACACAATATATGATACCAATGCACGGCATCAACAGGTACACCGTACACGTAGTTTAGTTGACAGGTAAGCACAAACGCAATTTAGTAGGCATCCGTTGTACATTCACTTGTAATAGAGTAAATGGTGACAATGAGACATCTCAAGAGAAAGTTGATCTAAGGAGAGACATCAGTTACTACAGGTCGGCGTTAGCAAAACAAGCATGAGTGACATCAAAGGAACAAGCCCTAAACCCATACATATTCCAGAAAACATTATGTGAATGAAAAACAACACTGATCTGGCAGTGCACTCATGGATGCACCGTCCGCGTCTTGCTTCGTGGCGCAGTGCACTCACGGTGGCAATGCAGCTCCTCAACTCAAGTTTCAAGCTTCCACCTTCTTTGGTCGCTTCTGCATGGATCTCCTCCGCGACCTCTGCTTTAAGACTATGCCGTTCTTCTTGGGGGGATAGTGTCGTTTCCTGATAAAAATATATGAGCATGAGCTGAACCACAACAATAAGCAAGGCATACAGCAAAATCATTGTTTATCTGTAGCACACAGGTAAAACCTACTAATACTTCATGAACACGCCAGACATTGAAGGAAATAATCATTTCTACTCACGCAGAATTCAGTTTTCTTCGATGAACCTCGGTATCCCTGAGTGCATATTACACAACTGCTTTCCATCTTGGAAGAAGCCCTTATTAACATGTCAGGTTGTGATAGCCCTTAGAACCATTCTCATTTCAAACTTCAAGTTCCAGTGGATGTGATTTTTCTTGCTGTTCCATTTGCTAAAAAGATTACTAGATCCCTTTATTTCATTTTTCATTTTTGTTTGCCTTACTGCGTGATTCGACAGAGGACCAAGCTTATCAATGGAGACTAGACGCTTCATCAATTAACTCTTACCGAGCTTCTTCACTTGACAAATGTTTTGGAACCAAATCATAAAGCTGGTGTCATTGATACAGTAGCAATGGTTTACATTAATCCATATTGAGCGATGGTTTCATATTGCCTATTATGATGTCCTTTAAAGCAGAAAATTTGGTTGGTTGATAGTATGCTCACTAGTTCGATCTTGGCAAGAGCAATGGCAGTTGGGCCAATGCAATTGGCACGGGCATGGCCAGGTGAAGGTTTGAACAAGAAAGAAGAGAAATAATGCCCAAGCTACTGACTGGGGCACAGATGGTGAATCTGGTGATGTGATGTGGAGCAGCTTGGCATACCTCTACAGATTGGTGATACATCACAAAGAAAATTTGGTCATTTTTCAGGTACTGTACTACATCTGTATTCTTTTCATAAATTATCTTGTGATGAAACATTTGACTTTTTATTTGAGATCCAATTTTACCAGGCCCTTGAATTGTGCGATTACTCATGTCCATTTTGTCATACATGTGTTTCACAGAATTCTGCTCAATTATTCTGTTGTCTCGATCTGAACTGCATGTAAGCATGTAAATATTGGTGAGATTTTTTTTTTCTCCCATTGCATTTTCCCCTCTTTTTTTTTTCAAATCTTCCTACCAAAAGGTGAATGTACTGCAGTTCAATAAAACTGCTGGTCATTTCACGGGCATTACGTGACACAGAAAATGCACGTTGTACTACAACACCTCAAACTAAAATACGATAAATTTCTAGTGGTTACACTAAAAGGATGTGAACTGTACAAAGAATGTTCGTGACACAGTATAGTAAAAGCAAAACTCAACCTTTCAAAAATGTGTGTTTTCCATTACACTGCACGGGCACTTGGCTAGAGTACATCTAAAATACCATTTCTAGATCACTATCCATATCCCTTGTTTCATATGACTACAACAATATGCAATCTCCTCGCAACAAACACAAACATTTGGCACCAATACTAACATATCATCCTAGTGTCTTCTAACATTCTACTCCAAGGCTTCAAGAAAGCCAAAAAATGGTTCTTCAACAGTAACACAGTCTAGAAACTAATCAATTCCGCATGAGCAAAACTAGAATTAACTTGGTAGAGTTACAGCATTACTTGATCAAGAAAGGTAGAGGGAACCGAACGCCTCACCTAGCAGGTTTCTCGGTAGCAAGACGAGTCCCGCTCCATGGAAACTTCTCTCCCTCCTCACCGGCTTCATCTTTCACCTTGGCGATTTCCCTCCTCTTCTTCCCCAGCCTCCCGGGGTTCCCATACACCACCTTGCCGCAGCCGGCCCTGGAGAAGCCCACCTTCTCATCCTCCATCCAGTGCCTCCCCTTCCCCTCCCCTTCCACCTCCGCTCCCTCCACCGCCTTCCTCCTAGCGGCCGCGGCGCTGGCCTTGCGCTCCCTCTCGCCGAGGATCACCCCGATGGGGAAGAGTCGGCGAACCGAGAGCGGCCGGAGGGTGACGTAGGCCTTCTGTAGTCAGCCTGGCGGCGAGAAGGGCCCCCCGGAGCTTCTTTCCCTCCATGTTGAGTCGACCTCGCGACGGAGAAGCCGTACATGGACTCGAGGCAGCGGCGGATGTCGACCTTGGAGCGGAGGGACGGTCTTACGGCGAACTCCTGGACGGAGGAGAGTGGCGAACGGTGGGGCATGAGCTTGAGGGGAAGGTGCGAAGTGGATCACGCGGCGCCCAGCGGCTCCCCATGCTGCTGGCGGCGGGCGCGCGAGGGGCGTGCCGCAGTTTAGAGGAGAGAGTGGAATAGAAGCGGAGATGTGGAGCACAGAGACACTATTGGCTGGGCCCAAAATAAATAATTAGACCCAAAATACGATTAGTAATGGCGGTAGACTGGCCCATGACAGGGACCACGCCGTCCTCTGTTCCTCCGCTGTTTCGCCAATAAGTTCCTATCTCATTTGTCAGGGTTATCTTTGGAGCAATTAATAACACATGGTTTCACCTAAAATTAAATCTTCCTAATACTATAATCAATTTCTTTTATTATAAAAAAGACATACACGTACACAAAACCATTACATTCGTACACCACACATACACATCCATGAGTACTGTCCTCTAACACATAAAAAAAAGACGGAGATCGGTGGCAAACCCCTGGCCTAACGGCATAATCAATTTAATTTGCAACAATACCTCAATGAAGTAAATTCCAAACCCAAGACTCAATTGTTTTGTGCATTTTTAGTTTAACTATATATAGATACTCCCTCCAGTATAATTGAGGAGAATAATATTATAAGCAAGGACCACCTAATTTCCACAACGGTTGTCCATTTTAAGTCAATATTAATTAGGAGTGGTCATTGCATTTTTGTATTTATAGCGCCACATAAATTCTCTGTACAAAGTGGAATGCTTTTTTTCTCCGTGTGCCTGATGGGTGTTGGGGCCAGGAAGGTACAGTTACCGACATTTTCTTTGTATTCAATCTTTCCTTGGGGATGCAATATTTCAACCTGTCAAGCAATTCTTTCATTGGCGATGTGTCATCGGCTATTCCGAGGTTACTGAAGTTCGAGTCATTGGTCCTTGACACTTTCAGCTTCAATGGGAGCTATCCAGTGCTGCTATTGGAGGTCTTATGTAGGGATGGACAAAAAGCTTGGGTTCGTGAGCTCGGTTAGAGCCTGGCTCAGGCTCACACGGCTCGGCTCGAAAGCTAAACGAGCCAAGCCTAAGCCTCTAAAAGGATCTCGATGTCGTATAGAGGGTGAATTGTGCAGCCCTCAAATAACACTCGTAGGGGAACTAAATTCCCATCGGAGTATCCGGTCCATTGGCACTTCGCCCGAAGAGGCTAGTGTCAGGATAATCCTATACAAGAATGGGGAGAAAGAGGTGATAAATAACTGTAGCAAGTAGAGAAACGAATCGTGAGACGAAGACACAGATTTTTCACCAAAATTCGGATGCAAAGATCCTACGTCTCCATTGAGGGACTTCAAGGAGCCAGATCTCTCTCGATTCTAAGCCTCACTGTCGGAGGAGTAAACCTCGACGGCGGGAAGTCGGGAGACCCCCCTTTTGAGATTCGGCCAGGGGAGTAGTTCTCAGGTGACTAAGGCGTTCGATAGAAGAATGGATGGAATCAGCGATACCCGGGAGCGAAGGGCCCGGGCTGAGAGAAGAGGGGGTTCTGACCGTCCGTTCCGGAATCGGACCGTCTGAATCCCAGGGACCCGAGCCGGAAACAGAAGGGTCCGGACCGTCCGCTTCGGGTCCAGACCGTCCGAAGCGTAGTAACCGCGCGGGGAAGACGATGAACGGCGGATGGTTGGAAGAAGGGATCGACGCACAAGGGAGACAGGAGGATTTATACAGGTTCGGGCCGCCGGAGCGTAAAACCCTACTCCTGTGTGTGTTTGGCTATGAGGTGGATGAATGTGAAATTGTGGTTACAAAGTGGAGCCCCCGGGGAGCTCGGAAGCTAGCCCGGGAACTTGAGGCTCAGAGAGAGCTTTGTTGTCTACCGCTCGAGCTTGAGCTGCCTCCTCTCGTCTGTGGCATGGATCCTCCTTTATAGAGCCCAGGGGAGTCCACAGTGCCGAGCTTGCATATGCGCAGAGAGAGAGAGAGGGAGCTAGGATGCTACGTCTTGTCGTCCTTGTCCACGCCCGTCCACTGCGCCGCGCTGGAGGAGAGTCCACGCCGGAGTTGAAGGGACATCCAGTCGCTCACGTCCCCTGCAACCCTGCGCCGGAGTTGGTGAGCGTCTAGTCGCTCGCGTCCGCCTGCGCCGGAGTTGTACTGCTCGTCCGGTCACGCTTGTCAGCACATCGCCGTGTAGCGCATGGAGCATGGAGATGGGACGGCGCCTGCCTCCACTGCCGGAGCGTGGACATCCGGAGCCTTCTTAGTCAAAAGCGCTCTGCCTGTACAGTGAGAGGATGGAGCGGAGAGATGTGACGGCGCACGCCTCTGCCGCCTGGTCGTGGAAAAAGGGGCCTGCACAGTCAAAAGTCTTCTGACTGCACGGTCGGATGTCCACGGGAGGCCATCGGGAGACGCCCACACGTGGCAGAGTAGTTGGCAAGTTGGTCCGCGGAGTCCTTCCAGTGAATCGGCATCGGCTGTCGGTAGTCGGCATCGGTGGTCGGTAGTCGGCCATCGGGCCCGGGTAGTCGGCAGTCGGCCCCGGGCCCGGGCATCGGTAGTCGGCCCCGGGCCCGGGCATCGGCATGATGCCGTCCCGGGAGCGAGGCCTGAGGCCGATGGAGGTGGCGTCCCGGGGCCGATGGGGCACCACCCGGACTTAGCCGTCTCCTCTGTAGAATGTGGGCCCGGAGGATCTCCGAGGTGGCCGGGAATCCATGCGTCCCCACCGAATGTGGGACCCCCAGTCCCATTTCGCCGACACTCACCAAGCTAATAACCAGGAGAAAGCCTAGTCTCTAAGCCACCACCAAAGTATGGTCCAAGCTCAGACAACGTGCCCCTACCTCCAATGTAGCTTGCTCTACCAAGCAACCTCCTAGAAACTAGCTCGGAATCCACTAGAGTACCTCTTTTCTTGTGGAGGTGAGAAAAACCTTCACAAACATTCCTGGGCAATCCACACGATTGGATCCTCGTGGGCAACGCCTAGCCGGCTAGAAGGAGCACATCCAAGAATAATAAGCATGAAGATGGAGGCCGAACGTCGATCCCCAATTGCCCAATCCAAGAACCCTAGCTCTCCATCTTTCTAGATTCAAATCCCCCTCAAAATCACAATATTTGGCATAAGATTCGAGGTGGGGGTATGAGAAACCCTAGAGATGCTATGGGAGTAGGCCTAAAAGGTATGACAGCCAACCCCTATAAATAAGGGTGGGTAGAGTTAAATACTGGGTTCATTCCCGAAACTAGCCGTTACTCATAGATTCAAGCATAGGAGACTCCGGTCGAAATGACCGGAGACTCCAGTCACACTTGTACGCTAGTAGAGAAGGGAGACTAGAGTCTCCGGTCAGCGGGCACTTCTAGGCAGACAAAAGCTACCAGACTCTCCGGTCCTAAGGACTAGAGGCTCTAGTTAGTTTTCTCTGCCAGACAATGCAACTGAACTGAGGCTCCGACGTGACTATCGGAAAAGGTGGTGAACCTATTGCACTCAGCCCATTTTCCCTTGAGAGTGTGGTGTCTTGTGACTCTCTAAAGATCAAAGGAGCAAATTGAGCACTTGGACACCAACTTAGGCTTTTGCCTTGAATCCCTCTTTATAGTACGACATGCCTAAGACTCAAAAGCAAAAACGAAATGAAATAGTCCCTTTGAGTCTTTCATCTGTATTCGATCTTTTGTGGGGGCTAAAACCTATACTTTTCTCAATAGATTCATTAGTCACCTACTAGTCTTGTCATCAATCATCCAAAACTCAATTAGGGGGCTAGATGCACTTTTAGCCTCCTCCTAGCTCGTTTGTGAAACGAGCCAAGCTCAAGCTGGCTCACGAGCCGCTCGTTTGGCTCGTGAGCCCAAGCTGTCATGTACTCATGTGGTTTGTCTTATTCTCTAATAGAGTTATTATTTGTTAACTTGTGATTTTTTATGTGGATTATGGAGAATTGAAAATGTGAACTTGCTTTAATTTTACGTATTGATGTTTCGTTATTGTTTTTTGTTACTACTTACGTATTATATCTGGAGATGTGCTTCAATTGGAAGGCTCACGAGCCAACTCGAGCTAGCTCAAGCCATGAAATGAGCCGAGCCAAGCTCACGTTTTAGCTTGTTTCCTTGACCAAGCCGAGCCAAGCCAAGCCTATGTTCCTGTAAGCCTTCACGAGCCTTTCACTCCTAGCCTTGTGAAGCTTGAGATGTTGACGTTGGCATCCAATCCATTCAAGCCTGGTCTAATCCCGAAAGGGTTTAACAAGCTGATGAAGCTGAAGATTTTGTGGCTATCATGGATGAACCTGACTGGGGCCATCCCTAATAACATGTCGTCACTGATGGTGCTCACACCGTTGGACTTGTCACAAAATAAAATGCAGGGCAGAATCCTGAAGTGGGTATAGACACTTCAAAAGCTCGAGAAAGTGTGCCTCTATGTAAACAAATCCGTTGGCGAGATTGGTCCAACATTGCAACTCTCAATCTGCAAGAGCTTGATCTATCCATGAACAAGCTCACTTGACCGATAACAGAGGCCATTGCAAACTTAAAGAGCTTGACACAATCATCGTTTTACTTCTACTGATTATATGATTATAAGCTCTAAACGATAATGCTCACTGATGATGCACACATTATTGGACTTGTTAAATATATGATCCGAATTTCAATTAGTAATATATTTAGATTAGTTTCCCATTAGTTCTTCATGTCTTTACCTATTATATCTCTTGTAAGCCACATGGGAAGGGTGCGACGGCCCATTGTTTCCTTGCGTTCTGTATACAAACCCTCAATAGTGATCATTGTTGGTCGGCGCCCGTGGTTTTTTCCCGAAAGGGTTTTCCACGTAAAATTTGTGTCTTCGCCATGCATCTATTTTCATATCAAGTGGTATCAGAGCATTGGAGATTCGATCTACACCACGCCATTGTCGCATTCCCCGTTCTGCCGATTCAATCTTGTCAGCCAGATCGTCAAGTTGGCAACCGGCGAATCAAGTCCAAAGCGGAGTCATCTGTCAACTCCGATCAGGTGTCTACTCACCTCGACAAGGAGAAAAGGCTAGGGGCAGCACCCGTCCTGAGAGGAAGAAGCATCCGTCCACACCATCTGCTATGCACGTGACTCGAGGAAAAGCAAGGCAGCATCACCTTGTTGTCTATGGCGCACGGTTCCCGAGGCAGAAAAAATCACCTAAGCATCTCTCTTGTCCAAATCAATTTTCTAGACATTTAATTTTGCTACGTCCACATAGCTAGCATGCCAGGAGGTTTATCCAGAGATCAAAGTACTTTGTTACATGTACACAAAAGTGTACCAGAGATCGTGTTTCTGCTAGGGTTCTTTTTGGCAGATTCAGGATTTTATTGCCAATGATGACTATGAAGTATGATCTTTTACTCTTGGACCATGATGCAAGATTCTCATTGTGCTCAAGCTTGGTTGGTGATATAGTTAAATTTTGCTAGGTCTACATGACAAGTATATCAGGAGGTTTATCAGGAGATCAAAGTACTTTGTTTCATGCACATAAGAAGTGCACCGGATTTCGTGTTTCTTCTAGGGTTCCACAAATTCATACCAGCAGATTTAGGATTTTATTTCCAATGGCGAGTATGAAGTATGTTCAACCGCTTCTGGATCGAGGCACAAGATTCTCGTTATGGCAATTGATGATTTGCTATTTGAATTTTCTATGTTCACACGGTTATCTATCTGGAGAATTCTAATGCTTCGTTTTATGCACACAGAGGTGTACTAAAGTTCTGCGTTTCTGCTAGGGTTCCACAATTTTATACCAGCAAATTCAGGATTTAATTTCCATAGTGAGTTTGAAGTATGATATTCTGCTCTTGGACCATGATACGAGATTCTCACTGTGGAAAATCAAGATGCAAACAATTGTTTAGTCTTAGAGACTATTCGGCGTGCGGTGATTTTTTACCTACACGAGAGGTTCTTAGGTGATGGATGATTTCTATGCGACAAGAGAAATTCGTCTCAAAGTGGAGATTGTTAAATATATGATCCGAATTTCAGTTAGTAATATATTCGAATTAGTTTCCTAGTAGGACTTCATGTTTTGTAGCGCCCCGCTTTCAGTGTGACGTTAATGACTATATTAATAAAACCTATCCGTGAAAATTTCGTTCTTTGTGTGTTGTGTCGTAAGTTGTGCTATGGATCTCAGTTTGTCTCCTCCCCTTGTTTTCCCAAAACCAACCTCTCAAAATCTCCATTCCAAAATAATCATGGAATTTGAATCACCGTATCCGGGTTTTGCTCCTAATACCCTATTGGCAAATCCCTTCTTCTCCTCTCCAAAAATTGCTGCTTCAATATTCGTTCCAATTCCTCATGTAAAACTCTAAAATAATTCTCTCCTTGTCTTCCCTACAAACCCCTGAAGTCCTTGGAAAATTCAAATTGGTGTTCAAATCTGAATCCTTACCTTGAGTCCCCTTGCAAATATTCCTTGAAGCCCAAAGATGAGGTTTATTCCAAAATATCAATTTTTCCCCTTGGACTCCCCTGTCCTTATTCCCTAAATTTTGCAGAGTTCAAACACCAGAGTTTGAATTCAAATCTTAATCCGAATCCCCAAAATCCCTCAAACCAAACCTCCCTGGAAAATAACAAAGGACTACTAATTCCCACAGGCCGCCAAACTTCCTTCATTCCAGCCGGCCCAGCATTTTTGTTTCCCC
This sequence comes from Oryza meyeriana var. granulata, assembly GCA_003991445.1. Classification (NCBI taxonomy): domain Eukaryota; kingdom Viridiplantae; phylum Streptophyta; class Magnoliopsida; order Poales; family Poaceae; genus Oryza; species Oryza meyeriana. The sequence goes on along the minus strand of RYFJ01000374.1, from coordinate 273,070 downwards.
CTTCTTTTCCTTTGCACGGCTCAAGGGCCATCTGGCCAGTGCCACCCATCCGTAGCCCAGCTCCTCCTTTACTTCCCCAACCAGGCAACCGCGTGGCCCAGCTAGCCCATAGCCCGTGTGACGCTGCGTGAGGCATGCACGACCGCTCACGCTGCCGATGCTTGCCGTGTGTCCCCGCGAGTCCCATGCGCCATTCGTTTCACCTTGCCCGATCGCTCGCGCGTGCCTACCCAGCCGCGCGCTCGCCCGCCGCATGAGCCGATCTCCTGGGGCCGCCTGTTAGCTGGTGTCTGTCCCACGCCTACCCGCGCGCACCCCTGCGTGGCCGTCATCAACCCCGTTCGGTCAAATGCCCGCAAGCCGATGCGATCGTGTCGCCCCCACCCCGCGATGGTCGCTCCTCTCCTTCCGCCACAAGCCGCCAATGATGGGACGGTCTAACCGTCCCCTTTCACGTCTCTCTGTGCCCCTGTTCCCCGCCTGTGCACTGTGCGTCATCGTCGCCCCTACCTTGACCATGCCTCACCAAACCAGCCTACTCGCGGATTTCAAGCCTCGCCATCTGATCCACCGACTTCCACCGCCACACTCACCCCCGCCGTGGATTGGTCCGCATCGGCCTCCAAATATCTCTGCCCCATGCTACTACCGCCAGTCGAGCCCCAAACCGACCTAGCTGTCCCCAGCTGCCTCCACCGCCTATAAATATCCCTCCTAAAGGCTCCATGTTACCTTCTTGCTGGAGCTCCACGAAAGCTAAGAATGGGCGCCGCCTTCCTAAGCCCGGCCACCGCTCGCAGCCGCTTCGGCGTCTTACCCTTCAAGCAGAGCCTGCCGTGGTGATCCACCTCTCAGCAATCGCGATCTCCTCGCTCCCGGCTTAAATCTGCGTCTTTTCGTCGGGATCCCCTCCCCTCCACGGAGCGGCCAACACTCCCGCCACCGTGCTCGAACCCCATCTGTGAGCTCCTTTTCTATGCATTTGCAAATGCTTCCCCGTGTGCTTCGGACAACACTTACGGAAGGTCATCTGTGCGCTAGCCCGGTGAACACATCTCCTCGCTGTCGCACCAGTTCTGTCACTGCCGTGCGTAGCTATGCGTCATTGACAGTCACCCCTAGGCCTCTTGGCCCTCTCCCGACGCCGCCTCGTCCGATCCCCTCCTCCTTCTCTCCTTTTCCCTTCGCCGCTGGCAAGAACGCTGAGCGCCGCCCAACTCTCTCTCCCCGCTAGCCACGGCCTCTTGCCGCCAGCCGCCGTCGCACCTCATCTCTCCTATCCGAGCCGTTGAATGAGTTTCCCTTGGCTTCCTCATCCTCCCGATGGCCGCCATTGACCGAGGTTCGCTGCTACTCGTCGGATTCGCCTCGCCGCTATCGACCGTCCGATGTGGCACATTGCCTCGTTTCCTCCTTGCTTCGGCATGGCCGCCACATAGGCGCCACGAAGCCGCCAGCTCGGCACGTCCCGGTCTCGCCCAAGCCGGCATGCACCCGGTCCACCACACCCAGGGACACCGACGTGTGGGCCCTCGTCCCCTTGGTCCACACCAGTCCACGCCGAGAGCCTCCTTGTATCACCGACATATGGGCCCCACCACCTAAATCCCCTCGGGCCACGCCTGGAGTATACTAGGCCACCTTCTCTAGCCTAGTCCAACCATTCGCCACTACCGGGCCGCCTCGGTAAGGCCCAAACACCATTGGGCCGCCACCCTTACTAGTCCTTTCCCGTTTGGGCCAGTGACAATAGGGCCAGCCCATGAGGCCGAAGCCCATCAGCTATACCCTCCTTCTTCTCATTGACGACTAGGCCCCTGCCGTCAGCGACTTCAATAAATATCCCCGAGAATATTTATTCCCAGAAACCCAAAAATCCTTTTTCAGCTGTCTAGAAAATCAAATAAACTTTCAAAATTCATATCTCTCGATCCGTAGCTCTGATTGACTCCGTTCTAACTCTAGTAAGTTTATAAAATTGAGATCTATCTAATGACACTATTAGCAATCCTAAATAGGATCTTTTTCCTGGACTTTGTGTGGGTCTGGACTTTGTGTGGGTCTTTGATTGTTTGCACGTAGTAAACGTCGCCGGATTCTTCGTTTTGGAACAGATTTTGCAAAGATTATCGACGATTCGTGAAGACCTAGAGCAAGGAAAGTCACCTTTTATCAACCGAGCCTATATGTGAACTTAAATTATTTTGTTTGCAAAATTACATCGATAGACGTGCACTGTACCGTTTGTCCCTGTCTGCGAGTTAGATCGGTGGGCCTACTCCAAACTTGCTGCATAAAATCCTTACTTGATAATTGCAATACCCTGTTCCTTTGTAACCACCACTATTGCACCTCGGTATTCGTGCACTCTTGTGCATGTACCGATGGTCGTCGTCAAACTTAAAATTTGAGAAAACTCTTGGGTAAAACTGGGTTTTATGAAACATTTGGAAACCTGACACCTAGGTCGGTGCTTTGTGAAAGAAAATGAGTTTTAAAAACGGAGACTCACGACACAAGGCCGATCCGGTATGGGATGTTTGTGTGGTCACCCGTAAGAACCGATTCCTTGAGAATTTCATCCAAACATACGACAGTACAATCATATGGGTGATATGGGATAGCCCCTAGCTAAGTAACTAGTCTCCTAGGGACGTTTTGCATGTCAATGGACTGTGGATCGCTGGAAGGGCGTCGAGGAAGGCCTCCTGGGTTCCTAGCATAGTATGGTCTGGGACCTACCCTGTTGTTGGTTGCAGACCCCTCTAGTTGACATGGGGTAACCTGGGATGGCTCTAGAAATGCCTTGTCGCGAAAACCTCTACGTCAGCAATCGTACCCGTACAATGCGAGGTGGTGGCTAGAGTGAGTCGCGTCATGTGGGTAAAGTGTACCCCTTGCAGAGGTTTAAACTATTTGAACAGTCATGCCTATGGTCATGAGCTGATGTGAGGTGATTCCTTAGCGTAGTTTTGTTTTACCCTGCTTGTGAAATGGTGTGTGTGGTTTGGAAAGCGTGGGAAGAGTGTGCTATCAAGGACGTTGGAGGTTCGATGAAATGGCTTTGCTATCGTGGACAGGGTGCGACGACCCATTATTTTTCTACGTTCTGTATCCAAACCCTCAATAGTGATCATTGTCGGTTAGCATCCGTGGTTTTTTCTTGCAAGGTTTTTTCATGCAAAATTTATGTCTTCATTGTGTATCTATTTTCATAACAGGACTTGTCACAAAATAAAATGATGATTTAAAAATTAAGTTTTAAAATTTAAATGTTGGTTGTGGGTTATAAGGTGGAGGATAAAGGATGAAAATGTCAAGTTTGCTATACTTGTACTACGACAACCTCACATGCAACATGTTGTGATGCTGATGGGTATCGCTGAGCGGCAGACGGCGAGGGATGTGGCCGCGAGGTTTGAGAGGAAGAGAGTCAATAGAAGCGGAGATGGTTGGAGCCTAGAGACAGCTATCGGGCTGGACACAAACTAAATTTAGATCCAAAATATATTTTGATTCGTGATGGGCTGTATCCTGTATGTGCAGGCTTTATGGGTCGTCTTTTAAATCTTAATTTTGTGCACAACATTCGTTGGGGTAGGTTGGTCTGTGGAATTGAATTCCAAACTGAATTAGAACTGCATTACAATATTTAGTTTTTGTGTTTGGTGACTTGGCCATCGAGCTGGGGCTTGAAATTCAATTTAATTTCTGTTTAAATGAAACTCGCAAATGAAATCGGCAGTTTAGCACATGAGACCGAAATGGAGTCCTCGATGAAAGATTTATTCTGCTTGGCTCAGCTTCAATTCAAAAGCGAAGCCTAAATTTGATTTTTTTAAAAAAGAAATAGGAAAAAATACTTTTGCCTCTTAACTATTATAAACAGGGAGCTAGACAACCAAAATGATGAAGCAGACCTTAAATTTAATTCTAAAATCGAAAATCAACTTTGACCGCATAGGCTAGGTCAATGACAATAATGGTGGATGATTGTGCACGCATGTAATTAAAAAAGAAACCTGTTAACATAATTTCTAAGAGCCATTATTGTTAGAGTATATAGTCGTTAGAGATATATTAGAATAAGATTGATTTGTATGAACTTTTTCTTTATCTCTAATCCTTCCTTATCTCTACTCGTATACCTCTTATATATACCGGTTTTCGAGGCTCAATACAATCATCCCGTTACGCAGTATATCTTCTCTCCCAATACTATTCAACATAGTATCAGAGCGGACGACATAGGGCCGCATCTCACACTTTCGCCGTCGTCGCCCTCAGGAGGAATCTGATCTCCCGAGGACGGCCACCAGTTTTTTTGTCTTTCATTTGCTGCGTCTTCGCCGTATGTCGCCTTAGAGGAAGCCATCTCCCGTGCAGCTGCGCTGCCCTCTGTTCGTCGATAGTTGTCTTCACATCGTTGTCAAGCAGTAGTAGCTTCATCTGGACATGACGGCCACGGGTGTCGTCGCCGATTTGGTGTGGGCCGGCTCCTTCCTGGACTTCCACGCCGGCATCTGGGGAGCCTTGTCACCGCTAGCCGTCCTCTCCCATCTTCTCTCCTACCGCCGCCCGAGCCGACCTACTCCATCCTAGGGCCATTGCCTCGTGGCTCTCTACCGTCGCCGGCATTATGGGCCCTTGCTTCCACCGCCGGCCGTCCTCTCCTGCAGGCCGCTAGCCGCCACGGGCCCCGCCAGCTCCCCCGCCCGTGGCCCTAGCCTCCACTCCAAATTCGCCACCGGGTGACCCGTCTCCACTGCTGTGGGCCTCCCCACCGCCGGTGCCATGTGCCCTTTCCGTGGCTGCTAGGTCACCGCCTTCTGCTCCCGCTGCCAGGGGCCGCCTAGATCTCTTCTCCAGGCCGGCCTGCTCCCATCGATAGCCAACCTCCGCCAGCTGTCTCCGCTCTGGCTTAGCCTCCCTTCACCGCCACCCGGGGCAATGCCGACTGGGACTGCCCTGAGCTCTGGACGCGCCGCCTGCCATTTTCTGCCGGAGCTCCACCGCTGGTGCCACGGGGGGACTCGTCTTTTCCGCCGTGAGCCTCCTCGGCCGGTCGCCACAGTCCTTAGCTCCTAGGGACCTGCGCTCCCTTTTGCTCCCTCTCTATCTCTCTCATTCCTGTGAACTTGTGCACCTCTGCCAAGGAAGGAGAGAGATTGGGTTGGATAATGGAGAAAAGGGGTGAGAGGCAGAGTGAAGTTGATGGACTTGGTCTATGGACCATTAAGGCACAGGGGTATTGCTGCTGCTGCTACTGTACTGTACCCTTTTTCATTTTATTTTTCCCGATCAAAGATCGGGTTTGCATCGCCCACTACCTCGTCGACCTCGGCGTCTCTACTTCGACATCGGCATCGACTCCTCACTGTCATCATCTCACCCCGTGCATCGTCGGCTTGATCACCCGATCGAGTGCTCGGCAACGATACGCCTCTCCACGATGATCGTCTTCGAGCACGTCTACTACACCAAGCTTCGGGTTGCCGCTGTGTCGTCCCCTCGGACCATAGTGTTGCTGACTGTGGTCATATGCTGTTGCATCGACATGGAGCTGCAGTTACATCGCCCTTGGGCCGCAGCGTTGCCGCTCTCGTCGTCTTCACCGTCGTTCGTGCTTCAACATCCTCATCGTCTGCACTGGTCATCGATAGTCGTTGAGTTCTTCGCCAACTTTAAGCACCGTCGCCATGTTTTCTTCTAGCTACCACTATTGCCGCTCCAAGCCGGTGGTACAACTGCCTTGCATTGGCTACCGATGTCACCATTTTGGTCGTTGGTCCTGCTACTTCGCCTTCGTCTTTGACCATTATGCCTCGTCGTCAATGTCGGCTCTTTCTTGACTACATTCGCTCTGCTCCAACAACAGCGGGTGTACCAGCACTTCTTCTTCTACCCTGCTCTACGCACCGCGACCATCTCGGAGGCTTTCTCTGTTGGTCTCCTCTGACATGGTGCGCAAGGTTCATGGTGGTTTCTTACCTCACCTGCGCGATATTGGCAACACCGCCGCGCGCATTCGTCTTGAGTTATTCCCGGGCCTAGCAAACCCGATATGACATCTTGCCCTCAACGGTTCGACAACATTGGCTTTTCAGCGTCATCTTTCTCCACGACTATGTCACCATCTTCGTCCTCGGCGTGTCCTTATGCCACCTTGGTCCACGACGCCATCCTGCGTGCTCGTGACTGCTCATGGCGCCTCTTGTGTGCCCCGTGCCTTGGCAGATCGCTTGTCATCAACACTCGACTTTGGCTACATCGGCCACGGCTACTCTACGCACGGCTACCTCGACCACAGATACTTCTTGTCCTTTGCTTCGGCTACCTCGACTTCAGCACAAAGAGCTATCATCATTGAGCACTCTCGTCGGTTTTTTCTCTAGTCTAAGCATTCGCATTGCTCACACTTGGACTGTAAGGGATGTTAGAGTATATGGTAGTTAGAGATATATTAGGATATGATTGATTTGTATGGACTCTTTTCTTATCTCTAATCCTTCCTTATCTCTATCTGTGTATCCTCCTATATATACCGGTCCCCGAAGCTTAATATAGTCATCTCATTACGTAGTACATCTTCTCTCCCTATAATATTAAACAATTGTGCAGTCCAAACCTATGCTTTTGTTTGATAGACTCGAATGAATATTTATTTTGTTTATGTCAAGGAATGCCAAGACTCGAATAGTAGGGAAAAAATGAAGAACAAAATCATGTGCTGCACATTCAACTCTAGCGCTTACTAACTCGTGAATAAAATATTATAATCCCACCATATAGTTTTGTCCTTAAAGAAGCAGGGCAATGTAATGTGGTCAATTTATGCTAGAGGGTCATCTTTTCCTGGTCATCACTTGCGGTCCAAGTGCACTTGTGTGTCAATTACGACTTTACCCCCATCGACATTATGCTTGCAACTTGCCAGGGCCCCCAGGCTGATGACTACAAGCTCTCTCAATTTGTTTAAGTTGCAGGAAAGGCCTTAATTACCTTTTTCTGTCAAATCTTTCTAACCGCGGCAAAATCAAATTTAATTTGCAGTAATACCTCAATGAAATACTACCTTCGTTTTTTAAATAGATGACGCCTGTTAACTTTAACACGATGCTTATCATCCATCTTATTTAAAAAAATTTAAGTATAGTTTATTTTGCTGGACTTGGTTTATTATTAAAGGAATTTTAAGCATGACTTATATTTTTGTATATTTATATTAATTTTTAAATAAAACGAATGATCAAACGTCATGAGAAAAATCTAACGGATTTATTAAAAACCGGAGGAAGTATATTACAGACCAAAGACTGAAAAAAGGATTGTGCATTGCTAGTTTAATTATATGTACTCCCTCTGATAAAAAAATACATGAGGTCGACTTTTTGCGTATCATACCTTTTAAAACTCTTATTATCGATAACTTTTAGGTAAAATTAGACTTACTGGGAGGAAGTACGAGCTAAGCTTGGCTTGTTATTATATCTTCTATAAAATTAGAATCCGCTAACTCTAGAGCTCAACATATAAACATGTTATATCATCTCTCATTAGCAATTACTATCATAAAGCTTATGCAAACATGTGACATCATCTATAATTTATTAGATTGTGGAGCTTAATATGCAAGTGTGCTAAATTATCATCCTCTATATTATTTCTATAATATTTTAAAATATATTCATATATTATTTTAACAATATTTAATACACGGTCATCCATATATTTCATAGCAAAATGCGGTGCATCATCTAGTTTGAAAGAAACTAGAACCACGGTTTCGTAAGATATTAATAAATGAGAAGAACAAGATTGTAAATTAACTTGGACCACCTATTTCACAGTGGTGGTTCATCGTTTCCTTTAAGCCAATATTAATTAGGAGTGTGCTTCTTGTAATTTTTGCATTCATTGCGCCACTTAAATTCTCTGATACCAAGTGGATATAGAATGTTTATTAATTAGTTTATTTTTTTCGTGTGTGTGGTGGGGTGTTGGGGCAGGTAAGGTACACAAGCAATATTTTCTTTATATTTTAGTGCTTCACTAGTTTGTGCATACGATGATATCGGAATGGAGAGGGTACTACTCCAACTACATTAAATTTTTCTTGGTATCCACTCAACCATGATGTGTTAAACCATGTGCGTTGTGTGTCAAGAAAGAATTTGGAGCAATTAATTCACTGTTCCTTACGAATATCGCCAAGTGAGATGTGAGGGCCGACGGTTTAGCACATTGGCAATGAGCTAGTGGAAGGTCGTGCCATCATTCCATGAAACAATGACAACCATGAACTGACCTCCTAACAAATTTGCAGTAGTGCACAAAACTAAAGACACACCCCTTAAGACAAAAGTTTAATATTAGTACTAGCAATACTGTATAGGGTCATACACTCCTAGCTTTTAATTGACTTGGGGTGGGTTCTAAAGGACTGAAATGACTTAAGCTTATTTCGGCAGTAAAATGAAACAAACCATTAGTATATGATTAATTAAGTTTTAATTATTATAAACTTGAAAAATGAATTTATTTGATTTTTTAAAGTAATTTCTATATAGAAAATTTTAGTTGTATAGAAAAAGAGCTGGATGGTAAGGAAGAACAATAAAGAGAAGTGTCCATGCATAAGTTAAGGCTGTGTTCGGTACTACTGGTTTAGCTAGATTTTTTCATCGTTTTTTATGAGCACACTTTCCGAATTGCTAAATGGTGTGTTTTGTGTAAAAACTTTTTATATAAAAGTTTATCTTAAAAAATTAAATAGATTTATTTTTTAAGTTTGTAATAGTTAGTATTCGATTAATTATATGCTAATAATTTGTGTCGTTTTAGGTGCCACAATTAACCTCAGCCGAAGGTCGGTTCTGAACGCAGCCTAAATTGCACCCACTATAGTCGAGTTAAATTACAAGAAATCAGTTCACTGTACCCTCTACCAGCCCACACACTAGCCGTACCCCCTAACTTCAATGAGCTTTTGCTCCATCTTGCTCTCTGTTTTTGTCTCACCCTCCTAATTTCCTTCACCACCAGTCACCGTATATCACCCTTTTTCCACCTCCCAAATTCATATAGTAAGTAGGGACGCAATTACCGACCTGCTACATACAACCACAATTATCATTCATCGCCAATTCATTGTCTGCCCCTTTCTTCTGTCCACTCTGGACGACTTGTTAGGGTAAGTTTGAAGGTGAGTGAAAAAAAAAGATCATGCAAAACGGAGTAAGTCATTAGTATATGATTAATTGAGTATTAGCTATTGCAAACTTTAAAAATAGATTTATATAATTTTTTAAAGCAATTTAAAATTTTTATAAAAAACACACCGTTTAACAATTTGGAAAGCATGCTCCTAGAAAACAGAAATTTTTCATCAAATATTCAGATTCGAACTCACCCTTATGGCAGCAGCATATATGGCAAAAGTAGTCTATATAGATAGGATCTACGTACATGGACTTTACCTATTATAATCCTCACAATATATATAGATACGTATTAGGGAGAGAGAAGAAGTAGGGATAAATAATATTATTTTATTCTATATGGGCAGCCTATATGCATATGGGTGGCTCATCCTAAAGACCACCGTAAAAACTATCCTTACAATGTATATAGCTAGCTTTATGATGTTATAAAAATCACTTTGCTACACATTATGGATGTCCTTAGCTAGCTCCTTTCCCACCCCCTAGGGATGAAATTTGTTTGGATAGTTTCTGAGATCCGGAGGTCTTTTTGGAAATGGATAGTGTCGGATTGATATTTTTCAAATAGTCTCAAAAATGGAAACGAATTCAGATATTTTTATCGAAAACGAAAATAAATACAATAAGGCCATATTACCTTCAACTTTAGGCCTATATCTCTAGCCCAACTCATTTCTCAAATATTTTATTTTAGAAACGGTATGTAGCTATTATAATATGTTATATTTACTAGTTCCAAACCATAAATTGTATTGGGCACTATTGCTTGATATTATAAATATTAAATAAATTGATTATTTTTTGAAACAGGCTATTCTTTTTTAAAAGGGTCCATGTCAATTATATTTGTTAATTATTAATGTTAAAAATAAATAAATAAAATTCTAAATTAAGAGTCTAATATGGATTTAACCTTATATTTATTAACTCTAAATTTTTAAAATTTTAGAAAAAACTAAAGAGTCTATGGTATTTACAATAGCATATTATATTTAACACCAATTTAATATATTCTTTTGGATAAAAGAACTAGGTATATCTCTTCGTTGATTTTAAAAGTATGGTCTAAGGGGTATTCATGTTCCGATAAATATCCGTGACTATATTCGTTTCAATTCGTATTTGCTTCGTATCTGTATTCAATAATATTTATTTCCGGTTTCGTTTCGATGTTTCCATATTCGTTTTCCATTCAAAAAAGTATGAAAACAAATATGGCAGAACTAGTTTTCATCCGTATTCAATCCGTTTTCATCCCTACCCACCCTTATCTTTATCCCACCTTATAGCCTAATTTGTCATAAGCTCTTTTTTCTTAGGTACCATTGTCCTTTTAAGAGTATATAAAGAAACACATGAATATTATCTATACTCCTTCAAAAGAAGGCAATGATGATGGTGGTAGTCAATTTGCCACCCTATCGACTCCTGTAAATTTAACAAATTATCCCTTGACTTTTTTAATATTAAGAAACAATCAAATTTAGATAAATAGCTACATATAAAATCAAATTAAGGTAAATATTCCTTATAGAAAAAAAGGTAACATATTTCATGCAAAATATATTTTTATTTATTTTAGATAATAATATAATATTTTTTTATCTATAACAAAACACGCTGATTTAGCTAGTAGGGTCTAAATGCACGTAACACCACATCGAAACATAAACAATGTTGTAGTACATACTGTAGTATAGAGGCTAGTTCAGCCATAAAGGCAAGTACTGCTAAACGGTAGTAGGCTCAGTTCGGATGTCCATGTTGAGAAAAAACTGCTTGTTTTGTATGAGTATGTTTTCTGCTAAACGGTAACAGTATGTTTTTATAAAAATTTTTTATATAAAATTTATTTAAAAAAATCATATTAATCTATTTTTTAAGTTTAAAATAATTAATACTCAATTAATTATATACTAATGGCTTACTTTGTTTTGCATAATATTCTTCTTCTTATCTCTTCCCTCACCTCCAAACTATCCTTTATCCCATACTAGAAGTATTTTGAAAAGGAACCACGTGTAGAGTCCCTAGATATTTAAAACAAGTTATTTCCCCCCTATTTTGCCAGTTAAAATTTTGAAGAGAAACGTTAAGCCATTCTTTTCGTGTTTATGGTCTGATGACTGTCGCCAGTCTTTTAATCCAACCAATCATTTTTAAAAGAGAGTTACAACCGGATCTGATGACAGTTTTACCAAGTTTATTTGTGAAAACACTAATTTCTTAGGTGGAGTGATTTTTTAAGAAAGGTGGTTTGGACTTGATGAGTTGGGTGGTTTTTTTTGGAGAGGGTAGTTTCTTATATAGGAAGCTGTGGTTAGAAAGAAGCAGGGCACTCTATTTTTATAGCAATAGTAGCAATAGAGAAATAACCCTATGCTCCTCTCATGTCTAAATTTATTTACTACTATCTTCGATTTTTAATAAATAATATCGTTAACTTTTATTATGATGTTTGACCATTCATTTTATTTAAAAAATTAGTATAAATATAAAAAAAAGAGTCATGCATAGGTAGCGTTTGAAGGTGAAGGAAGATGGAGAAAACTCCCTCGTTTTCCATGAGCATGCTTCCCGAACTATTAAATAGTGTATTTTTTATAAAAATTTTCTATATAAAAGTTGCTCTAAAATATTAAATAAATTCATTTTTTAAATTTGTAATAATTAAAACCCAATTAAATATACGCTAATGGCTCACCTTGTTTTGCCTAATCTTCTTCCTTTTTTCTCACCTTTAAATACTCCCTTAAAGGTCTTTTGGTGATAAACCAGCTCACAACAAAATAAATCATACTTACTTAAATTTTTTGAGTACTTGGTGTCAAAAATCAACGGTGTTATTTATTAAAAAACGGAGGGAGTAGTATTTATCATTTTATTCTTAGAAAAAATTAGCAACGAAAAAAAAATTCCATCACGGCCCGGACGGGTATATTCCATTCCATGTGGGCAAAAAGTCCAAGCGTCCAACAGTTAGCGACGACAAAAAGGCACCCGACAAACCCACCCACCCCGTTCCTTCCTAGTAGGGGCATTCCCGTCTTTTCACACCTCACGAGCCTTCACTCTTTTCCTCGCTTTCACACTTGCTCGCTCTCGCCGTCGTCTAGCTCGCTCGCTCGCTCGCTCGCGCAGCGCAGCTCAGCAAGCTATAGAGAAATAAAATTCTTTGTCCATCTCGACGGCGCGCTCCTCTTTCGCCTTCGTCGAAGCTTCGCGTCGCCATCGCGTTGCGCTTCCTCCTCCTCCGGTTGGTTTAAAGCCCACCGATTCCCCTTGCGGATCCCTCCCTCGGTCCAAGCCGCCTCTCCGACGACCGGCGATCGAAGAGGCGGAGGAGAGGAGGGGTGTCCGGTGTGTGGTCGCATGGCGGAGACGCGCAAATTCTTGATGCCTAACCAGCCCCCAGGTGGGTCTTCTGGTCCTCTGGTCGTCATGGGGTTAGGGTTTTGTGCGTAGGTGTGTGCGGTTCCCGTGAAATTACTACTAGATTTTGGTGGTGTTTTTGAGGTCATGGGTTCCAGTGTTGTTTTAGATTCCTGATGATGCCAAATTTTTCGGCATGATGAAATCCCGTCCCGCAATTCTGCTGCCCATCTGAAAAAATTGGAATTTTGTTTGGTTTTTTGTTGCTGGGTTTCCTCACTGGTGGTATCAATCACCCTGCACAAGCTAGGATTCGACTGGGCACCTCTCATTAGAGTTTTCTGGGTTTTGTTCTCTTGACTTTTCTGTCCAATTATTGAAACGGACAAAAAAATTTTGTAAGACGGCATTGCAGGGTGTGGACAGCAGGGTGGGAGTGGTTGTCGACGTTGACTAACTGATGACTAATTCCGATGATTATTATTATTATTATTATTATTATTATTATTATTATTATTATTATTATTTTGCAGATATTTCGCAGATGGTGCTGGAGGCTCAGAAGCGATGGTTGCGACCCACTGAAATATGCGAAATACTCTCAAACTACAGGAGTTTTTCTCTCTCGTCTGAGCCACCAAACAGGCCTGAAAGTATGGATCCTTTTTCATTTCATTTTTAATTTAAGTTTTTTTCCCCCTGGTCTGCTAAACACCAGTGGACTAAATCTTTTGCGTAATCAGTCAATTGCTTCACCTTTGGATGAACTCCTAAGCGAAGTGACAGGGAGTAAATAGTGCGGTGGAGCTTTTCTGAGCCTCAGTGGCATCGGCGAGCTGTGCCACATTTCGTGGGGATATATGATGGTATGGTGGGAATTGACTCGATGAGAGGGGATGGAGTAGTCGTGTAGATGGGGAGAATGACACTCATTGGATCTTTATCCACCACGCCCTTGATGTCCTCAGAAGTGCTTCGCTTTGGGGATTTGACTGCTGACAACTTGATGGAAATGGTAGTATGTTGTTTGCACATTGTGGCAACCTCCCCATCCCCTCCCTTTCTTCCACCGTGTCGGCGATGGCCAGTTGGCCTCCCATTTGGTTAGGGCCTGTTTGGAATACAGATAGAAAAACGTAGGAATGGTGAAAACACGAATGAAAATATGAATGCAGTGGCAAAACAGAATAATGCAGTTATGCAGAGCATAGGAAAATTTGTTTGGAACGCAGGAACTGAAAGCACAGGATTAGGAATCAGGCTCACTTGTTAAGGATGCGAAAGTTTTTCGTGAGGTTTGAACTCATTGCCCCCACCCCCACCAATTGGAAAATGAACAAGGCTTTGTTCCTATGCAATTATGTTAGGTGGGTGGTGGTAGGGAAGAGGCAGAGAGGGCACCACCGAGCATGAATGGTGGTAGCACATCAGGCAGCTGAGGGCACCACGGCAGCTATGTTAGGTGATAGTACTATGGGTAAGGGGAAGGGTTGATGGTGGAGGGCATGGGGTTCGCCGGTTGCAGTTGATTGGCAGGGCAGCACTTGGTTAATCAAGGCCAGTCCATGTGTCGGCGAAATGGGACAGGGGGTCCCACATGCCCTAGGGACGCGTGGGTCATCGGCCACGTCAGTTCCCCGGGGGTCCATCCCCGGGGCGCCGTCTCCATTGGCTTCGGCCCCGGGGCGTCATTGGCCTCGGGCCCGTGCCTTGCCTCCGGGCGCCATTGTCTCACTCCCTGCCCGGGGCCCACATGTCGGTCCCCAGCAGGCTCTGCGCCAGCTCCCAACTACCCGCATTAATGGAGAAGCCACGGCGCACCTCTCGCCTGTCTCCTGGCTGGACAAGCGTGCGCTGTCATAATGACCCCCTGTCAGCTGGCTCCCAAGACAGCTGAGGGCTCTGGTTTTCCACGGCCTGGCAGACGACGAGACGGGCCAACCCGACAGCATCGTCACTGTCTGGCCGCCCGCAGCTAGCGAGGGATGCGGCATCTAGCCGCGCGCGGCTGACGTGGGAGGCGGCATCTAGCCGCCCGCGGCTGACGTGGGAGGCAACGACCGTGACGCGCTAAGCCAACAGCATGTTCACGGCCTAGCCTCCGTAGCTACTGACGGCTGGGCGACGATGAGACGCGCCTCCAGGACAGCTCAGCAGGCGGCAGCAGGCAGACGTGCGACAAGACTGCGACAAGACAAACCATACTTAGCCCTCTCACGTGTGTTCGGCACTGTGGACTCCCCTTACCGATAAAAGGAGGATCCGTGCCCCAACTCGGCACAGGGACTAGCTCCGGCCTTAGACAGCACACACTGAACTGAGGATCTCTAACTCTCAGCCCTCTGCTCCCAAGCTCTCTCTCTAGCTACTGTTCTTCTTCCTCAGCTCCGGCAAGCGGGCTGAGCTCACCTTGTAACAGTCATACCACATTCACCTCCACATAGCATACACACAGGAGTAGGGTATTACGCTTCCGAGCGGCCCGAACCTGTCTAAATCCTCCTGTCCCTTGTGTGCCATCCATCCTTCCATCGCTCGATCCTTCTTCCACCGGACGCCTCGTACGCCTGAGAACTACTCCCCTGGCCGAATCTCAAAGGGGGGTCTCCTGACTTCCCGCCGTCGAGGTTTCATTCCCCGACACCATGTATACCTATTACCTCCCAAACATAATATAAAGGGAAATGATATTCAAATAATCGAATTACACTCCATTGATTAAGAATTTAAGATACACAAAGATTATCCCTCAGCAATAGCCACCTGTAATGTACTAGTGTGCCATCTCATGCGCTAACCTATTTGATATCTGCACACTTCTACTAAGCATATGATCTCAGCTCCCCAAATCTGCTCTTGTGTTAGCGTTTCACTAATGAATTTCAAGGTTCAGCCCCTCTCATCCTTTCTGAGGACACTAGCTGAATATTTGAATAGCAATCAGATTCAGTACAATTGGTTCTCCTGCCCATTGCATCACAAGAGGGATGCCTTCTCACAAGCGATTGCCTCTTCCTCCTGGACGCTCAAATATATACTCAAAACAGTATATGTGATTGCCCATCAACTAATCCTGGAACTAATTCTCCAAAAAGAAAAAAAAACTGGAACAGACAACCCAAGGGTGGTTTGCTTTGAAGTTATTATTTGTGACCTTTTTAACCGTTTATTCCCTTTATATGCTTGCTGCTTCAGGTTGTTCATTTGCTGTTGTCGTTGTTGTTTGAACCTTTTATTCAAATTCATTAACATTTAACATTGATTCATGTCTGCTGTACTTAATTTGTGTATAATTGTTGTAGGTGGCTCTCTTTTTCTATTTGACCGCAAAACATTAAGATACTTCAGAAAGGATGGGCATAACTGGAGGAAGAAAAAGGATGGGAAGACCGTTAAAGAAGCTCACGAAAAACTAAAAGTAAGCAAATGCGAGTTTTTCAGTTATGGGAAACTAATATTTGGAAGTTTTGTGCTTAAGGGTGTATTATATCATCATTGTCACCTCCTAACTTCCAAGGATGTGGCCTTATATCCTTTTAGGCTTTTACCCTCTGTGCTGTCCATCATAGACTTACGTAACCCACCATGCTGGCCGCACTTATACCCCTGCCATGCTAACGCACCAAAATGTGCTTCACAAGTTTTTGTACAACTTTGTTCTTGAAATAGAGAAATGGAAATATTGTTTTCACATTTACTGATAACAGAAGATTTCTTGGTTCTTGTGCTGGAATCTACCTCAAGCTAATATTTTTGTTCATTGGTGCCCACATTTTTTGTTTTGACTCCCTTTTGGTTGTTGTCTGCACTAGTTTGCTAAACTGAAGCTTCTTACTTTAGGCTGGAAGCATTGATGTTCTACACTGCTACTATGCTCATGGGGAGGAAAATGAGAACTTCCAAAGAAGAACCTATTGGCTGTTGGAAGAGTAAGAGCAGAATATTGTGCTATGTTTATATTTCATAATGCAACTGTAGACTCATTTGGATGGTACTGATAATTGACCTGATAACCAGAGGAAAGCATGTCCGGTGTAATAAAATGAATTCTCTTACTTTTCAGGGATTTCACGCACATTGTTCTTGTACACTATCTTGAAGTCAAGGTATGGTTTATTTCATACTGTATACACCAATTATCTTGGCTCTCATTTGTTCCTTTTTTTTGCTTATGTTTTAATTGATGGGAATCTAAAAAGTGGCTAATGTAGCTATTATGCAATGCGGAAATGGTCATTCACCATCTATATTAGGCACGCTCTTGCTGTGTTTGCAGTGCACAAACAGTCTTGGTTATCTATGATTTAAGGATTAGTTGTTCTATCATCACGATATGTGATATTGCAGCTCGAATGCTGAACTTCTGTAATAATTGTGGCTGGAAACTCTCGAGCTCAAGGCCGGAATTTTACTCCATTATCTAAAAAAAATCATCAGCTTTCCTTCTGTCTTATGCTACAGCTCACTTATCTCCTCTGCATCTATGCCCCTTTATCTAGACACTTCATTGTTAGACAACTTTGAATAGAGCACACATAAAGATATTATCCATAAAGTCATTTATTTTTGCGATAATGAATTATTTTGTTCCATTGAGTTTTTTACCTATATTTTCAAATATTTTTTTCGTGCATACAGTACCTTTACAACCATAATTTTATCTGATCAATACATATAAATGGTATGTTTTATGTTTCTTGTTTATCTATGATAAACTTTCTAGGGTTCAAAGCAAAGTTTCAGTCGTGCTAAAGAAGAGATTATGCAGTTGTCTGGTGCTGATAGCCCATCGTGTTCAAATTCTATTACTAGTCAGAACCAGATGGCCCCACAGATAATGGATGCAGCTGAAAGCCCAATTAGTAGGCAGATTTCAGAGTATGAAGGTGCTGAACCAGGTATTGCCATTTCTGTTACTTTGTTCAGCATCATCTACTCTAAGTATAGATTACTGATTCATATTAAATTATGCACCTTCTTTCAGTGTATCTAAAGCGAAATTCGGTGCAGCAGATAATTGCCGAGCAAGCTCCAGATACCACCCTTTCATTGAGATGCAGCAGCCTATGGATGGAAACGTGATGGATAACATGCTATACCCTTCTGCTTCAGCCATTTGTAACCAAGGTAATATTCTCACCTCTACGTTTGAATTTCCATGCTAATACTGGCTGTCAACTCACCTTTCCTTTTGCAAAAATGTTTCAGGTTATCATGGTGAATTGCCACCAGGAACATCTAATCTAAATAGTCATTCATTTACTCACAGTGACATAGCTAGAATGTTTGATGATTCCAGCACTGGGCTAAGAGACATTTCCAGAACCCTGTTTGATTCAGTGCCTTGTGATGAGGCTCTCTCAGGATATCCAAGTGGAGTCATGGAGCCAACTCTTCATTCTTCATTTTCCACGATAGAGGCTAACAATCTGGAGGATAGCTCTCTTCTGGAGACATTCACATCTGAAGCTCTTTACACTAACAACCTCAGCCAGAAGGAAGCCGATGCACTGAGTTTTGCAGGCATATCATCGTCAGAGGTACTTAATTACTGACTTGTTAACTTTCTAGCTATCTTAGAGGGACATGGGGATTTACATTGCATGTTAGTCAACCACATGAATATAAATATAAACACTCCAAAATAGTCCATGTAGATAACCTCGGAACGCCTCTGCATCTTACCCTTCTTGTCACTTTGGGTGTTTCTTTTTCCTAATTGGATTCGCAATTTAAATCTTGAATAACTGTTACGTTGACAGCAGCATAGCACATTCATTCATTGAAACACTTGAATTCATGAATTGACAACAACATGTACTAAAATAAAAGACAACTGTCAATGTAACAACATTCTATTGAAGCTAATGCATATCTAATGCTATGGCCACAAACATAACAAAATTCTTCCTGGTAAAAAGTAGTATCAAGATTTTGTAGTCAGCTATACCACTTTTACCAAATTTTCAGGTGAAGGGTAATAAATATACTGAAGGAAGTGCAAAACATCCACTCCTGAAGCAATTGTCACTAGATCTATTTAAGATCGAGTCTTCCGGTTTAAAGAAACATGACAGCTTTTCAAGGTGGATGAGTAGAGAACTTGGAGAGGTGGTTGATTTGGATATCAAATCAAGCTCTGATGCTTTTTGGAGTAGCATTGAGATTGTGAACACTGCTGATGGTCCTAGTGTGCCAACTAATGAACATTTAGATGCTTATGTAGTGAGCCCTTCAGTTTCGCAAGACCAACTATTCAGCATTCTTGACATTTCACCAAGCTGCTCATATATTGCTTCAAAGACAAAGGTATGCAAATTGTTTTACATTTCTAATTATTGTCAATCTTGGGATATGCACAGTTTGAGTCTTTTGAGGCCTCTTTAGGTTGATAATATCCTTTTGCAAGTTGTTAAAGTATGTTAACTATGCAGGTTTTGGTTACTGGTACATTCTTGGCAGAGAATGTGGAAAATTGCAAGTGGTCATGTATGTTTGGGGATGTTGAAGTACCAGCTGAAGTTTTAGCTGATGGGGCCCTACGCTGCTATGCACCAGAACATCAATCTGGAAGAGTTCCCTTTTATGTGACATGCTCAAACAGGATTGCTTGTAGTGAAGTGCGGGAATTTGAGTACCGGGATTCTGATGCTCAGTACATGGAGGCATCGCATTCTCAAGCCAATGGTATAAATGAAATGCATCTACAAATTCGTCTTGAGAAGCTACTGTCTTTGGGCCCAGATGACAATCAGCTGCTTGTTTGTGGAAATGAGAAACTCGAGTTAATCAATGCTATAGACTCCCTAATGCTAGATGAGAAATGGTCAAATCAGGGATCACCATCTGGCTGGAAAGATGTTCTCACTCCAAGGAACCAAAGTTTAAAGAAATTGGTGAAAGAAAAGCTTCATTGCTGGCTTATTTGTAAAATAAATGATTGTGAG
The DNA here is from genome assembly GCA_003991445.1 of Oryza meyeriana var. granulata. Lineage (NCBI taxonomy): Eukaryota > Viridiplantae > Streptophyta > Magnoliopsida > Poales > Poaceae > Oryza > Oryza meyeriana. The sequence continues at coordinate 253,527 of RYFJ01000374.1, read as the reverse complement.
AAGGGTCCAAATGTACTGGGAAAGGAAGGACAGGGTGTAATTCATTTGGCGGCTGCCCTAGGCTATGATTGGGCTATAAGACCGATACTTGTTGCTGGTGTCAATGTGAACTTTCGGGATGCTCATGGATGGACTGCACTTCATTGGGCCGCATCTTGTGGAAGGTATTTTCAGACAACTAGAGATGTTTCAAATAGCTAATGGTTATGGTGTACAAACACTTAATGTAAAAAGATCCGTATCCACTTACACTTTGTTCCTACTTAAATAGGGAGAGAGGCATGTGGAGTATTTCTAAATTGCATGAAAGCAAACATCTTGTAGCTATTACTTTTTCTAACATGTTGAACTCATATTTTTTGTTTGCTTTGTAGAGAGCGGACAATAGGCATCCTTATAGCAAACGGAGCTGCAGCAGGTGCATTGACAGATCCTACTTCTGAGTTTCCTTCTGGAAGAACTCCAGCTGATTTAGCCTCTACAAATGGGCACAAGGGAATTGCTGGCTTTCTCGCAGAATCTTCTTTGACAAGCCATCTATCAGCACTTACTATAAAGGACTCGAAAGATAGCAGTGTGGGAGAAGCTTGCGGACTAACCATTGCTGAAGATCTCCCTGAAACTAATTCTGCTCAGCTTGCTGTAGAGGATTCTCATGCTGATCCATTAAAGGATTCATTAAGTGCTGTTCGTAAATCCACTCAAGCTGCAGCTAGGATATTCCAAGCCTTCAGGGTGGAATCATTCCACAGAAAGAAGGTCGTGGAATATGGGGATGACGATTGTGGGTTATCTGATGAACACACACTTTCACTTATTTCTCTTAAAAAACATGATACACATTTGCATTCTGCTGCTGTACGTATCCAAAACAAGTTCCGAGGATGGAAAGGAAGAAAGGAGTTTATGATCATTCGCCAGAGAATTGTCAAATTACAGGTACTCTTGATAACATTTTTCCTTCTAATCTTCCTTATGAGTACGTCTACTGAATTACTATGATTATATAGGACTGCAAATAGTTCCATCTAGTTGATCTAAAATTTTCGTATCCTAATAACAACAGGAAACCTACAACAGTAAATCTTGTGCTCTAGTTCCTTACAATGGATTAGCCTCTGGTTTCGGTTTAAGAATAAATCATTCACATTAAATACCATAGCAATGTAGCCAACGAATCATAGTGCGTACTGCGAACACCATTATTTTATCAACTTTTATATGATGTTACTACCTCCGTCCCAAAATATAGCAACTTTTGGCTATGTATTTGGACAACGAATCATAGTGCGTACTGTGAACACCATTATTTATAAACTTTTATATGATGTTACTACCTCTGTCCCAAATTATAGCAACTTTTGGCTATGTATCTGGACAAAAGTTGCTATATTTTGGGACGGAGGTAGTATTTGAAAAGGTTCTGCACACTGCACCAATGCAGGAATGTGTTCTTTTCTTGCGTTTGGGCAATTGGCCCAGCTGCAGCCTTGACGCTAAATGTTCATTCTCCTATTCTATTTAGTTCATTCAGTCAAGCTGGCATATATCCTGCTTTAAAGTCAGTAATTTTGAAATGCATTACTTGTAGATATTGCATGCATGATGCATTCACAAGACATTAGTTATGCAAGTAGTCAGTACTTATTTGTACTGACAAGTTGCTAACATCTTTAGTTTCTTCTGATCCAATGTTATGCCATATTAGATGTCTCGTCAATAGCCCTGTTCAATCATGATAATAATCTTGTATTTTTTTATCATTAGGCTCATGTACGGGGACATCAAGTGAGGAAAAACTATAAAAAAGTAGTCTGGTCAGTAGGTATTGTTGAGAAGGTCATACTGAGATGGAGGAGAAAGAGACCTGGTTTGCGTGGCTTTCGACTTGAGAAACAGTTAGAAGGCCAGTCACAAATCCAAACTGCAAAAACAGAGGATGAATACGATTTCTTGCAGGATGGCAGAAGACAGGCTGAAGCCAGACTACAGAGAGCACTGGACCGGGTGCGCTCTATGACTCAATACCCAGAAGCAAGAGAACAGTACCATAGGCTTACAACTTGTGTTGCTGAAATGCAACAGACCAGGGTATGAATAATACTACTCATTTCTCTTACCAGATAGTCACTATTCTATGGTCATGCTAATATGAAGGAAAAAGGTCTAATTTACCACTGCCTCTATCTTGCTTTTAATGTTTCATAATTTCATATCCGAGCCTAGTTGTTTATAATCATATTATAATCTCCATCTCCGGTAAGGCCCGGTCTTCTAGTGTACACTCTGATAACCAGGTACTACACTAGCAAGCAGTAATTTTGTCCATGTTTTTTTATAGATATTACAATAAGAGGTCTGTTCATAGTTTTTTGAAAAATAAAAATAATCCAAAGAAAGATTTCCACTACTTTAGTTAGCCTTTTTCTTGTCTTTCAATAACAGCCTATATATCTGTTTGAATTTTGCTTAGCCGTTGGTGATTTTGGACAGGCGATGCAGGACGAGATGCTAAGTGAGGCAGCTGGTGCTAATGTAAGTGATTTCATGACTGGACTGGAGGACTTGATATGCAGAGACGATGCCCAAATGTCTGCCATTTGGTGATATCGAAGTTGATATATCAGTTAGGCTGATCATTGCCTTTTTCATTGCCATATTAGCGTTGTAAATTCTTCCGCTAGTAGCTCATTCACTGGTTAATATCCAGCTCTCATGCTGTTAGTATTATGTAACTCAGTGCACTGATCATAAATAGAATATTTCCCTGTTGTATGTTACAGGTAGGTTGTGTCCCAGTTCATTTTACTTGCTATGCACTGATCTGGGCAATCGAATATATACTAGTTTTTGTTTTTTTCTTGGCTTTATGGCTGATACTGAGGGTAGGACAGTGGTTTAGACAGCTGTTATCTATGTAATCTTTTCACGTCATATCTTATAACACACATAGACAACTCATACAATTTATCGCTGTTTACCTATCTATAATAGATTAATATAATTAATTATTTGTTTATATAGACAATCGTATCTATACTCCTTTAAAAGAGAGTAGTGGTAGTGATAAGTAGTAAATTTGTCATCATCTCACCACGGACTATCCAAAATTCTAACATATAGGGTCACTGCTCATCCGCTCTTCAAACCCAACATACAGATAGATCCTAGAGCTCCTAATGTGATCATCTTTGCACGTTAATTATAAAGCGAGCCTTTTTTATGGGAGTGTAAACTTGGCAACCAAAAAAATCTCTAATTAATTTTAAAATTAAGCTCGAAAATTTTAAATAGATTTTCTCATTGCTGTATGTTGATGTGATTTTTTTAATTTCGTATTAATGTACGGGTATTTTGCTAGTATAATGATACATATGGTATTAAGCTGTCTAGAATGTTTTGGTGATCAACGGGCTGTATTCTTCCCTCGTAAAAAATGGGCTCTTGCAAACGATTCGACTGTTACATCGAGCGATACAAATCCCACTTTTTTTAATGTTAATTCAAACATGTAAAGTAGATAGTTTACAGTAGTTCTGCACCGATTCCCACCTCCATCGACTGTAGTCGTTGCTTCATCTTTTTTTGTTCTTAATTAGCGTTCAAATTCAAGTTGTTCATGTGTCATCGCAAAGTACTGTAGGGCAGGCGATTACAATATGGGGTGCAGAAGTACAGGTGGGAGAAGAATATCGCTTGACAATCTCACATTCGCGCCCACGTTACCCTAAATATTTTCGATTCCTGTCTATGAAAAATCTAACGAATATTATTTATTACTTTTGCAAATTTGCATGCATTCTTTATCTGCATATGGCTCCACACAGCCATGTCATGACTCATGACGACGTTTGCTGATGCATCATGGAATGTTAACTGAAATATTTCTTGTACTACTAGCTCCCAAAGATATATAGGAAGTCCTGGCACTCTGGCAGGGTTTTTTATTTCGGAGAACTATGGTGAGTATGGAAAATGTTCATACTATCGAATTTTACTCCAAATTCAAATATTTGGTTTTAAAAAAAGGCAGTTAAAGTTCGCAGACTATTCTACTGGGAGAAGATAGGAAGTCCTTGCAGGATTTTTAATTTCGGCGAATTATGCTGACTATGGAGAATGTTCATACTATATATCGAATTTTACTCCAAATACAAGTATTTGAGTTTGGACGGCGGTTAAAGTTTCGTCAACTGTATTTTCTCTCTACTAGTCGAGTTATGACTTATGAGTCCATCTGAAAATAAATTTTATATGATATACAACTAATTTTTTTTATGATATACAACTCTTGCTTTTATCTCTACAGGTGTATTTCATATAATTCTATAGCGATCAACCTATATTGTGATAATCTGAACAATCAAAGTCATATCTCTGCCTCTTTTTACACCAAATAGTGTGGGAAGTTATACTTTGAGAGTGAACATGTGGCGGCTTCTCTTAGCCTTCTTGTAATAATGCAATAAATGATTTCATTCATATGTGGTATGTGCTATAGGTGCACGATTTTCAGTTGGGCAACTTTTGTTCCTCTTACTACTAGGTGACAACTTAAAAGCTGGGAGGTGAAAACCTAAAACCACCTCTCAGTTTTGGCCCAAATATTTGCAACCTCTGCCATGTTCTTTTTGGCTTATGTGCTGAATTATTGTCACGGATTATTTGCTCCACACGCTTTTAAAAGTACTATTTCTTAAAAACTTTCTTGACCACTAGCTTATTCTAAGCTTGTTAGGTTTATAACATATAATATTTAGTTCTTGTCTATAATTAAGTTGTCATGGGTATTGGACCAAGAGACCAAGGTCCGTGGAGCCAACTCCTGGTGGGTGAACAATACCTGTGGTACTGTAGCAGAAGATTATAGGATGAGACAAGATTAGATCAAGCTAGTTACTTAGGGGGTTGGTCTCGCCACTTATATAAGGATGGGATTGTATTTATTTGGAATTAAGCAATGAAGAATTAATGTAATCCCTCCCTAGTGTTCTTCTCCCCAATCTAAATTTCCCTCGCCCCTAGCAACCGATGCCATCTTGCTATCCTCCCGGCGGTGGTTAACCCGTCATGGCCTCGGGCCATGAAAACTTGGTATCAAAGCCACTCACTATGGCTTGCAATGCGGAGCGAGTTCTTCGTGTTACAGTGAGCAATCTGCTCTACCCGGTGACGAATGATGTACTCCATCGGGTGTTCTATGCTTATGGAGCAGAGAAGATCTACATGCATCAGATGGAAACACGTCTGGAGGCCTCGGTTCAATTCCAATCTCGTGCGGATGCGGAGTATCTATGGAAAGCTTTCCATGGCTATGCCATCTACAATGGATGTTGTTGGATGGATATCCAGCTTGGGTTACCATCGCCGGCCATGACCAGCAGCTCCACGGCACTAGCAGCATCGCTTTCTCAGATCATTAGGGAGTTGAGGGCAGGCGTCAACGAGCTGAGGGCTGACCTGAAGGAATTGTCGCAGCCATGTTGCAAGAGATGTTGGTGAAGGAGGAGAGTACAAAGCAAGAGGTGATGGTGGAGGAGAGTCGTACCGACGAGATGACGATGGGCCTGATGATCACAAAGCCAACCCTTGCAACATCAACTCCAACGCCTCCACTAGTGGCCTCTGTGCCTCATCACCATCCATCTCCCTTGCACCCTCGACATCACAGCGTCTTCAAGTGGCCCAACTAGTAATGACAACCAGCGGTGACGCTAATTGGGCTGAAATTGACAACACAAGCTTCCTCCAACTATTCTGTGTCCTTGGGCTAGCCTGGTGGAGCTAATCTACATGTGCTATTTTCTAGCTATCTTGGCAACCAGATTATACGTGCTTTTCAGCTTACAACATGGTATGGACCTACCCTTAGTTTAAGTGCTTTTGGATGGGGCCCACCTACATCGGATGATGAAAGAATAGCATGGTTATTTCTAGTAGATTTATTTATCCTTTTAGTTTACAATAATACAATAAGCTAAGATCTAAAAGGCTTAAGTCATGCTAAGTTTTATTTAGGAAATCGTTTGAGTCAGCAACATCATGTTGCAGCTCAAGAACAAGCTGCTCAAAAGGAGCGGTGTAGTGTCATGGGCATTGGGCCAACAGGCCAAGGCCCATGGAGCCAACTCCTGGTGGGTGAACAGTACCATAGGTACTGTAGCAGCAGATTAGGGGATGAGATAAAATTAGATCAAGTTAGTTACTCCATTTATATAAGGATGGGATTGTATTCATTCGGAATTAAACAATTAAGAATTAATCTAATTCCTTCTCAATGTTTTTCTCCCCAATCTAAATTCCCCTCATCCCTAGCAGCTGACGCCACCTGGCTGTCCTCTCAACGGTGGTTATCCCGTCATGGCCTTGACCATGACATAAGTAGACAATCTATTAGCTTTCATCCGAGAATTAATTTATTTTGAACGCTACTAATAGCCTTTTTGTTCTAATAGTGGCTTTCTTTATTTTTGCCACTGTCTGGTTTTACTCTATTCCCTATGTTACAAAATTTAATGGCAAAACCACAAAAGCAAGAAATAGACCTTGATTAGTGGTAAAAGAAAAATAAAACTTTTTCATAACTTTTTGAAAAGAATTATAAGCTTTCACCAAAGTTTAAGTTCTTTGAAAAGTGTGAGGTGTTTTTAAAATTAAGCACCGAGGGTTCGGTGTTTCAGTATATATAGCAGTAGTTGGCGTTGTAACTTGATCCAACGGGCTAATGGACTATTTGGGCATTTCCCCCTTGCCAATGGAGATCCCAGTTGTCATATTTACCTTTTACTTTTTATGTTTTCTCCTGCCTTATCAAATGATCAGCTTTTTTTCGACGTTTCAATTCACACATATATATACACACACAAAACCCTGGTCCTAATGCAAGAGCAGTCTACCATTGTATGCAGGTTTGACAAACGGTTAAAAATCAGACTGGTTTTCCCTATCTACCTCCTATCTCCTGCTAAACCTAGATGCACGTCGGCACATGGGCCAAAGAGGACTAAGGCTTAGGCTCTGTTCGGGAGTACTTGTTGAGGAGAAAAAAAATACTTTTTCTATAAATACGTTTTTCGAACTGCTAAATGGTGTGTTTTTTTTAAAAATTTTCTATATAAAAGTTATTTTAAAATATCATATTAATTTATTTTTTAAGTTTAATACTCAATTAATCATGGCTAATGGCTCATCTCGTTTTACGTAATCTTCTTTCTCTTCCTCTTCCCTCACCTTCGATAATTTGAAGGTGAGGAAAGAGAAAAAAAAATCACGCAAAACGAGATAAGCCATTAGCATATGATTAATTGAGTATTAGCTATTGTAAACTCGAAAAATGGATTAATATAATTTTTTAAAGCAACTTCTATATAAAATTTTTTTTGCAAAAAAATAACATTTAGCATTTCGAAAAGCGTGCTCACGAAATCGAGGGAAACTTTCACCGTTTCCTCTAGATTTGAACAATACCTAAGGCTTAGTTTGAGAGTGAGTGAAGAGGAAGAAGAAGATCATGCAAAATAAGGTGAGCCATTAGTATATGATTAATTGAGTATTAGCTATTGTAAACTTAAAAAATGGATTTATGTAATCTTTTACAGCAACTTCTATATTAAAAATTTTTACAAAAAACGTACCGTTTAGCAGTTTGGGAAGCGTGATCACAGAAAACGAGAAGGATTTTTACCCAAACCAACAGATTCGAACTATGAATGCCATACTAATAGACTGGTTAAGCAAAGCCTAGGATAAATCTCTCTTCTAGTCTAGCTTTCCCTTACACTAAAGCTTTCACTCCCATGCGGGCAACAAGAGCTTCTTCTCTTTTTGCCAAAGCAAAGACGCGTCTTTCTTCTTTTCCTAGTGCAAGCCAACTGTTACCTGGCACACCTTCACTTCAACTGTCAGCTTTTCCATCACTGGAGTATCATTCAGTAACTTACATATCCATTTGATTTTATAGGGTGAAACAAAAGGTAATGTGCCCTAACTTAAATTTAAAAAGAGAATTAAAAATTATACTCTGATGTATATATTTGCAATTTGCTACTTAAACAAGAAAATTACAATAAAAGTTAACAATAAATTAAAGTGCATCTACTCCCTCTGTCCCAAAAAAACCGATTTCTAAACGAAGGAGTTTGTCCCAAAAAATCGATTTCTGGAGCATTAAAGACTAACAGCACATGGGTCGGGTCGATCGAGGAGTCAGGTCGAGGCATAGTTGTCCAAATGGGTCGTGCCCTATCGGGCCGGCTCGGGCACGGTACTACAGTAACCGTGTCCGGGCCGGCCTGGCACGGGTGGCCGTGGGCCATGCCGGCACGGCCCGAGTAGCCGTGTCGTGCCTGGGCCGGCGGGCCGGCACGGCACGGCCAGTAGACTATAGCGGGCAGCACGGCCGGCCTGCTACAGTGCTCGGTCACCATTTGACCTCGCTCACTAGCACGGCTCGTAGAGTCTCTTGTCTTGTCTTGTCTCCCCCACCATCTGACCTTGCCTCATCAGCCGCGCCGCCGCCACCGACACTGCCACCGCCGCGCGCTCCGGCCAACATCTACCTTTGCCGGAGGAAAGCCGCTCCTAGGACCGCGCGCTCCACCGACGTTGCTCCCCTAGCCCTGCGTGCGCCACCGCTGCCTCCAGGAGCTTGGCCACCTTGTCAAGGCCGGCGACATCCGTCACCTCCAGCCATTAAGAGAGGGAAAAGAAGAAGAACTCCAACCAGTTGCTTGACTTCGCCGAGCTTCTGAAGGAGATCGTCGTTCTCGGAGGCTCTGTCCCTTCGGAAGGGAAAAGTAGACGTTGGCATCGGCGATGGTCCCCTCGGCAGCGGCAGTGATGGCGTAGACGCGGACGCTGCTCTGTGTACCGGCGACGGCATGGGCGTCGCGAGAGATGGTGGCGGAGGTGGCGGCCACCGCGGCACTCGGCGCCGACGTGGCGGAGCTCCGGCTCGACCGCCTCTCTGGCTTTGCACCCCGCTGGGACTTGCCGGTCCTCCTCGCCCAGTCGCGCCCGCTCCCGGCCATCGTCACCTATAGTATGTGCTACAGTACCAGATCAGTCCGGGCACGGTGGGCCACCGACGGGCCGTGCCGACATGGCACGGCCCATGACCTCAACATGCCGTGCCTGGGCCAGGGGGGAGGCACGCGAACCGGCACGGCATGGCCCACTACAGAGACCATGCTTGGCTGTACCATAGCGGGCCGTGTCGGACCGTGCCTCGAGCCGTGCCGGCCCGTCCGTCCGTTTGGACATCGCTAGGTCGAGGAGGACCGAGAGGCGAGGACCAAGTCCTCTTTCTCTCACACGAAACCTTATCCTATCTCCTTTCTCGTTCCTATCGTCACCTATAGTTGTCACCTATAGTTGTCCAAATATACCGTGCCCTGTCGGGCCAGCCCGAGCATGGTGCTACAATAACCATGCCCGGGCCAGCCTGACATGGGTGGCTGTGGGCCGTGTCGTGCCTGGGCTAGGGTGAGGCACGGCGGGCCGGCAGGGCATGGCCCATGGACTGTAGCAGCCGGCCCAGCATGGCCTAGCACAGCCGGCCTGCTACAGTGCTAGATACAGTACCGGGCCGGCCAGCAAGAAGCACATCAATTATCCACAAGAATTACACCAAACAACTAAATGAACAAGTTACCATAACCAGGTTAGGTTGAGATGCGAGCTAAATACACATGGAAGAAACAGGGGGATGGGGGAGAAAAATTGTACCCAAAGAAGCACCACCTCAGCATCCTAAATAAGGAACGAAATGGGGAAATAGTCAAATAGCCAACATGGGAATAAAAATCCAAGAACCAGCTCAAGGAAACCAAGCCGCAAGCTCTCTTGAGATTAAACCAACATTTTTCACAACGAAAGAGGCTCCTCTCTTGCGAATCTCATATGCTCACTCCACAGTCAACACTTTCAAGTGTCGAAGAACCGCGCAAGAACGAGCAAAGATCGGATTTTTAACCAAATTAACGAAGGAAAGAGTGAGGCAAGAAGCAAGGGGAGCGAGCGCACGCACTACGGGGTTCCGGTCGTTGATGAGGGCGGGATTCTCGTGCAGCTTCCTCTGGACGCCGGCGTGGGCGAGGCCATGCATGGTCTCCGCCTTGGCCGGCCTCGGCCGCCCGTTCTGGCTCCCCGGCACCGGCATCTCTTGCCCCGTCCCTCTCTTTCGGCCCTCCGTCTGTGTGAGCGCTCGCTCGAGCTTGCGCGTGTGAGGAGGAGCCGAGGAGGAAGAAAGGGAGGCGAAGGGGACGACGGGGCCGAGCCGACGGGACCTTCTGCTGTGCTAGATACACGGCCTACGGCCTCGACATGCCGTGCCTAAGCCGGAGGAGAGGCAAGCGGGCCGGCACGACACGGCCCGCTATAGAGACTGTGCCTAAACAGGCCGTGCCGTAGCGGGCCATGCCGACCGTACTCGGCGTGCCGGCCCGGTCCGCCCATTTGGACATCACTATCTGTCGTCACCCATGCCGCCTATGGATCTCCACCGAGTTTTTACTGTTACTAATTTAATTTTTTTTTAATTTACAAAACTAATTTTTGATTTTGTTTTTTTTGCAGAAGTAACCTCTTGCCGCCGTGGGTCAGGGCGGTGTTTAAAAACCACTGTGGCCCAGGGCGACGAATGGCCTGGGCTCACGGCGGCGTCACCAGGCCGTGATGGCGGCCCACGGCGTCAGCCGGCCGGGGGCCACGTGGCATTGCCGCCCTGGGCCACGGCGGTGAATGGCCCCGTAGCGAGAGAAAAATGCCCGTGCCTCTTCCTCCCCGCGCGCCCGTGCCCGTGCCTGTCCCCTCGCCCGCGCTCGTTCCCGCGTTCGCGTCCGCGTCCGTGCCCGCGCCCGCGCCCTCGCCCTCGTCGTCTCCCGCTCGCTCTCTCCTTGTGCTTGGAGCCCGCGCGTCAGAGTGCCTGGCTAACGGCGGCCCACGCCGTCACGGCCTGGTAATGTCGCCGTGGGCCCAGGCCATTCGCCTTTCGCCGCCCTGGGCGACGGCGGTTTTTAAACATCGTCCTGCCCCACGGCGGCAAGAGGTTACTTCTGCAAAAAAAACAAAATCAAAAATTAGTTTTGTAAATTAAAAAAAATTAAATTAGTAACAGTAAAAATTCGATCTCCACCTCCTCCATGCTCCGCCCTCCCCCTCCCTCCCGCTCCTCCCTGTACCTCCCTCGCCACTCCATCCCTCTCCTCCTCCCTCCCGGTCATCCCCTCGGCCTTCCGCGTCCAGCGGCGGCAGAGGGTTCTGAGTTGGCAGCAAGGTTGCAGGCGGCGGCTCCGGTGGATGGATGCAGCTCTGTTGCAGTTGGGGGTGGCCGTCGCGGTGGGCAAGACGGGGGCGGCGCCGCCCTAGGCGTGCTCATACTCGAGCGCGATGCGCACCAGGTCGGAGGCCATCTCGCGCACCAGCGCGGCTGTGGGCGTGGCGAGCTCCAGCAGCAGCGCTGGGCACGCGCGCGGGTTGAGCTGGAACGTGAGGTGCACGTGGTCGCGCCGGTGGCTGTAGAGCGTGCCGGTGAGCCGCGCGCCGATGGTTCTGAGTTGGCAGATCCGTTGTTGGAGGCGTTTCCTACGGATGGATAGGGCTTGGATGCGGCGGTGGTGGCAGTTGCCGCGGCAGATGGTTCTGAGTTGGCAGATCCGTTGTAGGATGCGGTTCCCGCTGATGGATGGGGTTCAGATGCGGATGTGGTTGTGGCAACCGCAGCGAAGGTTTGCGAGCAGGCAGATCCGTTGCAGGGGGCGGCTACGGCGGATGGATTGGGCTCAGATGAGGCGGTGATGGCGGCGGTGGGCCGATTTATGGTTTTTTTGCGAGAGACGGTGGAGGTGGCAAAGAACGCTTGCCGGCTTGCGGTTCGGATCCAACAGGCGGTGGCGGCAGCGAGTGGACGCGGCTCAGATGCGGCGGCGCCATCGGAGGCTTGCAAAAAGGCATGCGTCGGGCAAATCGGCATCAAGGAGGTGAGGGGAAACGTTGAGGCGGTGAGCAGCGAGGAGGTGAAGGCAAGCGGTGATGATGCTGTCATGGACATCAGCGGTTATGCGCAAGATCCATACGATGATAGCAACCTAGAAGATATCCTGCAAGACCCTGAGGCATTCAAAAAATCGGTAATGAATTTTCTGGATCTGTTGAAGTCTGACTCTTCACATTGTTTGAAGCGTACTAAATTTGCATGAATGCTCAAATTATGTGCTGGTTGGGTGGTTATGAATGGTAGTTCATTAAATTTTATTAAAGTAGGTCAACTTTTGGTAGTGTATGAAAGTATGTGTAATTATGGTAGTGTATAAGATTAAGTGGTTACGAATGGTAGCCTATCAAATTATGTTAAAGTAGGTCAGCTTTTGGTAGTGTATGAAAGTACGTGTAATTATGGTAGGACATGAGATTAAGTGGTTATGAATTTTGGTAAATTAGATTATGATGTTGTATGTGACATTGAGGCGTATGAAATTAGCAACAATCTAATAACAAGTTGCCTATGGGAAGAAGTTAAGAACAAACCATTATAATCTGAAATTATAACAGGTCCCTTCTCTTTTTTTTTCAAAAATGGCAGCAGCTATTTATATATAACAACACATGTAAGAAAAAAATTGGGGGCGAACATTTCGTATATGACTAGTGGGGATGACATGCATAAGCGAGCGACAATCTGAAATTTTTCCAAAAGCTGAAACCATGATAGAGCTTCCCACATTGCATGATTTAGTACAACTAGTTGCGTAATGCTGATATTACATTTTCATATAGATGACGATCACAACTAAGGGTATTAGGAAGAATGCCTGAAGCTATAGCCTCGCTTTGCTCATGTGAGAGATCTTGTATCCATTTCCTCCACCAGCTTTCATGACCTCCACCAAGCAAGCTTGTAGTGTAAGAAACACTCTATTGAGTTTATTGTGACCGTAGGCCTGAAATTCCTGCTGAACATTATCTATAAGCTCATCCATATTTGTAGATACCCTTTTATATGTTAATGATTGGAGAGATGCAAAGAACCCAAGATCTAGGGCATTCATATCTGGGGAATTAGGAGGCTGGTACATGAGACGGATGTCCCACCCTGTTTGGGCTACTGCATGGGCAAATTATGGATCATCCAATGGCACATGAAATGGTGTATTGTCCTGCTGAATCCATATAGTATTGCACGCATCTTCCTGAGGCCAACTTGATATAATAGCTGGTAGGACTTTAGCAATTAGATATGATCTTATAGTATCTCAATCAACCTTAATTGTCTTGGTGACTAGAGTCCCCCTTTCTCTGTTTTGACTTGTCCTTTGTGCTGGTTCCTAAGTAGAATATGAAGCAAAGTTAGATTTACAATTAAGTAAAGATCACATAATATGCATGTGCTAAGAGGCTGTAGTAGTGCTACCTTTCTGGTGAAAGGCCATATGCCTATCTTGCCGTTGAAAGTGCAAATACCTTCTTCGCTGTATCTAGGCCTAGGAACTGCCTGTAAAAACATCACTTTATCAATAGAATTCTTGTTTTGCACATGCCTGTATGGTTCCTTTTCCCAAGGACACATGTAAATGGTAGTTGTCTTTTTTGTGGTGTTGAACCATTTCTCGTCAATGTGCATAATGTTGCGCATATCACAAAACTTGGGTTCGTTTGGCAAAGTAAGCGGATGTAACATGGAAACACTACACTGCAGCCTTGTTTTCTTGTCTGTATCCTTCATATATGGCTTTAGTGAGTTCGAGTGACGTCTTAGCAACCCTTCTTTGAACATCCTATGCAGCGTTCTTTTTGTCAGTCCTATGGCTTTTGCAAGTGACCGTATATTGCTCCTTTGACTATATGGAACATTAGTAACATGTGACATGTCAACTACAGTCTTTTTCCGACCTGAATTCTTTTTCTTTCTTGACCTGACATCTACTGATATTCCCTTTGCACGATACTCTTTCACTCTTTGCCAAATTTCTTGCACTTGAGCCCTCTTCACAGCAAACAGTTCAGCAACTTCAGTTGTAGCATTTTTTTCTTAGTTCTCCATTTTGAGTTCTCGCAACCAATGCTACATATATGTCTTGCCTTTGTCTTTTCGTTAGATTTTTGTTTGTATGTCCATACTCCTCATCTGAATCATCCAACTCCTCTTGTTCAAAAACAATGTGCACATCACCGGCATACACGCCATACTCCTACATATCATCTACAAGAACAATTACCAGGTGAGTACTTGTGTGCCAATCAGATCATGCATATTTACAATTTTGTATTGTCAAGGATCAACATGCTGTAAAAAAATTAAGATTGATGCAACATGCATTGTTCTTGCTACATTTACCATCTGTTTAAATACAAGGTATAGGTGTTTTTATTGGTCATTCACATCGTTAGTTGTGATCTACTATTTGCTGAAGTATGCAATTTGTAGTCGTAAATTATTGCTGCAACTATTGCAACCGGTGCCAGGCTTAATTGTTATATCTAGTTCTTCAATGATGCCTAGGGTGAAAGCACATCTTATGATTTGCAGTGAGTTTGTTATTCATTTTAGCTAAAAGTGCTTACCTGCATGCATTCCTACGTGTTCCCCCGAGCCATCAAAGTTGAGATCAAAGGAAGCACAAAATGATTGGGACCTCCATCAATGTCCAGAATTTGTCGCGAGGCATCATCATCGTATATAAGAATAATTATCATGTGAGTATATCTTTGACAAGCAACTCATGCACATTTCAATTTTTAACCTGTCATACATCAAGTTCTTATATTTATGGATCATGCACATATTCTATGCTACACACTACATGAGCATCATCTAAGCAGCAGTATTCGATTAGTGCTAGCTAGCATCCTGTGAGTATGGAAAGGTTCCTATTTTTACATGCCAATGGTTTCATCTGCATTACTCCCAAGGAAAGCACATAAAAAAAGTAATGGTTTGCTCACACTTGCACCTGACTACTCCACTTACAGTACTGTTGTTCTAATCTTACACCAAGGCTATGCTTATAGAAAGCCTACACTGATCAACGATCATTTCTAGGCATAATTTCATTTTTCACACCAGAGAGGTCATGTTTTCTTTCTGCAGATGGATAGTGCAATCAAGTACTATGGGACCTAGCTTTCTGGAGGTTGTTCAGGTGTTGTTTTCTCAGACTCGTGAAATATTGGTTGTGTGCCAAGAACATAGCAGCTGTAGAGCAAGGTACTGCAATGTTCATTTTACTAATCATCTTTACAGAAAATTGGCAAAGTTTTCATGGACTGAGTTCTTTACAAAGATCATTCACTTTCTACACATGTTGTTTAGGAAAAGGTTGCCTGAATGTATTTCTTGTAGTGGATCAGATGCAGCAAGATTGAGATCAGAAGGAAGCACATGGTTGGCAACTCCCTGGACACCCCCAACAACCTGATCATCCCCCATAACATCCTGCCTTTCATCTTCTTGTTCGTTGAGATCAGATAGAGCCTCTCCATCTCCCTCATGTGGTGGTAAATTTAGATCTAAAGCCATAATCAATCAGTGTGATGTGCTTGTTGTAGACAAGCATAGAGAAAGAGAGTGGGAGTGGTGTGTGCTGACATTTGTAATATTTGCCGCCAATAAAGTGGCGCCTAACATCTCCATGTGTTGGTTTCAAATTATGTGTTGCTTTAAATTTGTTTGGCACCCACGGTGGTGATGGCTGCAGATTATTTTAATGAGTTCTCTGCTGCCACTGAATGATTATTTTAGTGTGTGCAAGAATCTTATCCACTTGATTTTTTTTGGGAATTGTGCCTAGTACTACTCATCCTAGTTCCCTGACCAATCGGCTCGGACACCAGATTGCTTGAAACAGTCTCTTGTGGCTCCGATGGAAACTAGATCAACGCGTCATTAGGTTAAGAGGGTCTGGTGTCCGAGCCGATTGGTCAGACGAACCGAGCCGAAGGGCAGAACTTCAGTGCGTGGGCGGGCGTCCCATCGTTCAACTAAAATGGTCCAACGAAATCAGGAGAATGATCGGCTAGAGACGATTTTCCTCTTGATCACCCTCTCCAACTTGCCTCTGCGCATGTAGATGAGAAGCTGGTAGTAGAAGGAAGCGGAGATGGAGGTAGCTAGGCATCAGTTTGAGTTCGAGATCGAGAAGCTCCATCCAAATTGGAGTTGATAATGGTCCCTAGGGGAAGGAGAAAAGAATCCTAGCCGGTCGAGATGGAGCGCCAACCTAGACTTTCCTTGGGCTTGCCTTGCCGCCAGATGGAATGCTCTGAGCAATTTCGGTTCTTATATATCCGAGACCGAGATCGCCATAGATTGATTGTGCAGGCAGGACAGTTGAACGAGCGACTCATGAATGCAGCCGGGTCGAACGAGCCAATAACTCGAACGGCAAAAGCGTTAGCACGCGCATCTGTTTTCTTGCTCCTGGACTTTCCTGCCTTGCTTAAGGGTGGCTCTTGGGTCAAGCAAGTTTTTGTAGATCCCTTTGTCTCGGACTACACTGTCCGCCCTATGACCCAAAACTAAAAATGAGCCTTGGACAACTCCTTTTCCCCCTTATTTTCCCCCTTGCCTTGATGAGTGATCTGCCGAAGCTGTGGGATGTCAAAATGCATTGGTAGGAGAGCGTTCCGCCTTAGAAGGCCATGGAAGCCGGCTCAAAATATTTGATCTTACGTGCATTTCCCTCTGGAATATTATTATTCGGGTGTGACCGAACTACTACCGTTCAATTTTTTGAAAGTCTATAAATGATTGGTTGTACTTTTGATAAGGGTATTTTGGTTTTTTGTGCTAACACTAAAATTGCATTGGCTTCGAGAAGTTGTTTTTCTAGAACGGAGGGAGTATGTTTATAAAAAATTAGAGAAAACAAGAGTAAATTGCTTCATAGTACCAGAACTTGTCAGGTGGATGCATTTTAATATAAGAACTTAAAATTTGAGTATTCTAGTACATCAACTTGACAATGTAATGCATTTTCGATCATAGTAGAAGCCATATAGGAATTTTTTGCTACATCAGTGGGACCGATTACACACCAGTACTCTCTAGATTTCAGCCACGTGCCATAGCTAACCAGCAGCAAATTCACGGCATGCCTCCATTGATATAGCTCACTGCCAGTCTCATCAATAGGAAACTCAGTGCTTAGCTCCAAGTTGACTAAAGAATAGATCATCATCTATTTTAGACTATCAAATAAGCACTTAACAAATCAATGCCAGTGACGGTGGAGGACGAGGCGGCGGCACAGGCAGCGTCAGGGAGGAGATGGCTTCCACATAGACCAAAAATGCACCACCTTGCCAAGCTGATGCACTAAATCACTCACATATAAAGTTCTTACACTACAGCGCACCCAACTGACAAGTTTTTTTTACCACTAGTGCAATTTACTTAAAAAAACAAACTGAAAGATAAAATGAATATACTATATTCTAAAGGTTCATTAATAGTGCTACTAAGCCGCCATGTGTCGCTCTAATAAATTAGAAAAAACATAAAATTTTTTTAACAAAGCAAAACATAGCCATCTATTAACCGGTGAACCCATAATTTAAGACCATTAAATTAGATTTATGGAACAAATAAAAACCGACTAGAGAAGTTACGTATGTTACCTATGACCGATCCACTCCTCTCCGACAAGTAACGTACGGCGTACGTACAACCAAACCACCCGTGCTTCTTCCGGTTCTTTTTTCGCCCCTTCCTCTCTCCCCTTATTTTTCTACACGGTGATTAACTACTTAATGTTCAAATAAACATAACTATTAAGTCATGTATTTAATTTCT
Source organism: Oryza meyeriana var. granulata (assembly GCA_003991445.1). Classification (NCBI taxonomy): domain Eukaryota; kingdom Viridiplantae; phylum Streptophyta; class Magnoliopsida; order Poales; family Poaceae; genus Oryza; species Oryza meyeriana. The sequence goes on along the minus strand of RYFJ01000374.1, from coordinate 235,739 downwards.
AATTCGTTTGAACAATAGTATTTATTGTAATCAAACCAATAATTTAAGACCCATATCAACTATATTTTTATTATAAAAAATATAGCACATGGACCCATACTCTAATCCGTCGGATGCCATTTAAATAGCTATGAGAATTTGCGAAAAAATTTTACAATGCAGATTAGGCTATCATATATTAATCTACAAACATGCGTAGCTATATTAGATCCATAATACAAGAAAAAATTATCAAACCAACAGTCTTTAAATGAGTTATAAGCTATATATCCGATTTGTGATTCTCTCTTGTGTTCTCAAAAATTTAACTCATTCTCATACATTAAGTTTTCTATTTGCCAATTATTATTTTGCAAAAATCCAACAACCCGGTGACACGCATTAAATGACTCATGTTATATTAGTTATAGTTTATCAAAATTCCCTACATTACATCAGGTATATTTGACAGACATATGTCATACAGAAAATCCAAATGGAAAAGAAGGAACACTTCTTTACAATATACGACATGCTTACAGAAAGAAAAATGTTGTCTTATGAGCACTTGTCTACATTATCCAAACTTTATTATTATATATGTCAACATAAGATCTAACTAGCACAATGCACTATTAGCGCCCAACTCATACGACTGTAAACGCACTCCAAATAAATAATAAATGTATTATTGGAATTAATAGATCTATAGTTATAAATAAAAAGGTCTTGGCAACTATAACGCCCCGAACCTCGTTACCCTAGACAAAACATGATGGCTTAGCTCAGAGCATCACCTTTGTACCTATGGTACTAGTACCAGTCTCAGGATATACAAGCTAATACACATAGAATAATAGTGAATCAAAATACTTAACTCCATTATAATTCTAAGATAGTTCTTACAAAAGTTGCCATCATAGACAGACTACAGATAGACAACACCATATTACAAAAGATATCAGCAAAGAGCAACAACAACAAAACGAAAGCTAACAACGGAAGGTAACTAAGTGACTGCGCACTAGATTGAGCGACTAAGCATCTAATTTATTCCACAGACATGGTTGGGGCTAGGCCCGAAACCCTAAAAGTCTTTATAATTCGCCTGCTCTTGGAGGTACTCTTCGGCAATCGGGTTGTCATCTTCTTCTTCTTTATACCCTAATATATTTATACAGAAGCAAGGGTGAGTACTTTTATACTCAGCAAGCCAGGGGAAAAGTGATATGTTTGGCTAAACAAGAGGGCTAGGTGTTTATTTGTGAAAGCAGCCTTTTAAAAGATTCATTTGCAAAAGCACTAGTGAAGCAAGTTTTAATTATCTGAACAAAGCTCAGGCCTCATTCCATTTCACAAGTTGCTTTGCAACAACTTGTCACAGTGATTTAGTGAATCCGTTTGTCTCTTTTGTCATTTTCTCCTCTTTTCCTCTATTATTTTTCTTCCTCTTCCTTCAACCAATTCTTCCTATCTTCAATTACCACTTCTAGGCGAGCAATCACAGCCCATCGAGCAGTTCCAGCCCAACAAGTGGTCTCAGCTCCACAAACATCCAACGAGCCGTCTTAGCTCCTATCTCTATGGTGCCACACGACACCCTAGGTCACACACACCTGTTCCCAACCACATAGGTCTTTCGTCTGTCACTCAGACAGACTCTAGCAACGATTCCTATCACACAAACTATTTTCACAATCAATGACAAAACAAAACTACGCTATGAGAATCGCCTCACATTTGACCTTAACCGTGGGCATGACTGTTCGAACAATTTAGTTAAACTCTGAAGAGGTTGCACACTTTACTCACATGACATGAAACCGACACCGATTACCCATCGGCATTGGAAGTTCGTGACAAGGACTTTCCAAAGCTAATCCGTGAAAATCTCATGCCACATAGTTGGGTCGAGTCTCAAGACTAAGCATCAAACAAGTTCATGCTTCATGTACTCAGGGATACCGATAATGTCTCCTATTTCTACCGTCAACAGAATATAAAAGCCATGTAAGCGCATAATTCCATATGCAAACGTCTCCATCTCCTACATTCTGGCGCCTCACAAGTACTGGCATACGAGATAATCATGGACTAACTAAGTACTCATCTAGGAGTATCCCACAATACTCGCGTGGTCGCACTGTTATTTGTTTGGATGGAATTCCCAAAGGAAACGGTCCTAATTGAAAGTGCATCTAGGCCCCTAAGTGGGTTTTGGTGAGTTGAATGACAAAACGATTAAATGACTAACTTGTTTGCTAAGTGTTGAGCAGGGATTTATTCTTATGATCATATTGTGATATTATTGGCTCATAAGAATATGTATTGTCGATGGTCTCATGTTTGAAAAGCATTGGACAAATCATAATACATGGATTTTATTGGGTCTTTATTGTTGATGTGAAGCAAAGCTTAGCTTAAAGTCGACAAGAGTGTGTGAAGATGTCAAGCAAAGGGACAAGTAACGAGGGACTAAGCAAGGGGGAATCAAGTGATGACTTGGGACTAGTAACCCATGCTAGGGTGAAGTGAACGTGTGCTTGGAGTACACCTCGAGTCTTATCTAGCGAAGCAATGCAAAGCATTGAATCTTTGTTGGATCATTTGATGAAGTGGCTTATAGATGGATGATGGTATGTCAATCATATTTGTTGAAAGGTCCTAAGTCACTAGCTCAAGATGGATATGCTCAGTGGTTGTTCAATGTTGAAAGACCTCAAGTTGAGAATGATCAAGTATTGGCATGTTGAAGACATACAAGCTCAAGTGGATGAAATATTGTAAATGTTTAATCTTGAGTATAGGAATGCCGTACTATCAAGAGGGATGCAACATTGACTGCATGGAAACACCAAAAGTGCTCATAGGTCAACCCATGTGAGAGAGCCTTGAGAGTTAACTTGAGTGTGCTGACCAGAGCAAAACAGGTCTGGCCGGTTTTTTCTGAGTCAGCTCTAACGGCTAGTTGGTTTGACAAACCGGCCTGGCCGGTTTTCCCTTGATAGTAACGGCTAGTTTTTGGTGAGTGGGTATTTATACCCTTTGGCCCTCTCCTTTGAGGGCTGCTGGTTGATTCTGGTTCTTACACATTCTAAAGGGTTGCTAACACCAGCAAGGCTCTCCCCAACCTCTCTTTGTGAGATAGGCTTGATTTGGTCGAAATCTTTGAGTTGGGTTGAGAGAGAGTTTGTATGTGAGCTTTAGAGAGCAGTCCATAGTCTTGAGCACTTGAAGGTGAAGTCTTGCAGCTCGAGAAGCATTTGTTACTCTTGGAGGTAAAGCCTCCTAGACGGCTAGGCGTCGCCGGTGAGCTCCCAGGTTTGTGGTGAGCCACGGATCGTTTGTACAGGTTTGATCTTGCCTCCGAAAGGGAAAAGATCGCCTTAGTGGAATCGGGGACATAGCTTGACCTTGGGGTCACGAAAAGCTTCCTCAACGGAGACGTAGGGTTCACGGTGGTGAATCCGAACTTCGGTAAACAAACTCCTTGTGTCTCCACTGCGGTTTGTCTCACATTTGATCTCTAGCACATTTACTTCGCTTCCGCTCGATCTACTTTGGTGTGCTTGTATTGTGTGCAGGAACTAAGTGAACCTGCTGTGCTACATCAGCAAAGGCACATCTTCAAGTTTGGTTTGTGTTAGAACTCATTAAGGAGGTGTGTTTTACTTGTGTAGGTTCTGCAGTAGCAAACCGGCCTGACCTGTTTGGAAAACTGGCCTGGCCGGTTTTGGGTTTTGAGTCAGAAACCGGCCTGACCTATTTGGGAAACCGGCCTGGCCGGTTTTGGTACTGACTTTGCATTAAGTTTTTATAATTGCAGAATTTGCCTATTCACCCCCCTCTAGGCGACATCTCGGTCCTTTCAATTGGTATCAGAGCAAGGACTCACATCCAAGCTTAACCGCCGTGAGAAAAGATGTCGACCCCATATGAGGTAACGTTTGAGCCACTCAAGCAGGATGGCTCAAACTATAATGATTGGTCTCTTCATGTACTTAATGCTTTTAAATCTATGGGTCCCCATGTTGAGCAAATTGTAGATGTAAGCATTTGTCCTCCAAATGTTAATTTGTACAATTTACCCAACCTAACCGAAGAGGAGGAAAAATGTGTGCAACTCAATGCTTGTGTTACAAGTTTTTTGTATAGTGTTGTGAACAGGGACCTACTTGATGTCATCTTCGATAAGAAAGAGATTTGCGAAGATGCACATCTCATTTGGACACTTCTTGCGAAGATGTATGCAATGCCCAAATGTGATGATCAAGTGGAAGAAGAGGAAGAGTCACTTGAGGAGTGCTCCACCTCATCAACACCTTTCTGTGAGCCTCTTGTGACATCTTCCAAGAAGCAAGATGACCACAAAAGCCAAGATTCGGTTTTACTGCTAAAACCAGTCTGGCCGGTTTCCCAAATCGGTCTGACTAGTTCTGGCAGGGAAAATGGGCCGAACTGCAAGAAAAGCCGAAGACGACGAGCAAGAGTCGTGCAAACATCAGCAGGGTTTTCATCTTCAAGTGATAAGGATCCCAAGTGCTTCATGGATGAGAATAAAAGAAAAACCATGGAAGATGAAATTCAAAGGGTTGGAACTATTAAGGCTCTAACCGAGGAGCTTGAAAGGCTTAAGCTCTCTAATGCTTCCTTGGTCAGTGATTATAATGTTTTATCTGAAAAATACTCTTGTGTCACTAACCATCTTGTGAGTGTAGCATCCTTGGACCAAGAAAATCGAGATCTCAAAGGCCAACTTGAAAAGCTCACTAGAGAGCATGTAACTTTGCAAGCCAAGCATGTAAAGCTTGAGTGCTTGCATAATGAGCTCGTCGACTCACATGCTTTGCTAGAGGTAGCACATGAGGTTTTGGTAACTTCGGTAAAATTCTATGAACCTCATGTGAACACTTACATATGCTCTCAAGTTAATACATCCTTATGTGGTGCTAACTCTAGTGGCTATCAAGCAAAATATTCTTGTGTTGAGAATTCTCTTGTAGAGCCTTGTGACGAATTTCTTGCTTAAGAAATTGAAGATTTAATGCAAGAGGTTGAAAGGCTCAAAAAGGACTTGATGAAGTTAATGGGAAAGGGTCAAGTGCAACCTTCTCAAGATAACCGTGAAAACATGGTGAAGAAGTTTGAGAAGGGTTCAACCGCCACTTACTTAATCCCTCAACAAGATCAGGACAAGAAGCACAAGATTCAAGAAAAGAAAAGAAGCCTTGATCAAATAAGATGCTTCAAGTGCTCAAGAGTGGGGCACTACTTATTTATGTGTCCCATCAAGGTCGAGGACAAGTCAAAGCTCTCAAGAAGGGAAAAATATCATGCAAAGAAAAGGGTATGCTTCAGATGCAAAGAAAAGAGTCATTTGATTGTTACATGCCCCATTGCACAAGAAGTGGCCTGCTCAGAGCAAAACCGGCCTGGCTGGTTTTGCAAACCGGCCAGACCTGTTTTGGCTGAGGCAGTCCACCATCCCTTGAAGAAAAGTCCTCAAGCCGTGCAATCAATCAAGAAGCTTAGAAATGATGAAGTGCACAAGAAGCATGACAGCGGTGCAACAAGAAAGATCAATAACTGCATTTGCTACACGTGCCGTCAAAAGGGACATATGGGTGAGAATTGTCCAAATGGTAACATTTCTAAGTCAAATCTTGTCTATTATAACTTTGCTAAGCTTAGAAATGACAAAGCTGGTATTTGTGCTACAAGGGTGATTAGCTCACCACAAACTAGCATAAGAGCCATTTGGATTCCTAAGTATCTTATGGCTAACCTAAGCGGACCCAACATGGCTTGGGTACCAAAAAGTACTTGATGAGTGTGCAGGAACATCGAGATGCATTGGAAGCTTGGTTTGTAAAGATAATTTAATGATCAACCCTTTAGCCAAGAATAATACCTTAGCTTGTTTTCTTATGCCCAATGACATATCGGTAACCAAGTGCCTAAACTAATATGCCCTAGTCACTTTAGCCTCAGTGGGAGTAAGTGTCTCACAAGTTTTGAACTTGTGAAGTACTTGCTAGTGACTAAGATATATTTTCTTGTGTTTATGTTCAAAATGCCATGTGATGCTTGTAATGGCTCTCTAGTAGAGCAATGTCTTGTTAAATGCAGGAATCATGTAACTCTTGAGTAGAATATCCTTTGAGGTAAGACACAAGACAAAATGCTTGAAGTGGGTTCTTTACTGGCCAAACCGGCCTGACCGGTTTCATAAACCGGCCTGACCGGTTTTTGCTAGGAAAACCCAACTCAAGTGACTTTGTGAGAAAAATTGAAATGAGAAACAGGATGCTTGTGTTTTTCTCACTCGTGGCATATTTTGGAGGTTATACACATGTGGTAGAAAGTTCTGTTGGGACAATCTTAATTTCATAATTTTATTTATGTGCCGTGATCAATTTGTGAAATAAACTCCCTTAATTCCTTATACGGATCAAGTGCATGTCACATGAATTCTATTACATGATGCACCTATTAAGGGGGAGCTTAGTTCACAAGTTGTGGCCTTGAGACTAACTTTTCTTTTTAGTAATCTTGTAGTCTCAAGTGTTGGAGTTTGTTTCTCTATGGAGTATGCTATCTTATATTGATCCAAGGCGGTAAAATTTTTTTTTTCCATTTATTTATTGGATCATACTTCTAACTCTTGCATAGCTACTCACCTTAATATAACCTAAATTCCTTGTCTTGTACTTAATCGACCAAATTAGTGCATGTGAGCTTGCCTTCCACATATTCTCATACTTGCAGCAACAAAAGGGAATTTAATCTACATTGTGAGGTGTCATCTTTTATGACCTACTTGCCTTTTGCTCAAAGGTCACTAAAAGTGAAACTTGTGTTTGTGCAAAATAACGCTATTTCTCCTTTTTGTGATTTGAGCAAGATGAAATCCAATGGAGAACTAGTGAATGGGCTTAATCTTAAATATTGCACAACTTGGATGGCTAAATGGCAAAGGTGTGTTACTCTATCTACTCGTGTCTATCTTTGTGCATCTAAGCCATTCTTTCATGCTAGTGTGAGCATTTGCATGCCTTAAATTCCAAGTCTCTCTTGTGTTGTGCCTATTAGATATTTAGTGATATTTTTCATGAAAATTGACTCGGTGTCAAGTATTCCTACATTATGTAAGTATGAGCTAAATATTCTAAGATGGACTATGGCTTGAATTTTTGCATGCATGTTTGCCACAGGATATATTTTTTTTAAAAAACTCAACTAGTATGCTAGGTGGTGTGCTTGTTTTGAAAAATATTTGGATTTTGGTCTTTGTGGCCTTAATTGATCTATTTGTGACTATTGCTCTAATTGTTTGATTGTTGACTAGTCACAAATAGTGAGATTCCCTCAAGTCCATAAAATTGCTATCTATCATCTCTCCCATCTCAATCTTGGAAGAAACGAGAAAATTCATAGAAAATTAGAAATCTTATCTTTTCTGAGCAAAATCTTGTTCTCTAGATCAATATCCTTATATCAAACAATCTCAGATCAATGAAGGAGTATTGAAAGTCAATATCAGGAATATAATCATCTGTTGACTCCTTGGGGGAAACCGGCCTGACCGGTTTCCAAAACCGGCCTGACCGGTTTTACCCAGGAAGTTACCCCAGGCATAACTTCCCCCTTTTTTTATCTTCTTCTTCATCCTTTCACCCTCCACGCTGATACATCCTCCCTCTCCTTGTTCCCCACTGTGCCCTTCCCTCTCCTTGGCAATTTGAGATTTCAACCAAGAAAAGGAGGCATTCTTGGTCGATTTGAAGCCTCCCCAAGTGGCTTCACTGGTTTCTAGGCCACATTTGCAGTAGGGGACACCCTCCTCCATCTCTCAAGGTATACTTTGGTTTCCCTCGCCCGATCTAATTACTCGATGCATTTCTTTCAAATCCCTTCAAGAAATCATGTCCTAGTATGCCTAGAAAGCTATCTCGCAGAGATGATTCGATTTGGTGGGCTATATTGCTTGAATCCCTGACCTAGGGTTCCTCTGCCAAAACCGGCCTGGCCGGTTTCTGAAACCGGCCTGACCGGTTTTGGACAGAACCTTGGCCCTAATTCCCTTTCTGCCCTGGTTCAATCTCTTTAAATCATATCTTTTCTTCAAGCTCATCCGTATGTTTATTGTCTGAATATCACAGGAAATGAGCAATATTCCTTTGAGAAGAAAAGATTTCTCTTAGAACATTGTGCATCAAGGTTCTTCTAGCAACCCCAGAGGTATGAGCGGGCGTTCTCTGAGGCCCAAAAGGAGTTACATTCAGATTGATCAACCAAGGGGTCACATGACTATCGAGGGAGATGATGATGAGATTCATAGCACATCTAGCAGTAATGATGATGAGGTTGAGGATGAGACTTTCCGTATTGCACCTCGCCACGGAAAAGGTCCTGCCATTGAGGAGAGTGATGAGGAAGAGGAACCTGCTGGTGATGATGCAGAGGGTGAGGAAGAGGAAGAAGGAGATGATGGTGATGACAATGAGATTATGCAAATGCCTGTCATCTAAAAGCCCACTGGCCCAGCAAGCAGAAAAGTGGTAAATTATCTTGGACTTGGTATGACTGACAAAGCAAGGCAGAAGAGAAGAGAAAGTCCACTTGATGTTGAGAGGAGTGCTACCGACTACAGGTTTCACACCTCTTTTCAGCATGATTACTATCAGACTGCCATAATAATCAAGTATACAATAGTGTCAGAAGCACAGTGGGTGGATTGGGAATATATGGAAAAGCAAGACAACCCAATCTTTAATGATATCATTGCTGCTTGCACAGTCAAGAAAATCAAATCTCTCATGGGCTATCGCTATAACTGGAACACCGAGATTATAGCTCAGTTTTATGCCACAGTGTACTTTGAGGAGCATGGAGATGTAAGGACGATGCATTGGAGGACAGAAGGCACTTGTATAGCATCTCTTACACTGACTTCGCTGAGACTTTTGGATACAGAGTATCAGACTCTCGGCGTCCTAAGATTCATGGAAGTGTGCTCCCTGCTGTAGAGATGAAGTTCATGTATCCCAGCTCAAAATCAGGGAATTATGGCAAGGTGAGGGGTCTGTACACATACTACTCCATCCTAAACCGCATGTTTAGGAAGACTTTCACACCGAGAGATGGGAACCCGAGCGACATTTCCTTCTATGCTAGAAACCTGCTTGCAGTCATGAGATCAAACGAGGAGAAGTTTTGTGCTGGAGACTTTCTTTGGGAGGAAATTAGACACATCTCTGAAAGTCCTCAGAAGGTGTGTGGTTTTGGACCCTATCTCATGCGCTTGATTGAAAAAGTCACGGGAGTGACATATCCTAAAGATTCAAAGCATGAGCCCCTCAGGATTCCGGCTCCAAAGAAGCCTATTGTGCCATCTCCACCCAAAGACCCTGAAGATCAGATGCAATGGGAGCCTACCCCATAAGAGCAGCAGTGGCAGAGCGAGCAGCAGCAGCAGGTTCCCACAGGTTGGGACCCTTGGCCCCAAACCGGCCTGACCGGTTTGAGTCTGACCAGCCAGGGTCCTCCTCCCAAGCACACAAGAAGCCTTCCTCTCCAATTAGGGCATTCTTTAACCTGTTCCTGGATGTGCAAGACTTAGAGGGATATTTAGGTGGAGTTGAGGCAACAGCGAATTGACAGCAAAAAGGGGCGAGATGCAATTAAGAAGATGCATGCTGCGATGAACCTTGAGGAACCACCATCTCCTATTTCTCCTGCACCAGAGTTGCCTGAGATTCCTCCCCTAGAGACTATGTTGACTGATTTTCAGAATGCGGGGTACTTTGAGAAGTATCAGCATATCTTCACTCCAGGGGGTAGTTCTTCTTCACAGGCACCACCACCTCCTCCATATCCAGGCGATAATCCTTCTGTTCCTACATCTTCCACGGATGATTTCGCCGCTGCAGCCACTGCCTCCATCTTTGGGATGAGTGCTCAAGATTCTCCATATGAGTGACGGCAAACGGTTGCTCTTTCTCAGGCCCCTTTGTGGCTGCTTGATGACAAAGGGGGAGAAGAATGAAGATTAAAGCTCAGCATGAAAAAGAGGGGAAAACGAGGGGAGAAGAAAATCCAAGATGGCACTCTCTTATCTTGGATTTGTAATAAATTCGAATTTGCTCTCTTTGTGGACTTGAGAACTTGTAATGAGTGCTACTGTGTGTAATGAACTTATTTATACTATTAAGTGACTTTGTGTTAGTGTGATATGCATGAATGCTTGATGTAATGATGGTTTGTGCTGGCTGAGGCAAAACCGGCCTAGCCGGTTTCTAAAATAGGTCTGACCGGTTTGGAAAAACCGGCCTGGCCGGTTTAAGAAACAGGCCTGACCGGTTTGGCCAGAGGTAGCACAATTTTTTTTAGCTCTCTTGGTTGAGTGATATTCATGTCATATGCATCACGGGGTATTTGTTTATGAACACACACACCTTTTTGCACCCCACGGATGCTGAGATATAGGGGAGCTCCTTTGTCGCTTAATATGTGCAAATTTGGCATTTGAGGCCGAACTTGTGGAAACTCATTCATAAGCACATATTAAGGGGGAGCTCATGATATATCTGAGAATTCAAAAGTTTATTTATGATTTATTTGTGAGCTTTAATCGAGGTTGTCATCAATCACCAAAAAGGGGGAGATTGAAAGTGCATCTAGGCCCCTAAGTGGGTTTTGGTGAGTTGAATGACAAAACGATTAAATGACTAACTTGTTTGCTAAGTGTTGAGCAGGGATTTATTCTTATGATCATATTGTGATATTATTGGCTCATAAGAATATGCATTGTCGATGGTCTCATGTTTGAAAAGCATTAGACAAATCATAATACATGGATTTTATTGGGTCTTTATTGTTGATGTGAAGCAAAGCTTAGCTTAAAGTCGACAAGAGTGTGTGAAGATGTCAAGCAAAGGGACAAGTAACGAGGGACTAAGCAAGGGGGAACCAAGTGATGATTTGGGACTAGTAACCCATGCTAGGATGAAGTGAACGTGTGCTTGGAGTACACCTCGAGTCTTATCTAGCGAAGCAATGCAAAGCATCGAATCTTTGTTGGATCATTTGATGAAGTGGCTTATAGATGGATGATGGTATGTCAATCATATTTGTTGAAAGGTCCTAAGTCACTAGCTCAAGATGGATATGCTCAGTGGTTGTTCAATGTTGAAAGAACTCAAGTTGAGAATGATCAAGTATTGGCATGTTGAAGACATACAAGCTCAAGTGGATAAAATATTGTAAATATTTAATCTTGAGTATAGGAATGCCGTACTATCAAGAGGGATGCAACATTGACTGCATGGAAACACCAAAAGTGCTCATAGGTCAACCCATGTGAGAAAGCCTTGAGAGTTAACTTGAGTGTGCTGACCAGAGCAAAACAGGTCTGGCCGGTTTTGCAAACCGGTCTGGCCGGTTTTCTCTGAGTCAGCTCTAACGGCTAGTTGGTTTGACAAACCGGCCTGGCCGATTTTGGAAACCGGCCTGACCGGTTTTCCCCTGACAGTAACGGCTAGTTTTTGGTGAGTGGGTATTTATACCCTTTGGCCCTCTCCTTTGAGGGCTGCTGGTTGATTCTGGTTCTTACATATTCTAAAGGGTTGCTAACACCAGCAAGGCTCTCCCCAACCTCTCTTTGTGAGATAGGCTTGATTTGGTTGAAATCTTTGAGTTGGGTTGAGAGAGAGTTTGTATGTGAGCTTTAGAGAGCAGTCCATAGTCTTGAGCACTTGAAGGTGATGTCTCGCAGCTCGAGAAGCATTTGTTACTCTTGGAGGTGAAGCCTCCTAGACGGCTAGGCGTCGCCGGTGAGCTCCTAGGTTTGTGGTGAGCCACGGATCATTTGTACAGGTTTGATCTTGCCTCCGAAAGGGAAAAGATCGTCTTAGTGGAATCGGGGACATAGCTTGACCTTGGGGTCGCGAAAAGCTTCCTCAACGGAGACGTAGGGTTCACGGTGGTGAATCCGAACTTCGGTAAACAAACTCCTTGTGTCTCCACTGCGGTTTGTCTCACATTTGATCTCTAGCACATTTACTTCGCTTCCGCTCGATCTACTTTGGTGTGCTTGTATTGTGTGCAGGGACTAAGTGAACCTGCTGTGCTACATCAGCAAAGGCACATCTTCAAGTTTGGTTTGTGTTAGAACTCATTAAGGGGGTGTATTTTACTTGTGTAGGTTCTGCAGTAGCAAACCGGTCTGACCTGTTTGGAAAACCGGCCTGGCCGGTTTTGGTACTGACTTTGCATTAAGTTTTTATAATTGCAGAATTTGCCTATTCACCCCCTCTAGGCGACATCTCGGTCCTTTCACTAATGACGATACATAGCCAAACCACTAAGGCAAAACCTACATACCATCAAGGTTCACAATACCTTTTTATTTCGCAAACTCATAGAGTAATAGGTTTCCAAAAATATTGGTTGGATGTATCCAAAGGATGACGACACCAGCACATTATATGTGGGGCTATCAAGGGTAGGGAAAATCAACATCCTATGAAAATAAGTGAGACTATTAGGTAGGTCCGTCGGTTGCGCTCACAATCGGAGGCCGAACAATTTAAGATGTAATCCAAAGCAATGCATGTTTGCAAACAACATAATTCATAAATCTCATTTTTAGAAAAATTTTGAAAGTTGAACGGAGTTGAACGGGATTACGGTTTGAGAGATATGAATTTTTGAAGTTTAAATGAATTTCTAAAAATGGAAAAAGATTTATAATAAATGGAGGAGAATATTCTGAGGGAATAAATCCCTCGGGTTGACAAGTGGGGTCCACTTGTCAGTGAGGCATGGGCCTCATGTCCACGATGGACTCGGTCCATTGAGGCTCGAGCGGGGAAGGTGGTGGATCGGCCATGTTGGGCCGGCGGGGTGGCCCACTAGGTGTTGGCCCGAAGCGACACGGGCCTTTGAAGCGGGCCAAGGAGAGGTAGGGCCCGCATGTCATAGACAGAGGGAGTTAAATATAATGAGGGGTGGGACCGTGGGGGCCCACCTGTCAGTGAGAGCGGCAAAGATAATGGGGCCGGCTGGCCCACCTGTTAGGGATGGTGGCTGGCTCTCTCTCTTCTTCTCTCCCCTTCTCTTTGGCTTCCTCACCACTTCCTCCCCCACACGGTGCAAGGCGAGAGAGTGGGGGTACAGCAAGACCGATGCGTGGCGCGCGGGCTGGAGGAGGCCGACGGAGAGGCGCATGGGGCATCAGCAGCTGACGGCGGTGGAGAGAAGGGGCTTGGGGTATGGTGGTGGCTGGTGGCGGGGGAAACGGTGCTTGGCAGTGTAGGCAGAGCCATGTTGACTGGCAGGCTGGCTCAGGCTGGAGGTGGTGGCAGGATTATGGCGGCAGTCGGGGGAGGCGGCGAGGCCGGCGGCGAGTTTGCACGGCGATGGATAGAAGGATGAGGGAGACTAACGGGTGTTGGCGGCAATTGCGCTTGCTAGGAAGCAGAGTGGTGAAGGGGATCGACGGCCGCGGTGTCGATGGTTGAAGGGGAGGCTGATAGGGGAGGAAAAGTGGCAAGGCTCCTCGGCTCTTATAGTCTTGGTGGGGAGCTGCATTTATCCGGTGGTCCAAAGAGGGTGACGGCATTGGATCGACAGGTTAGCGAGGGCACCAGGGGGTGACAGAGCGGGGCGATATCCGACGGTCTGAAGGGAGGGCAGTCTTAGATCGGTGGTCCAAGAAGCGGCGCGGTGTGGAGCCGCGGCCAGCGGGATTCACGCGTCGCGTGGGGGAAAAGCCGTGTGGCGTAGTGGGGCAGAGCGAAGGACAGCGTCAGACCGAGGGTCCGAAGCGCGCGGCGGCCCTCCACCCGGTGGTCCAACGGCGGTGCGGTGCGTGGCGGAAAGAGGCCAGCGGGATTTGAGGAGGATGGGCCGCTCGGTGCGGGGTAGCGCAGGGCTTGGTCGTGCCGCGGCCCGGCTCGGCACTCATGCAGCGTGCGTGCGCGGTTGGCGTGGGGAGGGAGACAACCACGTGGCGTGCGGGCAAGTGGGTGGCCGTGGAATAGTTGGAGCTATTGGGTGGGCCCGGTGGGAAGGGTATCTCGTGGACGCGCGCACGATTGGAAGGGCGCAGGCTATTGGTGTAGGTGGTGGGAGGGAGGGGGGAGGGGGGGTCATGGGCCACGGCCCGTGTGGTAGCCGGCCTACGGAGGGGAGGAAACAAGGGAGAGGCTGAGGCTAGGCCGAGGGAAAATGGCCTAGGATGAATGGTGACACTTTACAATTTCCAGGAAATTTTCAAAATGAAATAGGAGGGAAACCGTTTGGAATTTGAATTCAAATTTGGGTTTGTTGGGCTTCAAAATTTAGGGAAATTTTTCCAGATTGAATGGATTGAGATCTCTTCGGCATATTAAACGAGAATCGAATGAACTTCAATATTTTTTGTATTTAAGTTTTTACGGTGAATAGTTTTTGACTGGAGCAAAAATAAGGGTATTACAACAACGCACTAGGCTCTAGCAGGGTTTACCTTACCGTATTTAGCGGTTGTCATGGTGAACAACGGAAACCCTTCTCTTCTTTCTTGCGTGGCCCACGGCCCATGCAGAAGCACCGCATGCGCGCCTCGCCTGCAAGTGGCCTTAGTTGTTCTATTATGAATGTGCACACCTTTTATCCCTCCTACTAATATCTCAGGCCTATGCTAGCACCGGATACCGACCGTCCGCTCGGTTGTCTTAGCTGTGCACACTCGCCTCCCTCCTCTTTCCCTCACTAGCACGCCCATAACTTGCATAATTAAATTATATTTACAATGTCATGAATTGAAACTCTAATTGTGAGTAGCATTCCTTAAAAAAAAGAGAATTCCTTATTTACTATCTAAGTTTAATGATTTCTTTACACGCCACTGAGAATTTGATATTCCCCAACATGCCACCGGATGAAATTTTATTGTCCTCTTATGCCGCTGAGGTCATTTTCGTTACTTAAACTTGTCAATAGACTGCAATGCCTTGAAAGTTTTGTTCACAAATGGTCAAAGTGCCCTTACCTTCTTCTCCCATCTGCAAGGTCATGTCTCTTTCTTTCCTATTGGGCCCTTACTTTTACCACACCCTGACGGTAAGCCCAGTTACCACGGTAACCAGGACTAAGGGAAACCCCATGTACTAGACAGTAGATCTATATCAATATTTCAACAATAATGATGGTGCTATAGATATTTTTGTGGTGGTATGTCTCTTTACCATTTTGTATTTTTTTAATTAGTCAAATTATCAACCCCGATCATATTCAAAAGAGAAAATTATATGTAATCCACTAAAATTTGAGTGGTACCAAGTAATACCATACATAAAATTGTATTTCTACTCTATACCACAAATAGATTCAGAAAAAAATTCTGCCACTTCCATCACCTTCATTGCATTTTGCATCTCTATGATCACAGAACGACTAAAATACCCTTCAAGTCCCATCCTTAATCCTATGTTTTCCCTGTCTTCACTCTGTCTCTCCCACTCTTCTCTCTGTCCTCCCCCGATGGTTGGATTAATGCATAGGCAACAAAGCTTGGTACGCTAACATGGGTATCAAAGATGTGTGGATAGCTGAGCTGGGTTGGGCCTCAATGTGATGCTGACATTGACGGCGGAACTCAGCCAGCCAGCTCAATGATGCAACAAGGTAATTTATAATGAAACTTCATGGCCTATTTCACGATATAGTTTTTTATAAATAATAAATAAGATGTTTGTGCATGCGCGCGGTCTTACTTCCTAATTTCTAAAGTTATATTTTTCTATATTGTGCAAATTTAGCAATATGTTGTGCAAGTTCGAGTAACTAATAAATAAGAAAAAAAATCAGAGGACTGATCAAAAGTAAAAAAAATGTTTTTTCTGTTGTATATGAAGATTTCATATATATGGTGTTGAACAATAAAATGTTTTCTAATATTATGCGAGTTATCTCCATGTGTTTTCATTATATTATGTACCTCTTTTTTTCAAGTACCAAAACTCATTGGTTAATTATGTGTCAAAACTCCAACAGTAGAGGCCAGAGACATAAACCATTTTCATCATTAAAAAAATGACGATTGCATTACATATCCACACAAGACGAACTTCATCAGATCCTGTCATTTTCTTTACTGATAGTAAGACACAGTTAATTATTGCACGCCGGTGGTCGATTATATATGCCTTAATTTCTAGTACCAAATTAAAAATATCAACATGCTTTCATGTGCAGACCAGTCATCATCACTTGTACTCTCGATCGCTGCATGCTACGGAACAACACGTCGACTCGATCAATGTCTGATGATTACGACACCTTAATCTTCTACTACTACTCACGCACTCTAATTGCATCAGAAATCTAGATTACTGGATTGCAAATCAGCGACGGCATTTGCACTGCACAGCAACGCCGTCAAGTCAGTGGGCAGAAACATGGCGCCCTCGCTGGCGCCGGAGAAGCTGAGAGGGGACGCGCCGCCGCCGTCTCCATGGCCCGCCACCAACGCCGTGCCGGCGAAAGGCGACACGGCGCCATGGCCACCGCCGTTGCTGCCAAGCTGATCTTGCCACCGTTTCAGCTCGTGAGACTGGCTAGTAGTCGCCATAAGAGGAGGGAGTGGAGTCGCAGCGGCTGCGGCTGCAGCGTAGGAAGCGACGGCTTGGCTCAGGAAGCTGCTCGCCGTGTTCAGATCAGAGTGGCCGCCGCCGCCGCCGCCGCTCGTCGCCGAGGTGTCCGGCGTCGGCGCCGGTGATGGCTGGAGGAGGAGGTGCTGGAGGCACTGCAGCTGCGCCGCGGCCGCGTCGGCCTGGTAGTCGACGTTGGCTCCCCACGCGCCGGCTTGGCCGACGGCGAGGTCGACCGCCAGGCTGGCGAGCGCCACCAGCTGCGGGAGCGCAGTGGCAAGGTCGCCGACCGCCGGCGCCCGCGCCCGCGCACGGTGGGTGGCCGGGTCGAGGCCCGCGCCTATGAGCCTCTTCTTGAGGCGCGTGTTCCAGTAATTTTTGATCTCGTTGTCTGTGCGCCCAGGCAGGTGTGTCGCGATTGTTGACCACCTACACGGACCCACACGTATACTGGTTGGTACATCAAATTTAATTCATATTCATGTATATCGTGTATCGCTTCAATATATATATATTTAAAACAACCATATATATTAAGGGATCGTCATTAACGTATGATTACTTAAGTATTAGTTATTATAAACCTAAAAAATAAATCTATTTAATTTTTTAAGATACTTTTATATAGAATATTTTTTTTCAAAACACACTATTCTATATTTTAAAAAATATGCTAACGAAAACCAATATAAAAGTTAGAAACTAGCAGCTGATCTAAACACTACGCTTTGTAATTTGTTCGAGAAATTTGTACATACCTGTTGCCGAGGACGGAGTGGAGGGTAATAATGGCTTGCTCCTCCTCAGGAGTGAAGTTCCCTCTCTTGATGTCAGGCCTCAGGTAGTTTATCCATCGGAGCCGGCAGCTCTTGCAGCACCTGTTGAGCCCTGCATATATATACACATTATTGGAGTTAAGTTGCATGTATTACGTACTGAGAAGAAGAAGGCATATACACATTCAAGTTAAGGAGGTGTTTGATTCGATTGGAAGCTTTTAGTTTCCTCGTTTTCATGCTTTCATGCTCTGTTAGCATGGTTTCTAAAACATATAATAGTATGTTTTTTTTAAAAACTTTCTATATAAAAGTATCTCTAAAAATAAAATACATATGGCTTATAAACCGGTCGTTTAAACCGAATCATACGGCACTAAGTTGCATGTGTTACTGAGAAGAAGAAGACGATAGTAATTATACAGGGGCTAGACATGTATATACCAGCTCGCTTGGGGAGAGACCTCCAGTTGCCATAGCCGTGCTGCTCGACGTAGGCGACGAGCTTCTGGTCCTCCTCGCGGGTCCATGGCCCTTTCTTCACGCTGCTCTCGCCGCAGCACGGTGGCCTCAGTCTCCCCATCTACTTAGCTAGAAATTAATCAGCTAATGATCTGATCAATTCCGATGTGCTCTCACTGCACTGAAGGTCTGCAGCTATAGAAAATTAGCTAATGATCTTATCAGTTTGCTGGGTGCAAGTTTTATCCGTTGATCTCTCGTCTGAATATAACGTCCGATGCATCTGTTACGTGTGTATATATATATAGCATGGCTGACAGGCGGCAGTGGTCCGATGAATACATGTGTAATGCAATAATAGTGCACCCTGCTCAATCTAGCTAGAGATTATTAATTAATTAACCGAGGCAAGTAAGTTAACAGCAACTGATGAGAAAATGTAATTGTAGCCTGAGATTGAGAGCTTGTGCAGGGTCAGCTACAGCTAGGTTTCCTAAGCTAGCTACAACCAACTAACTTCTCGATCTCTTTCAAATTAATGACCAAAAAAAAAACACATCTCGATCATGTCCTCCAATATTCTCTGGCTGCTATGAATCTCATTGGATATATATCGCCCCCCTAAAAATCTAAAATAAAATCGAGTGATGATCTGAACGCAATATTAGCTTTTTCGAACAAAAAAAACTCCTCCTTTTCTTTCGGTTTTTCAATGCAACTTATGTCGTCTCACAATCACAAGTCACTTAATTACTGCCAGATTTTATATATAGAAATCTTTTAAAAAATCAAATAAATCTATTTTTTAAGTTTATAATAATTAATACTTAATTATATGCCAATAATTTATTTTATTTTGCGTGTCGAAATAAGCTTAGCAGCTTAAACTGAAACAAACGGGGCCTTATACAATTAATTGCCAGTTAGCTGTTTGATGTTCATGCTTACTACATCATGACATAGACGTGCATTCTTTGGTCCAATATATACCTGTACTACACGTGGAAATTAGGTGACCTTGCTTTCTTCGATGGAGAACGCGAATCTCTCCGTTTTGTTTTCGCAAGCTGTCACTTCGATTAGAGTTGGTCAGTTGTTTACAGTAACTCTAAATGGTACACATGCCGTTATCACAACTAGCAATGGTTTGGTCATGCATAACCCGAAAATACCATTGCAAGGAACTTGCATAGAACATTGCATCACAGATGTGAAAAAAAAAAAAAATCCGGAAAACACCATTTATGTCTGTTTGTCCCCTAACATCCATTCTAGTGAGAAAAATCACAAATAACAGTTTTTCCCTTCGTTTTCTTTCCAAACTTAAATTAGGCCACTACCACATGCCCCCTTACCAGTACCGAGCCTTAAAGCCCATCAATGCTGGGTATAGACCCAGCACCGAAATCCCGGCACTGATGAGGGGGCCTTTTCAATGTTGGGTATAGGCCTAGCACTGACAACCACTCGCCAGGAGCAGGGGCCGGCCCTCGGGACCCATCAGTGCGACCCGGCACTGATGAACTTAAGCCATCAGTACTGGGTATTACTCCTATCCGACACTGATGACCTAATGCCATCAGTGCCGGGTACTAGTCCTACCTTGTACGGATGACTTGGTCCCAATAAAAAATATAAATAATTTTTAAATTTTTTTGCCGGAATGAAAGAATAGTAGTCGATCATTTTGTACGTATCGAAATTTGTACAGGTCATTAATTATACATTAAATTAAATATACAGTATTATTATTAAGTCATGAATTAATTATATATTGTATGCAGTCATTATTCAAATATCGGATAAACATTACTTATCGTCTTTGACGTTATAGTTAGAACAAACAGAAATTATTGCATCGCTGAACTACTCGATAAATCGATATCTTTAGATGGTGGGGGCGCTCCTTGTTCACTCGTTGGCTGACCGTCCCCGGAAATATTATGTATGCTTTCTGGGTTGATGACTTCCCTAACGATGAAGCCAACAAGTTCGTCCTAAAGGCCCCAGATCTGAAGATCCGTTATGGCACTTGTATCTAAATGATCTCTCTGCATGCGAAACAGTTAGCATATCAGGAAAATTTTTGAAGCTATTAATACAGTTATTCAATAAATGTGTGGCTATAGGAGATATATACCTCTTCTTTATCCATAAATAACATATCATCAGAAAAGTACATCATGTAGCGCATCACATAAAATGCTCAACGGTTGTTCCCTGGTGGTTGTACGAGGGAAGGAAATCCAAGTCTAACACTAAATTCTTTCTTTTTACTTGACCTGTTGTAGTGTTCGAATGCCATATTCAGGGCATCGATGACCTGCTGAAATTCTGATTGCGCTTTCCGACGAGAATCCATGACACTGATATGATCAGTACGCATATTGATGACAAAGAGTAGCCAATGACAACTGTGCATATGTGTACTTAATTAGATGGGCATTTCATTGGAATTTAGTATGAAATCCAAATGGATAGAGAGACAAGTACTTGGCACAATATGTGTCGATGTTTTACATCGGCTGTATTGAATACAGGGCTATTCATCAACCGAAACTCGATGGATTCGAAAGGACACACGAGATTTATACTGGTTTAGGCCCTCGGTATGAGGTAATACCCTACTTCCAGTTATGGTGTATTGTTTTCGCGGTATGTAGAATCATCTGCCCTGGGAGGCTCCCTACCTCTCCTTATATACTGGAGGGATGAGGGTTACAGGGGGTTACAGGGTAGGAAACCCAATCGGATGCGACCAAGAGCTTTCCTTATCAGTACATAGAGTATCCAGCTAGGACTATATCCCTTTCCTTGTTATGCAAGGTAATATGAAGCCGAGTCTTACTCTATCTCCAATTGTAGGGACCGGCCCACCCTCTGTCTGAGTAGCCGTAATTGCCTTCCTTGAGGTACCCAGGGCCCATGGCCTCCACAGTAGCCCCTGAGACCTTTATAGTTGAGTTACAGTTAATGCTAAGTGCTCATCCTCCACGGTGAAGAGATTCCCGAGTGTTTTGCTCCCGAGTACTCATTGTCCGAGCGCTTCTTCTCCCGAGTCCTGCTTCATGTCAGCTGGCAACGAGACTATGAAGGACTTCATGGAAAGAGATAAATAGTATGCGCCGAATAGGCGCACCTACTAGGTGTAGCCCCCGATTTTGTGCTTAATTGGGAAACAATTAAGCATAAAGACCTTTAAGTCTTTCCTGAGTGATATATTTCTTAGAAATTGGACTCTTCAGCTATAAATTAGCTGAAAATTTTGCTCAAAGCAATTTGGCTAAGCATGTAAGCCGAGTATCACTATGGACCCAAGCCCAATGCATGATGAGATGTACTTGAGAGATACTTGCATCCTCAATTTTACTAGAGACCAGCTATTGTTTTTTATAAGGATATATCCTTAATACCTTAAAATAATCAAGATACCCGAATATATACACTCGGCTTTAGGCTTAGCATGAAGCGTATCTGATTATTTAATTGGTTCTTGTAAAATAGCACCTGCATCGTGATTTTAACGTGACCAGTGAGCGACCCAATAGGGCATGCTATTTAAGAACTTATATCTTTGGCCTACTACCGAATAAGTCAGCCCAAACCAACCTACCGAGCGCAGCCCTGTAAAATCCAGAGATTTTGATCATTGCTCAACTTGCCCATTGTTCTGGAGGTGTGCCACCGAAGCATAGCAGATTTTGATGCCGAAATCATTGCAGAAATCTTTGAATATGTTGCCCATGAACTGAGTATGTTGCCTATAATGATGCGATTGGGGACTCCAGATCGGCAGATTATACTTAGTATGAAGTCTTTTGCCCAGATGCAGTTATGGTAGCAATAGGTCTGGCGTCAATCCACTTTGTGAACTTGTCCTCCGCGACGAACAAATGTGTAAACCCTCCTGGTGCCTTTTTGAACGGCTTGACCATGTCAAGCCCCTAGACTACAACGGACTAAGATATTGGGATAGTCTGCAACTCCTGTGCTGGTAGCTGAGTTTGCCGAGCGAAAATTGACATCCCTCGCAAGACCGAATGAGTGCTTCAGCGTCGGTAACCGTAGTCGATTGGAAGAATCCTTGTCTACAAGCCTTTTTGATTAATATTCTAGATGCAGCATGGTTGCCACAGATGCCCAAGTGGATAGATTGTAGAATCTGCTTGCTCTCCTCAGATGTGATGCAACGCATAAGAATTTCGGATACGCTTTGACGATATAGATCTTCTCCGACTACGATAAAGGTTGAGCTCCATCGCTGGACTTACTCGGCTTTGTCGCAATCTTTAGGAAGTTCGTTTTCCAGTAGGAATCGAATGATTGGGGTCTTCCAGTTTTGAATAATGATGAGCACCTCTGTAGATTCTAGGTTTGGTGCTACCTCCGACTGAAAGCTCCAGTAGTGGTTTGTTTCCTTGTTTTTACCAAATAGGTACCCGAATGCTGCGTTAGCGTAGGATTCAGCTGGCAACCCTCTTGGGGCAAACCTAACCTGGCAAAATTATAGCCGAATAAGGTACCCGAACCTTGCATCAGCATAGGATTCGGCTAGCAGCCCTCATAGGGTGTACCCTACCCAGCAGAGTTATGGCCAAATAAGGTACTCGAACCTCGCATTAGCATAGGATTTGGCTGGCGACCCTCATGGGATGTACCCTACCTATCAGAGTGATACCCGAGCCCCGACTGGTGCTGAAGATCGGTTATTGGCTCACATGGAGCGTACCAAGGTAAAGGTGACATCCGTGTCTTGACTGGCGTGAGTACATGGTCAGTAACCCTCGTAGAGTATTCCGAGTGATTCTTGAAGCGACACACTCCAAGTGTATCTTAGCAGACTAGTCTAGCCCTCGAGCGTAGGAGATCGGCTGGTAGCCATGAGTTCCTGTTATGCGTATCCGGAACTGGGCCCTGCATTATAAACATATCGGATGAGTAGCATCTGATGTATAGAACATTCACCCAAAGAATATCTAAATATTTTATAATGTATGTAAATATGTGTTCCTCCTCTTTTTAATTTTAATTTCCCCGAGTAGTTGACTCCTTACGTTTAAACACTCTGCTCGACTAGTTATAGCCCCCGAGCACTGGGAGTCGGCTCATGGTACTTTCGCAGACACGCGATTTGGGTGACTTGAGTTCGTCTTTCATGGAGCAAAGTTTCACGAATGGTAATTTATGCTACTTAAGTACTTTTACAACCATTAAGAGCAAAAACAGAAAGTGTGCAACATGTACACCTATTAGGTGTAAGCGGCTGTGGCATTGGCGAAGCCGAGTGAGGAATTGACGATCTCATAACCCTTGATTCGATCCCGACTAGCGCTAAGCCGTATCTGGGCCAAACCATAGGGGAGTGAGTTACCTCCTGCCTCATTTAGATGAGTATATCATATAAAGGAAGAAATATGTATCAAAAAATGACTTAGCTGTTTGATATTGCACAAGTTGAGAGTTGGGATGCCATCCTTGCGTTTGAGCTTTTGAGCCCCCGAGCATGTGACTTGTCGTTCTGATAATCTTAGTTCTAGGAGGTTGAGGACCGTTGCGATCGATTGCCGCAATGAAGTCCCTAGATTTTCGCTTGGCGTTCCCAGGCTTGGATAGGGCCGCGTCGTTCGTCTCCCGTCGCTCCTTCTGTTGGGGCTTGTCATCGAGTGCCTCGGTCACTGCGTTGGCTGAATCATTATATTTATTGGCCATCTCAAAGAAAGCTTTAACGGAGTTGGGTGGCCTCCGAGTGAATTTTGAAATGAATGGTGTGTCCTTGACTCCCTTATGAAAGGCAGCGATGACAACCTCGTCCTTGATTTTGGGGATTGAGTTCCTCTTCTCGGAAAAGCGCTTGATGAAGTCACGAAGAGACTTGTTTTTTCTCTTATGGCACTAGTACAGATCGTACTCGGAGGATAGCCTCTCGTAAGTTCCTTGAAAGTTTGCCACGAAGCGTTCACGGAGTTTCCCCTAGGAGCCAATAGACCGCCTGGGAAGCCCCGTTAACCATGTTCTTGTCGAGTTGGCCAGGGCGACTGGTAGGTAATTTGCCATGGCCTTGTGGTCACCTCCTGTCGCACAGATTGCCAAGGTATACATGGTCAGCCAGGACTCCAGATTGGTTTTGCCGTTGTACTTCTCTATACCAGTCGGCTTGAAGCCGGATGGCCAATCAACTTGTTGTAATTCATGAGTGAAGGCCGGAACTCCTTTATCCGGGTGAAGGCTCCAATTCTGACTGTGACGATGAAACCGCTCGTGGTGGAGGTCGAAGCGCTCGTGCTCGTCCTTAAATCGGCAGCATTCATCTTCCTCGTGTTCTCGGCATTGAGCGTTGATGTCGTGGTGGAGATCCCATCATAGTCGTCCTCGAGTGTCCTAGTTATCCCGGCGCTTAGCATGATGATACCACCGTCGATTGTTGTTATGATTGCTGAGAGACGTACGATGGGACTCTGAGTGGTGCTGACTAGAGCCAACTGCTCAGCGTCGTGCTGAAGCAGATGAAGTCGCAGCGTCTGAAGCCATTTTGTTTGATGGTATGAATGTATCTCCCTACTACTGCTATTGTTGACACACTGCGGCGGTTATCATTGCCTTTATGCTTGCAATAGTCGGGGTAGGCTAGTGGTCGGGCCTGAACTGCAAGGTATCTAACAGCGTGGCTGTGGCCACAACGTTTTGCTGCGGGGTGACGAAGATGTCGTGGTCGCCCCCTCGGGTTTGGAGGATTTCTTGTTGAGCAGTCTGCCCAGCCTTGCGCAAGTTGTCATTGTGAGCGTCGCGTTTGGCTTGCAAGCATCGTGCTTCCTCCTCCTGTTGCTTACGCAGTTGGTGAGCTTCCTCCTTCTTTTGCTCATGCAGTTGGTCCGTGTCATGTCCATGGGTTGACCCCTTTGATGCCACTTCCCGTGGCGGAGAAAAGCTTCCCAAGCTGGTGTCCAACTAGGAGTCGGACTGAGAGTAATTTAGGGGGTGATTACAACTCCAACCTCCCTAGATCTGATCTCGAGAAGCTCTGGGCCATATCCGAGTCGAATTTTAGGGGATTGGTTCTGCCGCATCGGGTTGAGATTGAAGATATCCATGGTGTTGCCAAGTCCGAACGGGAGATTGACGATCTCCTCCTCTCCTAGCCCAATCTCGGCCGGCTCAAGGCTAAGTCCGAGTTGAACACCAGAAAAAGAGTTGTCCCTGGACTCGTGGGTCTCGAAAATCGCTACAGCAAGTCGCCGAAGACGGCTGCAGCATTGAGTAGTCCGATTGGTGTGAAGTCGGCTTGGTTACTAACCGATTGAGTTGAATCCGAGTCGGTCAGGGTGAGATTGCCGAGTTTGTCAGTGACGAAGTCGAGGCTCCTAAAGTTGATCGCTTGTTCGGGGTTGAACTTGACGCCGTCGACTCCGGTGATTGGATCCATCAGGCTTGATGACGATGATCTCGACGAAGCCCCTACCTGGCGCGCCAACTGTCGATGTTTTATATCGGCTATATTGAATATGGGGCTGTTCGTCGAATCAAAACTCGATGGATTCGAAAGGACACATGAGATTTATACTGGTTCAGACCCTCGGTGTGAGGTAATACCCTACTTTCAGTTGTGGTGTATTGCTTTCGTGGTATGTGGAATCATCTGCCCTAGGATGCTCCCTACCTCTCCTTATATACTGGAGGGATGAGGGTTACAGGGTAGGAAACCCAGTCGGATATGACCAAGGGCTTTCCTTATCAGTATATAGAGTATCCAACTAAGACTATATCCCTTTCCTTGTCATGCAAAGTAATATGAAGCCGAGTTCTACTCTATCTCCAATTATAGGGACCGGCCCACCCTTTTGTCTGAGTAGCCGTAATTGCCTTCCTTGAGGTACCCGAGGCCCATGGCCTCCACAATATGGCAGCAGAACTGTCTCAGATTTGGACTTGTGCAATGTCAATGTCCTCGCTAAGTAGTCCACAACATTTACAAAGTTGTTGACCACATGCGTTTTGTTCACACATGAAGGATCGATAAACCAATTGGGAGTTTGTTGCTCCTGGCTTTCATCATGCACCTTCTGTAAAAGAAAAGGACATTTGTCGATGTTTTGTATCGGCAATAATAATATGGGGCTACTCATGAGGCCTACACTTGATGGATTGCAAAGGAACGCGAAACAATTTATCCTGATTCAGGCCCTCGATGTGAGATAATACCCTACTTACAGCTGTTGTGTATTGCCTTTGAGGTTTCTCCGGTAAGATTCTGTTCTCTTTTTTTGTAAGAGCCTTTTACCCCGGGGGCTCCTTGCCTCTCCTTATATACTGAGGAGGCAAGGTTACAAGGTAGGAATCCCAATCAAACTTGACCAAGGAATTTCCTTCTAGGAATACAATGTACACGACTAGGATGACATCCCTTTCCTTATCGTATAAGGTAATATGCACAGAGTCCTGTTACATCCCTAATTATAGGATTGGGCTTATCCTCTGTCCGAGTGGCCAGAAAGCTTCTCATGAGGTACCCGGGGCCCATAGCCTTCACAGTAGCCCCTGAGACCTTCATAGTTGAGTCATAATTGGTGTCGAGTGCTAATCCTCCTTGGTGAAGATTTCCCGAGTACCTTACTCCTAAGTATCCATTGTCTGAGTACCTCTTCTCCAAGTCTTGCTTCATATCAGCTGGCAACGAGGCTATGAAGTGCTTCATAAAAATATGAATAGTGTGTGTCAAATAGGTGCACCTATTAGGTGTATCCCCCGACTTTGTGCTTAATTATGAAACAATTAAACATAAAGTCAAAGATCTTTAACCTTTAAGTCTTTTTCGAGTGGTATATTTCTCAGAAATTAGACTCTTTAGCATCATATCAGCTGGAAATATTTTTGCTCAAGACAATTTTTGGTAAGCATGTAAGCCGAGTACTACTTCATGGATTTTAACCCAATATGTGGTGAGGTGTTCTTGAGAGATACCTGCATCCCTAATTTTAATGGAGACCAGCTATTGATCCTTATAAGGATGTATCCTCAATACCTGTCAAATAATTCAGATATCTGAATACACGTGTCCAGCAATTAGGCTAAACATGAAGCATATCTGATTATTTTGATCGGTTTCTGTAAAATAGCATCTGTACTGTGATTTTAACACAGTCAGCGGTCGACCTAGTAGGACATGCTATTTAGAAACTCATATCTTATGGCCGATTACCGAGCTAGTCGGCCCAAGCCCACTAACTCAGCACAGGTTTTATAAAACGATGGGAGAGAGAAAAGATTCCCCTTTTTCCCCCAATCCACCAAATTGCTTTAGCTTTCGAAACTAGCCCCAAACTTCGCGCTTTCCGCTCCGCTAGGGTTTGCTGTAGCTCCAGGCCCCGGCCTGAGATTCGCCAGGAACTGCTTCCCAGCGCTGATTTCTAGTAGCCAAAAGCTTCTCCGCCTAGCTCCACACCCCCAGCGATGCCGAGAACCCCTTTTGACATCCCAGACATCTCGTCCGGATCTTGGCCAGTGTCGGATTGCAGCTCCACGAAGCTGATGATCTTGGAGAACAGGATGATACTGCAATTGCAGGAGATCATCAACTGGCGCCCAGCCGTCGGTGAGTCTATCCCCATCCCAGGCCCGGGCGAGACCGTGGTCCTTACTTCTTTTTTCAATCGCGATCTTTCTCTGCCATCTTTTGATTTCCTCCGCCGTCTTCTTGACTTCTACCGCATTGAGCTTGTCAACTTCAATCCCAACTCTGTTCTCTAAATTTCTATTTTTGTGACCCTCTGTGAGGCCTTCTTGGGCATTAACCCCCATTTCAATCTCTTCTGATATCTTTTCCACATCAAACCTCAGCCCTCAAAATCCAAGATTCAAAGAATAGGGGGAGCGAGCCTTCAACTTCGAAATGAGATGAAGAAGACTTATCTCCATGTCCCCTGAAGACTTCTCTCATGGGATGACATCAGGAGTGGTTCTATTGCTCAAATCTCGAGCCCTCCCTGCCCCCTTTCATGGGAAATTCACTATCTGTTTTGGAGAGCTGGACTACAGTGCCATCGCAAGGTGAAATGGAGCACGTGTACAAGCTGCTGGAGAAGATCAGTGCGCTGAAGGGCACAGGGTTGACCGGTCCCTAGGTGGCTAGGTGTTTCCTGAATTGCCGAACCCAGCCTCTAAAGGCCAGAAGCCACCTTGGGTTCGACTACCAGGGGAAAAATGATCTAACCCGGGAATATCCCAACTTCATTGACAAGAATAAGGTAACCGATACTCTGCTCGGCTTTTTCGTCAACGGAGTCATGGAGATCGAGGATAAGGAAAGAGCCCCCAAGGCATACTGCGAGGACATGCCCCGGCCAAAGATAATATATGATGCTGTAGTCATCTTGATATCCATCTGTGATGAGTGATATGAATGTCGTCCCATATTGCAATGTATGACATCTGGGTGTTTGTAGGAATGTGAAGAATTTGATTTCGACCCCCAAAGCCAGTTGGCTAGTGGGGCCAGGAAACACCTGGCTAGGCCCTCGATAGCCCAACCTAGCCCCAAGAGGGCTGGGAAAAGACCGGTGACAGACTAGGCCAAGAAGAGCGATATGCCCAGTAAGGCATCTAGCGGTCTAATGATCAAGGACTCCAGCAGCGCCACCCCCAGGCCATCCAACCCCAGGACCGCACTGCCGAGTGCCGCCACCACCTAGTCGGCTGCGTTAAGTACAGCGCTGACTGGGCCAAGTTCTCCACCGCCGACCGCCGCGCCCATGAGCCCGACAGTCGGTAGCTCTCCGCCACCGAGCAGGATGTCAGGCCCGTCACCGACTACCCCCATCCCCAGCACACAGGGGTGAAGGTTTAAAACTTCCAAGAGGTATGAAATAATCTTCAGTCTTCAAAACAGCTTGCATAAACTTGTTGTGGAGGACATGGGCCCTGGGTACATCATGAGAAGCATTTGGGCCACTCGGACAGAGGATGGGCCTAACCTTGTAATTAGGGATACAATAGGACTCGACATATATTACCTTGTACGACAAGGAAATGATATAGTCTTAGTCGGGCATGTTGTATTCCTAGAAGGAAATCTCTTGGTCGGAGTCTGACTGGGATTCCTACTCTGTAACCCTTTCCCCTGGTATATAAGGGGAGGAAGGGCGCCCCCTGAGGGAAACTCATACAATCTTACCAGAGAAACCTCAAAGGCAATACACCACAACTGGACATAGCGTATTTCCTCATCTCGAGAGCCTGAACCAATACAAATTGTTCCATGTTTCTTTGCAATCCATCAAGTTTAGGTCTCACAAGTAGCCCCATATTCTTATTGCCGATACAAAACATCGATAGTTGGCGCGCCAGGTAGGGGCATCGGCGAGATCATCTTTGACAAGCCTGATGGATTCAACCACCGGAGTCGACAGCATCAACTTCTTCCCCGAGCAAATAATCACCTTTGGGAGCCTTGACTTCGTCGCCGACAAATTCGGCAACCTCACCCTGTTCGACTCAGATCCGATCCGATCGGCCAGGAACCAAGCCAACTCCGTGCCAGTCAGCCCATGTGACGCTGCAGCAATCTTCAACATGCCCGGGTCTCGGAACAACTCTTTCTTTCAGTGTTCGACTCGGACTCGGCCTCGAGCCGGCCGAGATTGGGCTCAAAAAGGAGGAGATCTTCAATCTCCCGTTCGGACTCTGTGACACCGCGGATATCTTCAATCAACATCCGATGCGGCAAACCCGGTCCCCTAGAGTTCGACTCGGATACGGCCCAGAGCCACTCGAAATCTGATCTAGGGAGGTCGGAGTTGTAATCACCCCCATCAACTACTCTGATTCCGACTCTAAGTCGGACAACAGTTCGGAAAGCTTCTCTCCACCACGCGAAGTCTTCATGGCGTCCAAGGGCTCGACTCCCACTCAAGAGGCACGCCAACTACATGATCAGCAAGAGGAGGAGACCCACCGGCTGCGAGAACAACAGGAGGAAAACGCGAGATGCCCGCAGGCCGAGTACGATGCTCGTAACGACAATTTGTGCAAGGATGGGCGCACTGCTCAACGGGAGATCCTCCAAACCGGAGTCGGCGACCATAACGTTTTCGTAACTCCTCAACAGAATGTTGTGGCCGTTGCAACTCTACTAGATACAATTTAGTTTGGGCCTGATCACCAGGCCACCCCGACGATAGCAAGGATTAAAGCCATGATCACCGCTGTTGCATGTCAGTAGCGTCAACAGTTGGGCGACACTCTCATACTGACCAATAGGTCGGCTTCTCCAACGGCGGTCCCATCTGCCTCAACGTGACGCCGAGCGGCCGGCTCCAGTCAGCCGCACTCGGAGTCACACCACACGTCACTTGGCAACCGCAACAATGACCGACGGTGCCAACATCAAGACGACTGTCGGGATAACCAGGATGCCCAAGAAGGACTACGACGTGATCTTCGACAAGACATCAATGCACGACGCCGTGAACGCGAGGAAGACGAGCGTTGCCGATTGGAAGACGAGAACGAGTGCTTTGGCCTCCACCATGAGCGGTTTCACCGCCGTAGTCAGAGTCAGAGTCCTCATGCAAATGAAGGAGTATCGGCCTTCACCCAGGAATTGCAACAAGTTGACTAGCCGTTAGGCTTCAAACCGACTAGAATTAAAAAATACGACGGGAAGACCAACCCCGAGTCCTAGCTTACAGTTTACACTCTGGCGATCTAGGCAGCTGGAGGGGATCACAAGGCCATAGCTAACTACCTCCCAGTCGCTCTAGTTGACTCGGCGAGGACATGGCTAACAGGAGTTCCAAAGAGGTCAATCGGCTCCTGGGGAGAACTCTGGGAACACTTCATCGCCAACTTCCATGGAACATACGTGAGGCCATCTTCCGAGTACGATCTGTATCAGTTGCACCAAAGAAAGAACGAGTCTCTTCGTGATTTCATCAAGAGGTTTTCTGAGAAGAGAAATTCAATCCCAATGATCAAGGACGAGGTTGTCATCACCGCCTTCCATACGGGAGTCAGAGATGCCCCGTTCATTGCCAAGTTTACTCCGAAACCTCCCACTTCTGTCAAGACTCTTTTCGACATGGCGAACAAATACGCCGACTCGGCCGACGCAGTTGTTGAGGCCCTCGATGACAAGAAAGAGCCCTGGCAGAAGGACAAGAAAGACAATGACGAGCCAACACAGAACAAGTTCGGCAACAGCAAGCGGAAGTCAGACAATGTGGTGGCTGCTGTGGAGCATACTCGGCCGTGACCCCCAAGGACAGACGAGTACCAAAAAGTAATGAATGGGCCATTCCCCTTTCATCCAAAGGGCAAGCACGCGGTTAAGGACTGGTTCATGCTCAAAAAGTTTGCTTCCGAGCAAGCTTCAACATCTGGCATCAATAAAGACAAGGATAAGCCAGATTCGGGCGTAGCCGGCGACTACCAAGATCCCTAGGATGAGCGCAACCACATCTTTGGAGGGCTAACTGCATACGAGTCCAAGAGGATGCAGAAGCTCATAGCACACGAAGTCAACTCGGTCTCTGCAAACGCCCCCTAGTACTTGCGTTGGTCAGAAACAACAATCACGTTTGACTGCGCAGATTACCCCGATCGGGTTACTCATCCAGGATGTTACCCACTCGTTCTAGACCTGGTCGTTAGATGCATCAAACTAAAGAAGGCTCTCATCGATGGAGGAAGTGCTCTCAATATATTGTTCGCCAAGACGCTCGATGAGATGAAAATTCCTCGCTCCGAGCTACGGCCGAGTACAGCGTCCTTCCAGGGGGTAATCCCCGGCTTGTCTTCTACTCCACTCGAACAGATAACTCTGCCAGCCACTTTTGGCACGCGGGATAATTTCTGCACCGAGAATATCTGCTTCGTGGTTGCCGACTTCGAGACTACGTATCACGCAATACTCGGACGGCCAGCACTAGCCAAATTCATGGCAGTGCCACATTATACATACATGATGCTCAAGATGCCAGGACTAGTTGGAGTTCTTTCTCTTCACAGCAATGTCAAGCAAGCCTTCACCTGCAGCAAGGAGAGCCGCGAGCTGGCCCAATCTCAAGAAGCGGCAGTCGGGCGCAACAGCATCCGACTAGCCGCTACAGCAGCAAGCGAGGACGATCAAGTTCCGGCAAAGAGAGCAGCCAACTCAGGAATTTCAGTGAATTCTGAAACAAAAAAGATCCCCCTGGACCCTTCTGACTCCTCCAAAACTGCTCTTGTCGGGACCGGACTTAACCCAAAATAGGAAGATGAGCTCGTCACCTTCCTCCAGGCGAACAGGGATATATTTGCTTGGAAACCTTCTGACATGCCTGGTGTATCAAGGGAGGTGATCGAGCATTCCCTCAACATCAAGCCAGACGCCAAGTCAGTCAAACAATGGCTACGGCGCTTCGCACAAGACCGCAAAGATGCTATTCGAGAGGAGATAACCAAACTCCTTGCAGCTGGGTTCATTAAAGAGGTTTATCACCCAGATTGACTGGCAAACCCAGTCTTGGTCCGGAAGAAGAGCGGTAAATGGAGCATGTGCGTCGACTACACCGACTTAAACAAGGCGTGCCCCAAAGACCCATTTGGTCTACCCAGAATAGATCAGGTGGTGGATTCAACTGCGGGGTGCGAACTTCTTAGCTTTCTCGATTGTTACTTGGGATATCACCAAATCAGCTTGAAGGAGGACTGCCTGAAGACTTCTTTCATCACGCCATTTGGGGTATACTGCTATGTCACGATGCCGTTCGGGTGGAAAAACGCTGAAGCAACGTATCAACGTGCAATTCAGCGGTGTTTATACACTCAACTCGAGCGCAACGTGGAGGCGTATGTCGATGATGTGGTGATCAAGAAAAAATCTAAGGAAGACCTTATTGCCGACTTAGAGGAAACTTTCCAAAGCCTTCGGAGATTCAAGATGAAGTTGAATCCAGAAAAGTGCGCCTTCGGTGTACCGTCTGGAAAGCTACTCGACTTCATCGTATCACAGCAAGGCATCGAGGCCAATCTAGAGAAAATCAATGCTATCATAAACATGGCACCCCCAACTAGACAGAAGGACGTCCAAAAGATGACAGGCTACATGGTGGCACTCAACCAATTCATCTCCCGACTTGGTGAACGGGACATGCCCTTTTTCAAACTATTGAAGAAAGCGGACAATTTTCAATGGACACCCGAAGCCCAGTAAGCCTTTGAAGATTTCAAAAAATTTCTCACACTAGTGTTGGCATCACCTATGCCCCAGGAACCACTAATGTTATATCTGGCGGCAACCACTCAGGCAGTCAGTACGGTGCTGGTAGTCGAGCGAGCAGAGCCAGGTCATATACAGAAAATACAAAGGCCAGTCTACTTCGTCAGCGAGGTCCTAGCTGACTCCAAGATGAGATATCCTTAAGTCCATAAGCTGTTATATGGCCTACTCATCACTGTCTGGAAGTTGGTGCACTATTTTTAGTCGTATCAAGTAACCGTTGTCATGTCGTATCCACTCGGGGATGTCCTACACAATCGCGAGGCCACTGGCAGAATCGCTAAATGGGCACTTGAGTTGATGGCGTTTGACATCATCTTTCATCCATGGATAGCAATCAAATCTCAAGCTTTAGCCGACTTCATGGCCAAGTGGACAAAAGTCCAGACGACTACAAACACGGGCAAGCTAGAGTACTGGACAATGTACTTCGATGGTTCTCTACGGATTGGCGGCGCATAGGCTGGCGTCGTGCTGATGTCACCCACTGGCAAAAACTCAAGTACGTTCTCCAGATTCACTTTCCAGCTTCCCACAATGTTGTCGAGTATGAGGCACTTATCCACGGGCTCCACATTGCCATATCACTCGGCATCCGCCGACAGCTACACGCTCATCCGAGTACTTCTTCAAGATACTCGGGGCTTCGCTTAGGCGTGCTTGCACTTATGTGACGGTACTGGAGCTGGTCCCCGGAAAGTGAGGTTCCATGATGTCCAGGAGCCCTTTCACGGATCCGACGAGGATTTCCCGTGACTCCTTGATAATCTTGATTTTCTCCGCGAAGGCGCTAAACTGAACCTGGGCGTTGGCTTTTGAAGCTATTCAGATGCATCAACAAGAATATTTGTTAGACAAGACATGCAGTCGGAGCAACAAGTAGTCGAGCCAAGATCATTGTCAAGAGGGAGACTTACTGGCATAGTCAGCTTCCCACAATGTTGCCGAGTATAAGGCACTCATCCATGGGCTTCCCATTGCCATATCACTCGGCATCCGCCGACAGCTACATGCTCATCCGAGTACTTCTTCAAGATACTCGGGGTTTCACTTAGGCGTGCTTGCACTTAGGTGACGGTACTGGAGTTGGTCCCGGGAAAGTGAGGTTCCATGATGTCCAGGAGCCCTTTCACGGATCCGATGAGGATTTCCCGTGACTCCTTGATAATCTTGATTTCCTCCGCGAAGGCACTAAACTGAACCTGGGCGTTGGCTTTTGAAGCTGTTCAGATGCATCAACAAGAATATTTGTTAGACAAGACATGCAGTCGGAGCAACAAGTAGTCGAGCCAAGATCATTGTCAAGCGGGAGACTTACTGGCATAGTCAGCCTCCACCTTTGCTTTGGCCTTCTCTACTTCCTTCAGCTTTTCATCTTGTTTTTTCCGCTCCTGCGCTTGGGTTTTTAGCTCAGCTTCGAGGGTTGCAAATCAAAACAGTCAAGAACTCTAGATTGCAGTCGAAACTCAACAAGGCAGTTGGGAATCAACAATGCTGGAGAAATCTACTCGGAATTCACTTGGGAGGATAACACAGAAGACTTACTTCTGATCTTTTCGGCTAGTGCCCAGTTTTCGTCCCTGAGCTTATCAACCGATCCCCTCAGCCATGTTTCCCTCTCTTGGCTAGTCCGCTCCAGGTCGTCCTTGCCAACCTAGAGCTGGCCCAGTCATTGGAGCTGGGGGGCGAGCTTGGTCAGGACCTTATTTATCTTCTCCGAGCGATCGATGATCTTCTGCTTAGAACAAAACAGAGGAAAACAGAGTCAAATGACAGAGTACCAGATCAATGGAGACTATTAAAAACCCAACATGGCAAGATTCGCTACATACCTGGACTCCCCTAGACGTGGCGATTGCAGCATGTATGAGATTTTCATGCTCCCTCGATGCTGCTCGTTCGTCGTGCTCGTAGCTCTCTGCAACTCCCTCAGGGGTAACCCAATGAAAAGTTCTTGGGAAGTTGAACGGAGAGGCTTCAAGCCTAGGGAGATCTCCTTCATCAGAAGACAACGATATTGACGGCGATGGGGTCCTGGCCCTGAACTCGATGGCTATAGGGGCTTCGGTGACCTGCTCGAGGGTTTGGGCAGCAGCTTCAGCATCCATTCCCTAGTTGGCCGGCGTTGGTAACTCTGCTATCAGGACTGCTTCAGCTTCAGCTTCAGCAGCTGGGGCAGCCTCTAGCTCGGCAGGTGACGTTACTGGTACTAGCTTGGCTGAGATTGGCTCGGCAGCACGAACTGGTGGCATAGTCTCCTTGGGATCTATGTCAACTCGCTTCCTGCACAATATCTCAGATATCAAGATACTATCATATCATTCAAGATTCTCAGAAGATTGAAGATATTCTTTATTACCTCTTGGAAATCTTGAATTTCCATTGAGGAGCTCCAGAAGATGTTGACGAGGGGCTTGATAGCCTACTCGGCGGCAGAGAGCTACCGGTTGTCAGGCTAGTCGACGCGGCAGTCGGTGGTGGTGATTTAGCCCCAATTGGCTCTGTTCCTGACGCAGCCGACTAGGTTGTCGAGGCACTCGGCAGTGCTGGCCTTGGGCTCGATATTGCTAGCCTTGGGCTTGGCAGCGCTGGCCTTGGGCTTGGAGACACCGGTCTTGGGCTTGGCGGCCTAGGAGCTAAACTGGCAGGATCCTTGATCTTTAGGCTCCCTGGCGCAGCACTCGGCGTGCTTGTCTACTTCTTGCTCGGGTCTTCAATTGGTTTCTTCCCAGCCCTCTTGGAGCTGGGTTGAGCAGCAGAAGGACTGGCTGGCCTTTTCTTTGTTTCAGCGGCTGGCTGGTTCTAGGAGTCATCATCAAACTCCACACAGTCCTGCAAGTATTTCAAAGACATACATCATGCATTGCAGAACAATTCAAGACCGAAAATAATAGATATTCATCACAAAAGGACAAAAGATTCAATATAAATCTTTCAAGATTACCTGTGGCCGAGGCCTATTCTAGCTATAGGGCGTGGAGGCGTGTTCTGTATCCTCAGTCTCCACTACCCCGTTGACAAAAAAGCCAAGCAAGGTATCGGTGACCTTGTTCTTGTTGGCTAAGTCAGGGTATTCACGGCTGGGATCATCCTTGCCCTGGTAATCCCAACCAAAGTGGCTCCTAGCCTTTAGAGGCCTGGTGCGGCGATTCAAGAAGCACCTCGCCACCCAGGGACCAGTCAGCCCCGAGCTCTTCAGGAGGTCTATCTTCTCCATCAGC
Organism: Oryza meyeriana var. granulata; assembly: GCA_003991445.1. NCBI lineage: Eukaryota > Viridiplantae > Streptophyta > Magnoliopsida > Poales > Poaceae > Oryza > Oryza meyeriana. The sequence continues at coordinate 199,414 of RYFJ01000374.1, read as the reverse complement.
TGGTATACTTGACCTTCTTTGTAACTTGGCACTGAGGACTAGCTGGGCAGAACTATTAGTGGAGAACCAGCAAAAGGGTGGAGAGAAGGTTCGAGATTAGAACAGTAGAACTATTCTCATGAGAAGCATATGGGCCACTCGGATAGAGGATAGGCCTAACCTTGTAATTAGGGATACAATAGGACTCGGCATACATTACCTTGTACGACAAGAAAAGGATATAGTCCTAGTCAGGCACGTTGTATTCCTAGAAGGAAATCCCTTGGTCGGAGTCCAACTGGGATTCCTACTCTGTAACCCTGTCCCTCGGTATATAAGGAGAGGCAGGGCGTCCCCTGAGGGAAAGTCATACAATCTCACCAGAGAAACCTCAAAGGCAATACACTACAACTGGACGTAGGGTATTACCTCATCTCGAGGGCCTAAACCAGTATAAATTGTTCCATGTTCCTTTGTAATCTATCAAGTTTAGGTCTCATGAGTAGCCCCATATTCTTATTGCCAATACAAAACATCGACACTTGTAATATCTTGACTATTGAATATTTCTGCAGGAAGCCAAGTGACGCTGACCCCAAGGGGGCAGCGCCACCAACCCCCGTAGCAGATCCCGTCCCGCCTAAGGCTGAGCTAGTCACGCCACAAGCCGAGCCGGAAATCATCCCAGCCCCTGAAGCTGAGGTGATCCACCTGGCCAGGCCCCCAGCGTCACCCAATTGGGACATCGTAGTTGAAGCTCCCGTCCCTGAACTCGCCCAAGAGCCCGTGCAGCCAACTGATCCAAGGCCCAAGACTCCATCGCCTCCGTTATCATCATCTTTTGATGAAGACGATCTCCCCAGACTTGAGGCTCCCTTGCAAACTTCCCCCGGACATTCCATTGGGTTACTCCAAAGGGGGAAGCAGAGAGCTTTGAGCATGATGAATAGGCAGCCCAGAGAGAAAGGATTAACTTGATGTACGCTGCTATCGCCGCGTCGAAGGGCATTCAGGTACGCAGCCAATCTTGTATTTGCTGATTGATGGTTCTTCAAGACTTTGCACTTTTGCTGCTTGTTTTGCTTGACTTGAATATTCCCTGAACAGAAAGTAGTCGATCGGTCAGAGAAGATGGGCCGAGTTCTATCAAGCTCGCCCCTCAGCTTACTCAACTCCAACAGCTCCAGAATGCCAAGGAAAACCTGGAGAGATCTAGCAAGGAGAGGGAGGAGTGGCTGAAGGGATCAGTGGACAAGCTCAGGGACGAGAACTGGGCCCAGGCAGGGACTATCAGAAGTAAGTTCCCCTTTTGCCCGAGTGACCTCAGATGAATCTTTCTGTATTGTTGATCGCCGACTCTGTTTAGCTGTCGCACTTGAGACAAATCTCAATAACCAGTCCCTGGAAATCGAACGCCTGAAGAAGGAGCTGAAAGAGCTCGAGAAGGCGAAGTCCAAGGTGGACACCAACTATGCAAGTAAGTCCCATGACTGTCTGTGTACCCGGTCAGCCTAATTGTCCTAATATTTCTGATGTCTTTGTCTCTGTGTGAGTAGCCTTCAAAGCCAACTTGCAGATCCAGTTTGGCACCTTCGCAGAAGAAATTAAGGTGATCAAGGAATCACGGAAAATCATTGTCGATTCTGTGAAGACCTTGTTGGATATCATGCAGCCGACCCTAGCGGGGCCTAGTTCCAGCTCGATTGCCCAGGTGGCGTAGTGTCTCGAGGAAGCCCCAGGAGTCCTGAAGAAATACTCGGACGAGCGCGTCGCCGTAGGGATTGCCCAGGCACTAGCCATGACCAAGTCTCTCTACCCTCGGGCAGATATTGAGGCGATTGGTGAAGGCTTTGCTAAGGGCACTACCCCAGAGCAGGGCTTCAAGCTGATCAGCCAACAAAGAATTGACATCCCTCGCATGTCCGAACTATGTCTTTAGCGTCTGTAATCGTAGTCGGCCAGAAGAAACCCTGTCTGTAAGCCTTTCTGACCAACGTCCTTGATGCAGCGTGGTTGTCACAAATGCTCGAGTGGATGGACCGCAGTATCTACTTGCCCTCCTCAAGTGTGACGCAACGCATGAGGACTCTGGATGCGCTTCTACGATAATGGTCTTCACCGACTACGAGGAAACATTTGCTTCGATGTTTAATCCGCTCGGCCTCATTGTGATCTTCTGGGAGCTCGTCTTCCAGGAGGAACTTGATGATTGGAGTCTGCCAATCTTGAGAGATCATTAGCACTTCATTTGTTGCCGAGGTAGGTTCAGCCCCCCGGCTGCTCGAGTACTGGTTGTTTCTTGACTGACGGTTCCAATAGTTGCTCGACAAAGGTTCCAGTCAGGACCACTTCTCGTTTGGATCCCATGTTGGCTAACTCATCTACAGCTTCATTATATTGACGCAGCACATGTGTAATCTCTAGCCTGTCGAACTTGTTTTCCAGCTTTCGTACCTCCTGACAGTAAGCCGCCATGTTGTCATCCAAACATGTCCAGTCTTTCATGACCTGGTTCACCACGAGTTGAGAATCCTCGCACACTACCAGTCGGCGAATGCCAAGTGATATAGCGATGCGGAGCCCGTGGATGAGTGCCTCGTACTCGGCGATGTTATGGGATGCTGGAAAGTGTATCTGAAGGACGTATTTCAATTTTTCCCCGGTGGGTGACGTCAGGATGACGCTAGCCCCTGCTCCGCCAATCCGCAGAGAACCGTCGAAGTACATCGTCCAGTATTCAAGCTTGTCCGTTGGTGTAGCCGTCTGAACCTCTGTCCATCGCCCACGAAGTCGGCAAGTGCTTGTGACTTGATTGTTGTCTGAGGTTGAAAGACAATGTCAAACGCCATCAGCTCGAGCACCCATTTAGCGATTCTGCCAGTGGCCTCGCGATTGTGCAGGACGTCCCCAAGTGGATACGATGTGACGATTGTGACTTGATGCGACTAGAAATAGTGCACCAACTTCCGGAAGGTTATAAGTAAACCATAGAGCAGCTTCTGGACTTGGGGATATCTTATCTTGGAGTCGGCTAGGACTTTGCTGACAAAGTAGACTGGCCTCTGTACTTGTTGTATATGCCCAGTCTCTGCCCGCTCTACTACCAAGACCATGCTGACTACCTGAGAGGTTGCCGCCAGATACAGCATGAGTGGTTCTTGGGGCATAGGTGATGCTAACATGGGTGGTAATGTGAGGAACTTCTTGAAGTCTTCAAAGGCTTGCTGGGCTTCTAGCGACCATTGAAAATTGTCAATTTTCTTTAGTAATTTGAAAAAGGGCATGCCCCGTTTACCGAGTCGGGAAACGAATCGGCTGAGTGCCTCCATGCAGCCAGTCAGCTTCTGTACGTCCTTCTGGCTAGTCGGGGTGCCATGTTCATGATAGCGTTGACTTTCTCTGGATTAGCCTCGATGCCTCGCTGTGATATGATGAAGCCGAGTAATTTTCCCAAGGGCACTCCGAAGACGCACTTCTTCGGGTTCAACTTTATCTTGAATCTCCAAAGGCTTTAAAAAGTTTCTTCTAAGTCGGCAATGAGATCTTACTTGACTTTGGTCTTGATTACCATGTCATCGACATATGCCTCCGCATTGCACCCGAGTTGAGTGTGAAGACACCGCTGGATAGCACGTTGATATGTTCCGCCAATATTTTTCAACCCGAACGGCATAGTGACATAGCAGTATGCACCAAATGGCATGATAAAAGAAGTCTTTAGGCAGTCCTCCTCCTTTAGACTGATTTGATGATATCCCGAGTACCAGTCGAGAAAACTGAGCAACTCGCACCCCGTAGTGGAGTCGACCACCTGATCTATCCTAGGTAGACCAAATGTATCCTTAGGACACGCCTTGTTTAAGTCGGTATAGTCGACGCACATGCGCCATTTACCGTTTTTCTTCTGGACCAGGACTGAGTTTGCCAGCCAATCCGGGTGATAGACCTCTTTGATGAATCCGGCTGCAAGGAGTTTGGTTATCTCCTCCCGAATAGAATATTTGCGGTCTTGTATGAAGCACTGCAGTCGTTGTTTGACTAGCTTGGTGTCCGGCTTGATGTTGAGGGAATGCTCGATCACCTCCCATGGTACACCAGGCATGTCAGAAGGTTTCCAAGCAAATATATCCCTGTTCACCTGGAAGAAGGTGACGAGCACGTCTTCCTATTTGGAGTCGAGTCCGGTCCCAACAAACGCAGTCTTGGTGGGATCGGAAGGGTCCAGGGGATCTTCTTTGTCTCTTAATCTGCCGAAATTCCCAACTTTGCTGCTTTCCTTGCCAGAACATGATTGTCCTCGATTGCAGGTGTTGCAGCTAGTCGGATATTGTTTCGTCTGACTGCTATCTCTTGAGACTGAGCCAACTCGTAGGTCTCCTTGTCGCAGGTGAAGGCTTGCTTAACATCACTGCGCAAGGAAAGTACTTCTACTGGTGCTGGCATCTTGAGCACTATGTATGTATAATGGGGCACCGCCATGAACTTGGCTTGTGCTGGCCATCCGAGTATGGCGTGATACGCGGTCTCGATGTCGGCAACCTCGAAGCAAATGTTCTCGGTGCAGAAATTCTCCCGCATGCCAAATGTAACTAGCAGAGTGATCTGTCGGAGTGGAGTGGAAGAGAGGCCGAAGATTACCTCGTGGAAGGGAGCAGTACTCCGCCATAACTCGGATCGAAGGATCTTCATCTTGTCGAGCATTTTGGCGAACAATATATTGAGAGTGCTTCCTCCATCGCTGAGAACCTTCCTTAACTTGATACTCCTGATGACCGGATCTAGGACGAGTGGATAACGCCTTCGATGCGGGACTCGGTCGGGGTGATCTGCGCGGTCAAATGTGATTGCCATCTCTGACCAGCGCAGGTATTGGGGGCGTCTGTTGAGACCGAGTTGACTTCTCGGGCTGTTAGCTTTTGTTTTCTTTTGGACTCGTAAGCAGACGGCCCTCCAAAGATGTGGTTGCGCTCAGCCTAGGGATCTTGGTAGTCACCGGCTATGCCCGAATCTAGCTTGTCCTTGTCTTTGGCATCGCTAGGTACTGATGTTTGCTCTGAAGCGAACTTCTTGAGCATGAAGCAGTTCTTAGCCGTGTGCTTCCCCTTTGGGTGGAAAGGGCATGGCCCGTTCATGACTTTCTGGTAATCGTCCGTCCTTGATGGTCACGGCCGACTGCGCTCAACAGCCGCTACGACGTTGTCCGATTTACGTTTGCGGTTGCCAGACTTAGTCGGGGCTGTATTGTCTGTGTCTTTTTTCTCCTTCTATCAGGGCTCCTTCTTATCTTCCAGGGCCTCAGCAACAGCGTCGGCCGAGTCGGCATATTTATTGGCCATGTCGAATAGAGGCTTGATAGAACTCGGTGGCTTCTGAGTGAACTTGGCGATGAATGGAGTGTCCTTAACTCCCTTGCGGAAGGCAGCGATGACGACCTCGTCCTTGATCTTTGGTATTGAGTTCCTCTTCTCGAAAAACCTCTTGATGAAATCACGGAGGGACTCATTCTTCCTTTGGTGACATTGATATAAGTCGTACTCGGAAGACGACCTCTCATATGTTCCTTGGAAATTGGCAATGAAACGCTCTTGGAGTTCTCCCCAGGAGCTGATTGATCGCTTGGGAAGGCCGGTTAACCATGTTCTCGCCGAGTCAGCTAAGGCGACTGGGAGATAGTTAGCCATGGCCTTATGATCGTCTCCGGCTGCATGGATCGACAAAGTGTAGACCGTGAGCCAGGACTCGGGGTTGGTCTTCCCATCGTATTTTTTGATTCCAGTCAGCTTGAAGCCTGATGGCCAGTCGACTTGTTGTAGCTCGTGGGTGAACGCCGATACTCCTTCATCCACGTGTGGGCTTCGACTCCAACTACGGTGATGAAATCGCTCATGGTGAAGGCTGAAGCGCTCATGCTTGTCTTCTAGTCGGTGGCGCTCATCTTCCTCGTGCTCTTGGCGTCGGGCGTTGATGTCATGGCGGAGATCCCGCTGTAGTCGTCCTTGGGCATCCTGGTTGTCACAGCGGTCGTCATGGTGCCGCCTTCGATCATTGTTCTGATTGTCGAGCGACGTATGACGAAACTCTGAGTGATGCTGACTGGGGCCAGTTGCACAGCACCGTGCTGAGGCAGATGAGATTGCCGTGTCTAAAGTTGTCTTGTTCGACGGTATTAAGGTATCCCCAGACTGTTGTCGCTGCTGGCAAGCCACAGCGGTGATTATGGCTTTAATCCTTGCGATGGTCGAGGTGGCCTGGTGGTTAGGCCCGAACTGCAAGGTTTGAGTAATATAGCAGCTGCCACGATGTTCTGCTGTGGAGTCACAAAGACGTCATGGTCACCTGCTCGGGTTTGGAGGATCTCCTGTTGTGCAGTCCGCCCAGCCTTGTGCGCGAGCATCGCACTTGGCCTGCAATCGTCGTGCATCTTCCTCCTGTTGTTCATGCAGTTGGCGAGCCTCCTCCTCTTGCTGATCGCGTAGTCGGCATGCGTCTTGAGTGGGAGTTGAGCCCTTGGACGTCATGAAGAATTCACGTGGTGGGGAGAAGCTTGCCGAGCTGCTGTCCGATTGGGAGTCAAAATCGGAGTAGTTAAGGGGTGTAATTACGACTCCAACTTCCCTAGATCCGATCTCGAGCGGCTCTGGGCCGTATCCAAGTCGAACCTTGGGGGATTGGATCTACCACATCGGAGTGAGATTAAAATTGTCTGCGGCAGTGTTGAGTCCAAATGGGAGATTGATGATCTCCTCCCTCTCTTAGCCTGATCTCGGCTGGCTCAAGGCCGAGTCTGAGTCAAACACCGAAAGAAAGAGTTGTCCTGAGACTCGCGAATCTCGAGAATTGCCGCATCATGTCGCCGAAGATTGCTGCGGCGTTGAGTAGGCCGACTGGCGCGGAGTCGGCTTGGTTTCTGGTCGATCGGATCAAGTCCAAGTCAGATAGGGTAAGGTCGCCAAATTTATCGGCGATGAAGTTGAGGCTCCCGAAGCTGATTGTCTGCCTGGGGAAGAACTTGACGCCGTTGACTCCGGTGGTTCGATCCATCAAGCTTGATGAAGATGATATCGACGAATCCCCTACCTAGCGCGCCAACTGTCGATGTTCTGTATCGGCAATAATAATATGGGGCTACTCGCGAGACCTAAACTTGATGAATTGCAAAGGAATACGAAACAATTTATTCTGGTTCAGGCCCTCGATGTGAGGTAATACCTTACTTCTAGCTGTTGTATATTACCTTTGAGGTTTCTCTAGTGAGATTCTGTTCTCTCTTCTGGTGAGAGCCTTCTGCCCTAGGAGGCTCCTTGCCTTTCCTTATATATCGAGGAGGCAAGGTTACAAGGTAGGAATCCCAGTTGGACTTGACCAAGGGATTTTCTTCTAGGAATACAACGTACTCGACTAGGATTACATCCCTTTCCTTATCGTACAAGGTAATATGCACCGAGTCTTGTTGCATCCCTAATTACAAGATTGGGCCTATCCTCTGTCCGAGTGGCCAAAAAGCTTCTCATGAGGTACCCGGGGCCCATGGCCTCCACAATGTTAGACATGCAATCGAAGGAAACCAAATACGAATTCATATTACTTCGTTGTCTACGTGACTATAATAGTACTTATAAGACTCAGAGCTACATTATATTGATATCAAGGGCGTCTTGTTGGTAAAACTAGAATAGGTTTCTGAAACCTACCCACACCACCCCTTTGCCATGGTGAAAATCATCATCAGTATAGTACGCACTGAGAAGGTTGTTGCGCTTTTGCGACTCCTGCATATACCAGTGATGTAATCTCCTCATCTGAGTCAGTAGGCCGGAGAGTTGGCTTGGATCAACCAATGGATATCCAATTTTGTATTGATATGCGAGTGGTTCCAAGGGGCCATTAGGGTCTTTTCTTGGGCATTCTAATCCATGACCTGCCTTGAAATTTCTAATAGATTCCTACCTTAAGTGCTTTTTTCCCACAACTCTCTCATAATCTGATGGCATCGGCTATGGAGTGCACTGTCTCTTCGCCATGGCAATAAAGAATTGATGGATCTTAGGATCCACGGGTTCTTTCTTCTCCTTCTCTGTAGGACAGAGGAGCGACGTGATACTACCACTCATCTCCTTAGAACCTAGTGGAGTTGGCTCACGAAGCGGTTCTTTGATCTTCTACAAAGATGTCAATTTCGTCGATCGCGCTGACTTGTTAGAAGTAGCATCGCGAGACCTCTTTTTCTTTGTTGGTTGAGGTGGCGGTGGAGGTGGCGGTGTAGGATTCTTCTAGCGTGGATCCTCTAGTGGCGATATGCATCCTGGATGATGTGGAGAAGATAGAACCTCATCATCGTCTAGAACGATGTACCGCTTCGGCCATGCAGTCCGATTATGTACCGCCTACCCTAGAGTAGTTACATCGTCCTCCGGTGGAATCGCTAGTCTTACATTCTTGTGCTGGGGCTTCACAATCTCCACATTGATCCTGGCATACCCATTTGGAAGCAGAAGCCTGTGTAACACCACATGCTCTCGCATGTGTATGTCGTGCCCTCAGCCACATCTTTGCTGAGGTGCTTCCATGGTATGTGGAGCTTGCATGAAGTTGGTCTCGCTATCTCGTCGACGGGATATGTTGTGTTGCACTGCTGTACTTGGTGCTCAGTAGATGCACACCTGCTCTCTTACGACCGGCTGGGCTCGCTTCTGCTGGGCTAGGCATTACTGTCACGCCTGCTTGCATTTGAGTTAGTGCAGTTTGCAACCTTTCTTCAAATTGCGCCGCCAACCTTGCTATGTTCCTGCAACCTAGCTTCAACCTGCTGATCCATTGTTGCCTGGAGTTGTGATGAGACCTCAACAGTGATTGATTCCCGCAGAAGACACGTCTCTGCATACTTGCCCCTACTGCGAGATCTGTAGCTATCGACTGATTCTGGAAACCCGAGCTTCCATGGAACCACTCCCACTCCCCTCGTGCGGCCAGAGTGCTCTTTGTTCCCAAGGGTGAGCGTCAGCTCATCGTTCTCACAGTCTGGCACAAACTCGCCCTATGATGATTTAAGGTTAGCCTCGGCTAACCTCTGGTTTACCTCCTCTTCTCGAGCACCTCTTGATATCAAGCTCCCGTCATCCGAGAGACTGGACCCCCTTGTCATAGAATAGTTTCTCGTTCTCCTTGTCCATCCTTTCACCGCTGTTTGAACACTTCTTTTCTCCAACTCCTCCTCCCGAAGATCCCATTCATGCTCCTTGTTTAGATAACCTCTAGGGCCATGACGGTGGGGATCTGTATTCTTCAGGGAGTTGGCCTTATTACGTGCGCTAATCCGTTGGGATTCGTCAGATGTTTTGTATTCAATGAATTCATTCTAGAAATCCGCCAAGTTTTTCCAGCGGGGAAGGTTGAAGTCCGGTCTCTCTCCCTTTGCCACAAAATTCTTGTATAGGTCAGCTTTATACTTCTTGAATAGGGTCGCCATCTCTGTTAGGCTTGCTTGGCTAGGTCAAGTGAACATGGAGGAAAGGTGATCTTCTCCGTCAGCTTGGACCAGCACATGTTTTTTCTTCATCAGGCACCACCAATAGATCTGGACAAGTTCGATCGGGTCTCCAGGCTTGATACTTGATGGGAACGAAGTCCCTGACAATGCATCCACACGCCGTTCTCCAAGCCTTCACGACACTGAGTGGCTCAACAGGGTTACCATTCGCTGCCAGGGTTGTAACTGTGTACCTGCCCTTCGGCATTCTGTTTGGTTCTCTTGGAACACGTGCCCCTTGTTCATTTCCGACGGAGGGTTCCAAATGGCCAAATGCCTTCAAAACATCGTAGGAATATCAATGTATGAGTTTATGGGTGATTTAATAACAGGTGATTTAATCTATCGACTTTACAAGTTTATTTACCGGTGCATTCCCAAGGTCTTGATTCTCGTTCAAGTTCAGGTAATTGGAGGGGCTTCCGTCCGGGCTTGAGTCCCCATCTATACCATCGTTGGTATTACCAACCGGCACTGATGGGTTTGCCGTCCAAAAGGCACCGCCCAACGGCTCCACCGGCACTGATTTGAGTCTCATCAGTGTCAATTGGAGCCACCGACCGGCACTGTTGTGGGGGTTACTCATCATTGCTAATTGGGGGCATCAACCGGCACTGATGAGTGGCCATTAGTGCCGGTTGTTTTATTTGGGCAGGGGCGGGGCGGGGCGAAGGGCAGGAACGCCTCATCAGTGTCAGGTATTGGGTATCCGGCACTGATATGCCGGCCAGAATGATGTGTTCTGTGGCAGTGGGCATGGCCGCATGGACATGAAAAATATGAAACAAAATCCAAAAATAAATTTAGAGATGGACTTTTGAATATATCTACCTAGCACAGGACAACAACGTTTTACTTGATTTAAATTAAGAGATGAAATGTTTTCTGGTTGTTTTCTTTAAATTAAGTATATATGAAAACTTCATAAAAGTTGATTTAAATAACCCTGTTTTAGATTTTTCAGATTCTGAAATATTATCACAAATGGGATCATACAGCTAAAAATAGTTAATAAAATGAGAGAGATTAAGGTCATGCAAAAAATGATCATTTCACAGTGTGATACTTGACAGTAATGGTATTTCTAATTAGTCACATTTGAGCGCCACGGTATTTTGCTATATATTTCCAAAAAGTCACTCTTCTTTTTGATATGGAACAAATCAACTCACTAATTAATTAATCCTTCTGATTATATATTTTTACCAACGATCGCATGCATATATATCTCACATAATTCGTCTACATCGACCAGCATGCGTGTATATTTTCCTAGATCTTGCTTGCATGAGTGGTACAACATATCAAGTACGTGCATGTCCCATGTGATGCATGCACTGCACCTGATCCAACTTGCCTTAAAATTATTGTTTGACTGGCGCAGCTGCTGCATGCTGACTACGCTTGCATCTAATTAATCGATGTTTAATTTCTATTTGCCCCAGGTTGTTATCATCGTGGACGTATCTTGTTTCTACTCGCAATGATTGGTTCCTCCATTATTTTGGTGCTAATTAATTAAAACTGACCTCACTAACCTTGTTGCTTGCTACGACCAGCAAGCAAACAATCAACATCTTGATGTTCGATAGATCGGGGCAGAAAGTTGTGATACAAATTTATCAATCAGTTTGAGTTTTTTTTATAGTATAGTTCAACTTGCAATAACTATCAAGAGTGCATCTCAGATGTTGATTCTTTTTTACTTTGACAGCAATACAAAGCAGGTAGCACAAGTCTACGGCCGGTTCCAATCTGCTATATTGGTCTCTTGGCACCTTTGAAAGTTTATTGCACTACATATTTTGGAAGGAATTTTGGAAGGGAGATGAATTGAAGTGGAAGGTTCTGAACCATTTTAGTAGTACTGGCAATTATATATATTTCGTGCACTGATGATCGTTCAAATTAAAATTTAATATTTTTTATGTCGTGTTTTAACTACCTCAGAGTTATGACTTGTGCACTTACGTTTTCTCTTCATGATCAGTATACTCTCCGGGAGAGGAGCAATTAATGTGCTTTTTTTTTTACTATTTTCAAAATTTTTGAATATGTATTATACTACTGCAGGATGTGGCATACATAACGAGAAAGAAAACTTAATTAATTGCACTTTCATATTTTATATTTTGGATTTCCTCAAAAATAATTCCAGACATGGTCTTGAATGCATATATAGACCATCCACTCCCTCCAGTCACTTTTATATGACGTTCAGGACATAAAATTAGAATGATTTAGTATGATTTTGTTGTCTGAAACGTCAAATAATATTGACCGAAGGGGGTACCTTTCTAATTAACTATATCTTTTTGAGAAACTGTAAGATTTTCTTTTGACATGAGAAGGCTCTACCTTATAGACAAGTCAAGACGTACACTAAAATGTAAGATTATTACATAATTTTGTACTTTTTTAATTAAAAATATACTAATATCATGCCATGTAAAAATAATTCATCTCTAATATATTATTGATCGATCAAAATTTTGAAAACTAGCTTGCATGCTTGTATTCTAATATGAGTAAACAACATCTGTATCTACTAATTATATATATGGCTGAAAAGCGAAACCAATGGATATACAGATAACTAATTTAAACTTTGCATTTTCCAGACTTTAACAACTCTTTTAAGAAATCCATGTTACACGGAATTTTCAGAAACATAAGCAAGAGATGTTTCTTGGTGAATACTCCTAGATAAGATGCACAAGAATTCCAATGTACGAAGACTTCATCGACAACATGTACTACACATATGCCATATGCATGCATGATGTAATTCAACAGAAAAAGGTTGAACATTAGAGAGATCGATCTGCCCGACTTATCTGCCGACGTTTGGAGATCGACCTGCCGAGAAAAAATTGCACATCTTACTTCGATTAATTCCTACAAATTGAACTGATCAACATCAACAAGTATGTATACGCATTTTTCGACTTTTTAGTGACGTATGGAGATCTAGACAGTTGTCCATTACCGTATGAGCTCCCTTTCTACAAAGTAATGAGCCCGTACACTGTCATACATCATGTACGCAAATAACGTGTACAGAGAGATTTCCACTCATCTTGACCTTAATTATGTCTCTGCAACGCAGTTTTCCAAATAATTATTTCCTAATTAGGCAGACACGATGACATGATAGGAGAATGGGAAGAAAAAACGGATTTAATTAGTGAGAGTCAGTAATTAATTAAGCAGCCATACGTAAGAATGAGATGTACACTTGTTTTGACCGAAATGATGAGAGATGTGTATAGTTTGAGACTGAGATACTTACTTATTAAATTTGCAGAGACAGCAGTCATGCACCCTTATGAGTCTATGAATATTTGCAGTTGCAGAGAAAGAAGTTGGAAACCGTCGAAATCTGCTACTATGGGGTGGTTTCAGAGCCCCTAGATTTCAAGTTAACACACGAATTATGTAAAGGTGATCTACTGTAACCTATTGCAAAAGCAAGGTCATCTGAAAACAATAATCAATTATATATCATTATTTGCCAGACAAGTTGTGAAAAATGAGAAAGGCAGCTAGGTTAATTAGTCATGACCTTAACATACCAGCTAGCTTGGTGCAAGCATGGCCTCATGCATGCATGATCGATTTCGAGGTAGCTAGTTAGGGAGTCTCTGATTGAAGCTTGTGTCATGCAGATAACTAATTGATCTCCATTTTCCCGAGCTTAGCGTACAATGAATATATTAATGTGCCGTGCAATCCCACATATAGTTCACACCTTCGGCCCTATGCAGAGGGCCGAGAGTTTCACTTCCATTATCTGAAAATGTTCACCACATTCAGGTTTTCGGTTTTACTAAAATTATGGCGACACATTTTTCGTCGGATATATTGCAATCAGATTTTAGGTGCGTTTGATTTCCATAAAATCTGTGCCTGCATAAGTGCGTTAGTTCACTTGCAAACCTTACTTTTACACGAAGGAGCGAGAGAAACAAAGTAATACAATATGCATTTGATTAACATAGCAATTCCAACTAGTTTTTACTAAAATTACAATGTAAATCAAGTGTGTTTTTTCTTGTCTCTTTGACTGCAAGTGTATATATGAATCATGTCCCCTAGTCCTCAAGAACTTCTATTGTGGTCAAAACAATGATTTTACAGGTTATTTGTATTAAAATTACAGTGTAGGTCACGAGTGTAATTTTTGTTAGGTTTTTTTGTTTCGATTGTAAATGTATGAATTATGCCATAGTTAATTATCCGGAACTCCTGTTACGTCAAAATATTGTTACCAACCTCAGTTACATGCACGTTATCAAATAGTATATATGGTTAGGAAATTATTTGATTGTTTTGGGTTGTGTGGTTTAAAAATTGACTGTTTATTTCAGCTCAATTTTGTGGTGCATGCCGTACGTATAGATAGGGGTGGTAATAATGGACCCAATATTTTGTCTTCAAAATTTAAGGGCTAGACCTAAAAAGAGTTAGGCTAACTTTTGTATAGATTTTTAAGCTAAAAACATCAGAGGGATGAGTTTAATTGTGAAAGAAGCCATGGAGCTTAACCCATTACCATCCTTACGTATAGATAGTCCCGCCGGGTTTAGGGAAAAAATATTGACATGCAGCCCCTTAAGGTCAGTCTATTACATGCATAACACAATTAGCAATTTTCGATGAGTTAACACTAAGGAGGTAAAGTAGCATCAAGTCTATAATCTATATCAACGAACTACCGAAAATTAAGGTCGATCCCAAATTTCAAACCTTAAACTACAAGACCCTCTAAAGAATGACTATCAAGACTAAATTTCAAACCTTAAACTATAAGATAGGCAGTACAAGTTGGATTTCTCAACATGTGTCATGGTCATGGCTGACCTTGAGCTTGTCATGAATCGTGGCCCTCTCGGGCGAAGAGTAGTGTTGGCAATCTAGTTTGTTTTCTTATTTACGTAAGGAAAAGATCAATTTACAATCTTAGACTTTTGTGGAAGTCTAACAATAACTCTAAACATTAACCTACTATGAATGAATCCTATATAAAACAGTTTACTTTCAGGCGTAACATGCATAATCAGATTGATGAGATTTTGTGCAACCTGTCGCTGATGTAGCAATGGGGCAAGTAAAAAACAATTTTTTGAACTTCTAGAATATGTAATATGGTTGTGAACTCTTCCTCTTCCCACTGTCCGAGGGGATTTATTGCTTCGGATGACCTTAAGTTTATGAGAAATCCTATATTTTGACACTAACATGTGATATTTTATACATTGCTTTTGACGAACACGAGTTTTATAAATGCCATTGCACAAATGTCTTTTGTACTTTTTTGCCATCGCCGTTAGCCTTCCGTCAAATGCACTCCATTAACCCCACACGAAAAGACCATTTTACCTTTAGAATATATGAAGCACTCCCAAGGCTGAGCTACACTTCCAAGGGTAAAATGGACTTTTTCATGGGGTTAACGAAGTTGATGATGGAAGGCTAACAGCGATAGAAAAAGGGAAGGAAAAGAAAAATCTTGTGCAATGGTATTTCATAAACTTGCATTTATTGATGGTAATTCATAGAATCGATAACTTGTCAGTTATAAAACGTAGAATTTCTCGATATTTATTTGTCAGTGGTCAATCCTACTGGCATATACAAGCACCTGATTCCAATGGTCCACATGTTGGCCGAGTTGAGGACATTGACGTACGCCAGGATCTAGAAGCTGGGATTTGGCGGCCGTTGATGGTCTACAAGTTGCGCGAGGATGCTGCCGTCAAGATAAGAGCCTTGTACTTATATAAGATTTCATTTCTCTATAATTTCTTTGCTATCCTTCAACTAATTTTCCTTTAAAATTCAACTCATGTTGACAACCTGCCACTACAAGTGTATATGACCGATATAACAGTTTTCACCAGAGTATTCCACGGTTATTATCAGATTGTCCGAGTTGCATGTATGATTACCCAGTTCACTAAAAAATAAACTGATGAGTAGACATGGACATTTACTTATACTTTAGTGCAGGTGATAGCTTGCAATAAAATAAATAAATGCATTAAATAAACTGATGGTTAAAAATGATTGATAGCACCAATAAGATATGGCTGCCTGTTTCTACAATTGTATAGGGAGCTCTTGTAACGCCCCGGTTTCCGGGCCGTTAAAAACAATTTTCGTAAAAATTCTAATTTCAAAAATTTTTGGCTTCTTGTGTGTGCTTAAGGATTAAGTGCCATAGATCTCAGACCAAAACTACTTGAAAAACTAAATCCTCATTCCCAAACTCTCTCCAAGTTTTGAGACTTGAATTTTACAATTTGATTGTCTCTCCCTAAATTTTCTCAGAAAAATTCAAAATCAAAATCCCCTTCAAATCCCTTCTGAAGCCTTTGATTAAAATACTCCTATTTCAAACCTCCCAAAGATTCTCTATACTCGGGTTCGAATTTTACAATTCGAAGCTCTCCAATAAAACCCTTCGGAAGTAATCTTTGCAGCCTTTCGTTGAAATCTCTTCATTCTGTTCCTCTCGAAAAACCCTAAATTCCATCAAAAACTCTCTTCCCGAAATTTCCAAATTTATATATATTTCCAAAAACCCTCTCAAATCTCAAGAATTAAATTCAAGTTCAAAAATCCCTTTTAAACCCGCCAGAAATATTTCTCCAAATAAAACCCCGGTTCGAGTTCCAAATAATGGAAACTTCCTTTTGAAAAACCTTTCCCGACCCCTACTAAAATTTCTCTTAAAACCCCTCCTTTGAGTTTTCCCCGTGATTTCCAAAAATTCTAATATCCAAAACAGTATCCGACCCCTAGGAATTTATTATTTATTCCCTCCAAAATTCCCATCCTTTTCCTTCCGAATATATATATATACACGTCTCAACTATGGTGGAAAAATCCTCCCCATAAAGTCTTAGGAATTTTGTGGGCCCAAAGAATCAAACATCAAAATCAAATACCTTTTCAAAATCCTTCAAAAACCTATTCAAATAATCTCTGGAAAAAGATGAAACGTCAATGTTCCAGTCGAGCCGCCTCCTCTCTTTCTCGGCCTGCCTCTGTTTTCCCCTCTGCGCGGCCTGCTCGGCCCGTGCAAGCGCGCGCGTGGATTAAATCCCACGGGGCCCGCACGTCAGCCGCCCCGACGCCGCCCGTCTCCTCGGCCGACCGATGAGTACACGCGGACGGACGCGATCCATTCTGCCGCTCGGCCCCGCATGTCAATCCCGGCGACACGTCGTCGTCGTCTACCTCCAGCCGCCCGCTCGTTCTCTCTCTTCTCTGGAATCCTCCTGAGTTCTCTCTCTGCTCTCACTCTGTCCCGCGCTATATCGCCTAGTCGCCGCCTTAAAAGCTTGCGGACACCATCATCAACCCCGCCGCCCGTTGCACGGCGCGAGGCACGCCCTGCCATCGCCACCTCAAGCTCCGGGATCAAAAAGGCTAGCCGCCGTAGCCTATTCCCCTCAGCGCCGAACCTCAGGAGATGATGCGCAAGCATGGATGCCTCATCTCGTCGCTTCGCCATCACTCCCCGTCTCATTTCTTGCCTCCGCCGCGCATGACGCGAGCCACAATAGCCGGCGCCATTGATGCACCTCGACAACCGAGCTCGAGCTTATCCTTCCACCTCTGTCCGCTGTCCACTAGCGCCGGAGCTCCCCTATAAATAGAGCAGCCCTCCCCTTCCGTCGGTCACCAAGAATCCGAGTCTCGGACAAGCCCACCGCCGAGAGACTCTCTTCGCCGCCTTCTGACCAGAGCGCCACCGCCGTTCCAGAGCCCCTCTAGCCAAGCCACCACCGTTGACAAGTTCCTTGGACTACCACAAACCTCCTCCGCCGTTCCTCACCGCCGATTAGCCTCTGTATCGAAAATCCCCAAATCCGCTCATCGTCGATCGCCATCACTGCCGTTCCGTTTCGGTCGATTGACGAAGGTAAAGCCTGAATTAACCCCTCCCAACTCTTCCTCACGTAATACCGCACTCAAACCGCCCTATCCCGAGCCAAACCACCGCTAATTTGGTCACCGATGATGAGCTCTCCTCTCCGCCGCTGCCGCCGGTTCGGGATGGCCGTCGCCGGCCATCTTCCGCCACCCGTAGCCCAATCCGAACCGTTCATCGCACTCGCCGTGCTTCCTTCATCCCATTCCTGTGTCTCCCTTTCCGCCGGCGAGCCCCTGACCGCCGCATCCTCCCCCGCTGCCGTACGCCATTGATCCCCTTGCCGGCCCGACTCCTGTGCAACGTGCGGCACCCCAACTCCCTCTCGGCACTGACCTATGGGCCCACTCGGCTGAATATATGACGTATGGACCCCACACTAAATAAGTGCACAGTGATTACCACCCCTCCTAAATTAATCCTATACCTCTTACAAGTGGGCCCTATTCCAATAAGTGCACAGTGGCCCTCTTCTCTCTCACTGCATATGGGCCATCCCTTTCATTCTCCTTTGTATCATTGACAGTGGGCCCTAGTCTTTTATTTCTCTCTCCTGTGCCAATAACAAGTGGGCCACCACCATCAGCCTCTCTCTCTCTAGCCACTGACACTAGGTCCCATTTGTCAGCCAAGGGATATTCCAGGGAATATTCCTTCTCCAAATTCAAATAAATCATTTCTTTCCCAGAAAAATCCCTAATACTTCGAAAAATCATATCTTCCAAACCGTAACTCCGATTGAGCCCGTTCAAGTCTCTAAATTTTTCTAAAAATGAGATCTACCTCATGGAAATTTTAGTTATTAATAATAGTATATTATTTCTAGGGTTTTGTGTTTTTCTCTCATTTCACGCGTAGTCGACGCTTCGAAAATTCGTCGAACATCGGATTCTCGCGAAGTTTGAAGACGAAGTCTGAGGCAAGTCACTCCTTGACCATATTGCTCCTAAATTTTAAATGTTTTATTTGCAAAATTGCATTGCTAGTGTGCACGATAAATTGATCGGTCTCGGTTTGCGTATCGAACTGACGGACCTGCCCGGTAAACCCTGTAGGTCTTTGATACCCTATCCCTTGTCGCTCCACCCATGGTACCTTGGTGACTGTGCTCTCTGAGCATGGATTTTGATGGTTCCACCCACTTCACTATTGTTTGCCGATTGGGAAAATAGGGTTTCTAAAGGATTTAAAAACCCGACATGCAATGTCGGCGGATTTGCGAAACAAAATTTTATTTGCGAAAAATCCACGGTGCAAAGTGATCGCCTGTGTGGTGGCACTTCGTATTCGCATATAAGGACCGATTCCTTGGGGAATTTCATCCAAGCATCTCATAAGTGCAACCACACGGGTGGAATGGGATACCTCTGGCTAAGTAATTAGTGTTCCTAGGATGGTTTTCGGTTGCTAATAAATATGGGACTGGCTGGGTGCCGAGAGGGCGATATACCCCCGTCCCTGAGTACAGGAAGTGAGTTCCTGGTACTTAGTTGAGAGTGAGCACCCTTTTATAGGGCAACGTGCTATCCTAGGAAGGCTTTGGAAAGGCCGTGTCGCGAACCTCCTACCTGATCAGTGTGGGAGTAAGCTCGCGTCGTGTGGGTAAAGCGTGACCCTTTGCAAAGGAATACGAACTGTTCGAACAGCCACACCCACAGTTATGGGCAATGTAAGGTGATTTCTCTAGCGTAGATTTGTTTGCCAATGTTTTACGAAAGTGATTTATGGTATGAAAATCATTACCAGAATCGGCCTTAGTGGCCGATGGATGACCTAAGTAGTCTGAAACGGGGCTCTGTGACCTGGGATGTCAAATGGCATCATAGTTAGGCTTCCCGAATGGAAGCAGTTGGTATATGAGTTGAGATGAGATTGTGAATGACTCAAGGAGCCACTGAGATGAGTTATGAATGGCTCGAGGAGCCGCTAAGATGAGTATGAGATGATGTCCTGGATAGGACGAAAGTAAAAAAATGAGAATACGTCCTGGTGTGGATGAAATTGAAAATAAAGTAATAGATGTTGATACAATGGAAAGCTGCTTGTAGGCAGATCCACTGAGCCGCTGTTGTGATCCGACAGGCGGTATAAGAATATCTAAGATCAATTAAAATTTGAGTAGTCTGCTCGAGTTGTTGAAAAGCAATTCGCAGACAGGATCGAGGCGAGAGCCTCCTTCCAGTCACATTGAGATAACTTACACTTAGGTTTTTGAAAATGTTTTCAAATGAAATGGTTTGCGAAATAAACCCCAGCCTATTCTTTAATAGCCTGGATAACTCACATGTTCCGTGACTTGCTGAGTACGTAAATACTCAATCTATTTCTTTTCTCCCCTCCTTCAGGAAGAGTGAAGTTGGAGTGAAGATTAGGGTTTCTTTTCTATCCTAAGCCGTTGCTTGTGGATGGGTTCTCGCTGCGCTGTCGTTCCACTGCTGTTGTTCTGTTTGCTGGTTGCTGCTCAGGGCTTGTCCGAAGTCACAACTTATAAAGGTATAGCATATATATATATTTATTTATTTAGCTAATTGTTGTGATACATCTCCGTTGACCGCGGGTACTAGCAAGTTTTCCTGGGACTGGTATCGGCATCGCAGTTCTGTGGGAGTTGGTTCGTGCCAATCTCCTGCGGCGCTTCCTCTTTGGTGTCATTGTAGATGGTGCCAGGGCGGGAGGCGTTACAGCTCTCCATATGGTAGAATGTAGCTTTAAATTAGTCAAGCTTTATAATGTGAACATATATAATGTAACACCCTGATTTCCGTGTAGCCGTTGAAAAATATTTTAATGAAAACTTGAGTTCAGAAATTTGGTTCTTTGTGTGTATTAAGGATTTAGTTCCAAGATCTCAATTAACTTAGTCCCTGTAACCCTAAAATCTCATCCTAAAAAAAATCTTTGCCCAAATAAACTCTTCGAATTTGGATTTTGAGATTTAATTATCCTTCAAAATTCCAGGTTCCCTCTCTATTCTCAATTGATCAAAGTCATTTCCAGATCCAAACCTCATATCCACTGTATTAATCTAAGTCAAAATCCACCCCTTGAGTTATTGGAATTTATGTGAGTTCCTAATACCAAAAATTGATTCTAAAACCTTCTTGAAACTTCTCTGATCCTATCATCTTCTCAAATCATTTCTCGCACCCATTCCAATCTCTCCAACTGAAGACAAATGGTCATGCCCAAACATTTCCTTTAAACACTTGGTATTAACGAAAACTCAGTTGTTAATTTTTAGAACTCCAAATATCTCTCGAAACTTTCTTCCTGTTTTGCTATCCTTTTCTCTCTACAAATTTATTCAAATACATCCACTATTCAAATTTCATTCCGAATGCAAAGATGTAACTCCAATACATTCCCTTGGGATTCCTATCTTCGTGAATTCAAATATTGAGTTTAAATCCACACACTTTCCCTAAACATCCTCTTTTAACCTATCCACTATACAAAGTTCATTCGAAACTCCAAACATACAAACATATCAAAAATCCCCTAAAAAGGCATCTCATTTGATCTCCTAAGGTTTATATGAATTCGAATGTGAGAGTTGAATTCAAATATCCGCTCCAACACAACAACTAACTATTCAAATAAAATCCCAAAAATTATGAAGCAATACTACACTATCGGGCCATTTCTTTTCCTTTTCCTTTTCATGGCCCAAGCTCACTCTCTTCCCTTTTTTTCCATCCGCCTTGTAATGGGTAAAAATTATAATATATTAAAAATGAATATAATAAATTTGTCAATAAATATCATCTGTGAGAAAATCTTATTTTTGTTGTTTTTGGATTCTCCATGCCCCTCATAATAAATTTGCATTTAGTAATTAAAATGTAGAAAAATAAAGTGCCAAATAGAAGTTGAATAAAACTTTGGAAAAGTTGGAAAACACTTTGAGTAGTGTTTTGTAAAAATCTCACAAGTTTGTTTCTTAATTTTGAAACTCAATTTAAAGAGTTAAAACTTTCAAAAATTATCTAAAATTCAAATAAAACAGTGAACTTCTCTAATTTTTTAAAATAAACTACACATGGGAAAAATCCCAAAATTCACCAAATGCAATTCATATCCACAACTATGACCAATTAATTTATCACAAAATTACAAGGCACAGAACACCCAAAATAAATTGAAAGAAGTCTCTGTGATTTCAAAATTTCCAGGAAAAAAATCTTTCTCCTTTTTCTCTCTCTCTCTCCCTGACCAGTGGGCCCAGGACCCACCTTGGACCCACCAGTCAGCCACCTCTCTTTCTCTTCATCTCCGTCCTCTTTTGCCCGCGACAGCCCGACGCGACGCGTCGCCGCCGCCCGGCCAATCGCCGCTCTGCGCCTGCCTCCTCCGCCGAACCAGGCCGCCGCCTGCCTGCGCAAACTCTACGCCACGACAGCCGCCGGCCACCCTGCGCCTGCTCTGCCGCTCTGCCTCTGCCCTGCCAACCATCTCCCTCGCCTATAAATCCGCCACTGTCGATCTCCACCGGTCAAGCCCGAAGGCCAAGCCCCTCGGCTCCGCCGGGAACAAGACGCCGCCATTTCTGCTCCGCCCGGCCGGAGCAAGCCGCCGACGCTACACCGTCAATCTCCCATCCCGGTGAGCCCCCGCTCCAATCGTCTCGCCGGCGTCACCCTGGAAGCCACCTAAACCTTCCCCCCCAACCAATTGTAGGAGACCCTGACCGGAGAGCCGCCGCACCGCCGCCATCGAGCGGCCACGCCGCTGCACACCGCCTCCGGCCAAACCAAGCTCGGGGTAAGCATATTCGTAGCCCCAAGTACCCCTCCTATCCTTGAATCGGGCCACCGCTCCACCGTAGAGCCATGGCCGCCACCGCTATTGCCGCTCCCGAACCACCGCCGCCGCTAGCTCCCGCTGTCGGCCGCTCCGGCCGATGCGCCATGGTCGCGGCCCAGGTACCGATCCTTCGGGACCCCCTCTAGCTCCCCTGAGCCTCAGCCGAGCCCGCCGCCGCCTCCCTCGCCGCCGGCGAGCTCCAACAGAGCCGCCGTGCTCTCTCTCCCTTCTGTCTCTAGCTGACGAATTGGCCCCACCCGTCAGGTGGCTGGGTGGAGAAGAGGCGAGGATCCCGTTGTAATTTGTTAATAGCTGAGGGACCTAACCCGGAACACCAGTCACTTAGATGCGGGCCCCTATTTTTAAAAGAAATAGAAATTTCACAATTTGCTTTCCCTACTAGAGAGCGTATTCTCGCAGTGCGCTTTAGTAAAGAAAATAATAAACCCGAGAAATGATTTCAGCGAATTATTTTTGTACTGAAAAATTCTAAAACTTTAAATATTCATAGAAAATTCATTTTAACTCTAATTGAGGTGAACCAAATTTTGTTAGGTTCATAATAATTTTCTGCTTAATCTTGTACTCAAACCTGGCACTACTATTCTAGAAAAATTCTCAAATTCAAATTTCAATTACTAATCTTTTTTTTATCGCATATAAATCTTTAAAATGCTACGACTCATTCATATGACATCGGATTTAGGTGATTTTTTTTTCTTAAATTCATATAAAATCAACCTCTATACGCTGCATATGTTCATGCATCATGAAGCATATTTTATTTTGGAGTTTTATTGGATATTTATTTGAATATACGTTTAAATTTAATTATTTAGAGAACTACTCAGTTGTTGCCGTTGACAAGAGTGTCCCCAAACAGGAAATATTTGAGGAACCACCTGAGCAAGGCAAGTCCTATTCAATCCTCCTTCGATCATGTTGAATCCTATATTTTCGCAAATGCTTTATTATTTATAAATTGCATGCGATGATTTATAAAATGTGGGTATGGTAGAGATGTCCAAATTGCTGCATTACCTACCTTGTTAAATTGATTTCCGTCACTGTTGATAACCTTAGGTTATGGTCTTGTACTTTCCAAGTACAAAAATTGGGTATACTCGAGCTACTAATAGAGCTATTGCTTAGCCATGCTTAGAAAAATTACAATGATTACAAAATGACTTTCACTCTCAAAACTTGGTATATTTGAAAATGTTGTATAAAGGGGTTTGCCTATGTCGATTAAGAATTGAATTATGTGTCACCAACTAAGACTACAGTGCAACCACATGTATTAGTTATGGGATGACCTTAGCTTATTAAATTGTTTAATATCTATCCTTACATTCGGGAGGCTATTGTAGTAGGGATAGTAGCTAATAAGGGCTGCCAATGAGAGCAGTGCCTGAGGGGCTATTTGTAGGAGCTACCCATAGGACTACGAGGGACAGATTGATCCTCTTATGACATGGGCGTCTGAGTATATCCAATATAACGGAGTAGTGCCTTGTGGGGGTGACTGACTGTTCCACCCACAGTGTTAGGGGTGGCCGCGTAACCACCCTAAGCACACTAGGGGTCGAGACTAGTGGGATTTGCACTCCCTGAGCTCATGCAAGGTTAGGCATTAAGCAATGTAACAACTTCATTATGACTTCTAGATCGCATTAAATGTGTAGAGTGTGGTGGTAACGACGAGATCGGACAAACTAGAGTGTTCATATCATGTGGGTAAAGTTATACAAATTCTACAGAGTCTAAACTAATCGATTAGCTGTGTTCACAGTCATGACCGACTTGGTGATGTGATACATGTATAGTGTTGGTGATGTGCTAAATTATTTATGAAATTTTGGTATGGTGGAAAAATGATGATGATTTTGCCCAGTGTGGGATGAGAATAAAATGTTTACTTGCTACCATGGAAGGCACAAGGTTGATATTATTATGCTTATGTACTGTTACTTTTGTTTACTTCTTGTTTTATAAATTTCGTTGCAATCTGTTACTATTTATTATTGTGAATTAAAATTCCATTTATGATGAAAATGAGTCCACAAATATAGCCCTCCTTGATCTAAGCTTGCAATAGCTCTAGGTTTCCCAAGGCTTTGGATAAGTCTTGCCAATACCTTGTGTATTGACCCACCACTTATTGTTGTTTTTTTAGACATAGATCCAGGTGACGAGATGTCTAGTGACGATTACTTTGCATCGGGTACTAGAGTTTTCGAGGATGGTTCTTTCTAAGGTGATTCCTAGTTGGTTTCCTGTGTGGTTTGATAGATAGGCACAACGAAAAACTTATGTATCTTGTATCTTATTTCCGCTACGTTTAAACTCTTTTATTTGGCCGGTCGGTCTAACTATCATGTATGACTCTCGCACCACTAAGTTATGGGAACCACTTTATGTCTTTGTCTATTATTATGTCATGTATATTATTATGCATGTACTAGCCACTGATCATGGGACCAGTATAATGTATGCTCTAGGTATTCGGGAATTCAATTCCCCGGGTGTCGACACGTATGGGCCAAGGCCTCGTCAGCCCAGTTGCTGCCGTAGGCCCAGCCCATTATCTTCACTTGCCCTTTCTCTCCTTCCTACTTGGGGTCCTGAAATTTTCTAGGAATTAATTGAGCAAGGGAAGTATTTTTAATAAATGAAAGAGCATTTTAACAATTATTTTAAATAGAAAATCCTTAGAAAATCTTTTCTTAGCTGTTGGGCCAAATTCGGCCATTCCCTCTCTCTCCCACGCGGCCTGTCTCTGCTTTACTCCCTGCGCGCACCGTGGCCCATCCAGCCAAGTTCGCCTGTGCGCTCCCGAGCTGGCCTGTTGGCCTGTTCGAGCCGCTGCTCTCACTGTTAGGTGGGGCCCCACCTGTCAGTTCCGTCTCCAACCTCGAGTTGGGGAGTCATATTCCTCCCCGACTCGGCCGTTGCCTCAATCCCGTGAAATCCACTCGGTCCAACCGTGTTTTCCGCAAATTGGTTGAGGGGAAATTCATCCCTTACTGTCACGCCTAGAAATTCACCAGAATTTCCAAAGCTAATTTGTGCAATAAATCCTCGTCTAGGAATCAGCCGAGGTACACAAATCAACAATTTGATAAACATAACCAAATACGAAATAACAATAAATACTTACAACAGAGGCACTTAGTCCTCACACAGAAGAAATCAGCAGCGGAACAGCAACTAGCGTAGCTTCAGCACCAAGCCACAGGCAGCTCAACTGGGGTATAAGCCAAACACCAACTTCTCCTCCTCGCTAAGCTTCACTCTAAAGATTGCAATAATGCAAGACTGAGTACCATCCACTGTACTCAACAAGCCACACTAGGGAATGCAATATAATGCAACAGGATACCAAAGAAAAGGCATAGTATGGCTTATTTGCATAAACAACATTTAAAACATTTGCATTTAAAATCATTGAAAACCATATAGTTTAATTAATATCAACATTAAATCCATCTTTGAACAACGCTCCAACGCAATTCAGGCCCAAACCATATCTCTTCAAACAGGAGCTATCAAATTTCATCATTTATCATCATTATTAAATAATGTGGGACTAATCACAGAAAATATTTCTAGGCCCGCTCATTAACCGCGAGCACGACTATCCGAATAGTTTTACTCTGGCCAGAGGTGTACCAATTTACCCACAAGACACAACTCCATAACACATCACTGTGCACCTTAATACCACCACGGTACCTTGGAAAGGAATTGTGATAGAACTCTCCATGTAACCCGCACAACAAGGGAGCCACCTACTGGACCACTAGTTTCCGGTAGGATTGATCAGATACCTAGTCTGGGAGATGATCCAACGCCCAAGACATGGACTTATTGACGCAACCATGGTGGTCTTATTGACACAGCCACAACACACCATGGTGGACCCCGGTTGAACGTACTACACTTTGGTTCCTACCATTACCCATACTGGCTTGTGGTTAGCATGGGTATTGCTTCGCAACAAGTAGTCCGCGAACCAGTCCTTAATTGTTATGAGTACCGCTAGCAACATTCTCAACCCTAGTACTCACAACCCACCATTTAGTCAAGTTTTATTTGACATAGTTAATTAATCAGCCACGACTCACTGTCGTGAAATTGCAGCCATTGTCCATTAATCATTTTGATAAGTGACTCATTAATTTTCCCCACATAAAATGTCACTATAGTTTCTAGGCATTGGCTAAGCAAATCCTAAATAATCTAGCCAGATAAATAATTACACATCGAGCTAGTCAATATTATTACCCGGGGTATCAAGGCATAGATAACAATAACAATGGCTATAAATATCAAGGAATATTGGCTATTAAATAATTACCCGTAATAATGTCATTCTAAAGCATTTCATGCAATAACTTTAAAATAAAATAGCTTTTGCAAACGGGATCAACATGCTCAAGGAGATTGTCGTGTGACTTGCCTTGCAATCACAAACGTCTTCAAATAATCTTTCGAACTCTTCCGTAGACTCCGTAATCTTCCGAAACGATGACTACACGCAAAACGATAAAAACCCTAAGAAACTCCAAATAAACATTACATAAAAATACATAAACAAGTAAATTATGATTTTAGATGAATTTAGGAAGAAGAACGGGTCGAATCGGACTTCAGACGGAAAAGATACAGCTTTTAGAATATTAAATTCGGGATAAATCTGAAAATTATTGGAAAAGAATATTCTCGGGAATATTCTCTGGATTTTGGGATTAGAATAATTATTTTGGATAAATGCTGACATGTGGGGTCCATGGTCAGTTACCAGGCATACGGTGAACTTGGTTCATGGATTTAGGAATAGGAGAGGCCGATGGACTGCTGAGGTGGATACCACGTGGCCGAAGGAGATGAGGTGGCAACCGAAGTGGCAGCTGAGGTGGCTAGGGCTGACGTGGTACCGGATTGCGACATATGGATCCAACGATAGAGACTCGATCTAGACAACCCGACGGCTGGGATCGACTTAGAATTTTATGTGGATTGAACGGCTCGAATTAGGTCTCAAAGGATTGACGACCGGGATGGTTTGAAGACATATTCGCCAGAGTCCATGCAACAGTGGCACGTCATAGAGCCAATTGAGCTCAGCCGTCTAAGGCGTAGCACGGGAGACACGCCGGTGACGGCCGGGGAGTTCGACGACGACGGCGATTAACAGTGCCACGACGGCGATGCATTGGCAAGCCAAGACTGACGAGAGACGGGGCAATGCAATGGTGTCGTCGGCCTGGAGTGGAGAGGAGGGGATGTGGCGTGCAAGTCCAGCATGCAGGCTCGCCAGTGGCAGGCGAGGCGACGACGGCTCGGGACGGCGGCGTTCAACGACCAGACGACAGCGGCGCACAGGAACAGGGGTGGCAGCCTAGGGCAGGGCACAATGGGCGGCAGCTCCCAAAGCAATGGGAAAGAAGACGACGATGACGATGGCGACCTCTGGCGGCGGCGCAGCTGGTGCACGGGAGAGAGGCGACGGCGTAGCACAAAGAACGGCAACGGCGCACGGGAGCAGCAGAGGGGCGGCGCGACGGGGTGGCGGCTGTGCTCTGCCTCAGGGCGGTACAGCAGCGGAGGGGGCAGCGGTGCTAGCGCGGCGGCGGCGAGCAGGGGAGAGGCCGAGCGACGACGGCGGCACGAGGACGGCGGCAAACGACAGGAGCCAGAGGAGCGAAGGGGGGAAGCCGGGCTCCGGTTTGAAGTAGATGGCGGCAGGTCTAGCGCACACCGGCGGTAGGGATCGAAGACGACGACGGCGGCGACGTCCAGACGACGACGAAGGCGAGGGGAGCGGCGGCCCGATTTGGGGATGAAAGTAGAGGCGCCGGCGACTAGTGTAGATGACGGCGACGGACGGCAGCCGAGACCGACGAGGGACAGGCGACACAACGGGTTGAGGAAAGAAACAGGGCGCAGGGGAAGAGAGAAAAGATGGAGGCAGCCTGGAGCTCACCAGCGGGCGCAGGCAATTGAGACGACGACTGCCCGGTGACGACGGCGCTGGACAGCGGAGGCGGGCTTGCAGGCGACGGCGCTGGAAGCAGGGCAGCGGCACCGGCGGGAGCAGAGCAGGGCGGCGGCGGCCTAGCGAGCGGCAGCAGAGGCGGCAGCGTTGGGGCGGCGCAGGGGAGCGGGATGCCAGGCGGCGGTTCTCTGCTTTGGGGTGGCGCGACGGCAGGGAAGGCGACGGCGCTAGCGCGGTGGAGGACGAGCAGGGGCAGCGGCGGCTTCCTGGGACGGCGCTAGGGCACAAGGGCTGGCGGCGGCTATATATATGGGGCGGCGGCTGTGCGCGGATTCGGCGGCGGCAGGTGCGGAGAGGAGGCGCAGGTGGCAGCTGGCGCAGCGGGCTGGGCCAGGCAGCAGCGCGGGCTGGCCGGGCTGGGCGAAGGCGGCGCATGCAAGGGGCCGAGGGAAGGTGCGGTGCCGGGGCCAGGCGGAGCGGCGGCAAGCCGGGCCTGGTTCGGGCTCCAGGCCGGGAGAAGAGAGGAGACCAGGGGAAGGAAGGAAAGAGGAAGAACAGTGCCGAAGGAGAGAAAAAGAAAAGAAGGGAGAAAAAGAAAAAGAAATAAAAGGGTAAGATTGGAAAGGAAAAATAGGAGTTTTTTTTTCTGGAAAATTCCAATTTCGCAGAAATTGAAATTTGGGGATATTTGTGGAATCTGAGTCACGTTCTGGAATTTAGAAATTTCGGAAATATTCGGGACATTGGAATTATCTGGGTACGAGGATATATATATATATATATATATATATATATATATATATATTGAGGATCGAAGGGTATTTGGAGGAATTTAGAAAACAAAAGTATATTTAGTGGGGTCCAGGAAACGGAATATTTCGTGGGATTCAGAGAATGAAGAATATTTTCCCGAGGGAATTTTGGGGAGTAGAATATCGGAATATTCTTCGGGTTAGGAACTGGAGGAGATTTTTCGGGAAGTAGGAAATGGAATATTCCGAATAAAATATTTCAGGATTAGGGAATTGACGAGGGTGTTTTATTGGGACCGAAATTTAGAGAAATCTTAGACGATTGGAGATTTGGATTTATTTTGACCGAAAAGGGGTTTTAGGGAATATCTAGGATTTATCTCAAAGGGAAATATAGATATTTCGAATACAAAGGATCTCGGATAGAGAGTCCAAAGGGTTTCAAAAATGAATAAATCCGGTAACTCTGAATTTAGATTTTCGAGGTGACTTTAGGGTTCTGGGAACGACACAAAACCCTAGAAGAAAAGGGAGTCAGAGTTCACGATGAACGGGGAGACTTCAAAGGACTAAATCAGGAATGACCTGAACAGGGGAAAGAAAAAGGAATTTATTTTATATTTAATTAATTTACTGAAGTGATCTTTATTGAATTAAAATTAATTCTGTAGCTCCGAAAAGTCCGAAAAAATTTCAGAGAGTTTATTAAATCACGGGGAATTTACCAGAAGTAAATGCCACCACGAAACATGAAAGATTTATTATTATAAATACTCAAACGCTTAAAATACTCCGACAAAACCCTTGGAATATAAAAGCATCCAAGTATTTATTTAAAGATTTAAACTCGGGATTTTTAATATTGGAAAGTTCAAAATTTTATTCAAACTCTTTTCTCAAACAAAAATTTCTAGTGTATTCTTGTATTTCCATTTACCCGCGATAATTTTTAATTAAGACAATTTTCAGGGCGTTACACTTACCCTCTTCCACCGAATACCCAAGAAACTGGACCGAATCCCCTCAAGATTGGACACGTTTTCGAGCTCGGATTAGCGCTGCTGTTGCCCAAGCTTGCACCGCCACAATCCCGCCATTTCCGGGGCAGACTCGTCCTCCCTAGACTATAAATGGCTAGCCAGAGACCCCCACCACCAAACTCTAACCCTACCCATCCTCACCGCACCGCTTTTAGCCATCATCCGCGAGTTCTTAGTGTCGCCGCCGCACCGCCATATTTTAGCCACCGCTCCTCGCCGTTCCAGCCATCGACGGTGCTCGCCGTCGCCACCTTCGGGACCTCAGGAGCAAGGCGAACCCCGGCCACCCCTTCACCTCCGCCGAGGACCGCTGTTGTCGACAACTCGAAGGACCTTGCCGCTTGGAGCTCACCGCAATCCGTTTCCCGTCGCCGTTCGCCGACGTTCTCGCTTCGGGGAGCATCGCCACGATCCCCTCTACCTCCCTGTGCCCTCGCCTTGCTTCGCTGCACCGCTATTCGCTGGCGACCATCGGATCCTGTGCCGGATTGCCACCGGCCTGCCTGCGTGGCTGCCCCGTCAGCGCCACGTCGTCCTTCCGTCCGTCGTATCCACCGCATCAGTGCCCCGTGGTGTCCCCAGAGCGGATTCGATCGGGTTTGATCTCAGCCGTCGGATCTTAGTCTAGATCGATCTATGCCGTCCGTTCACGTGCGCCATTTCGGTGAACTCAGTCCATGGTGAACCCATCTCCTTTCTCTCATTTCCTTGTGGGGCCCGCATGTCAACTGCCGGATATCACTCTCTCTTCTTAGGGCTAATGTTATAAATCTTAAATTAAATTCTAAAACACATATAATAGGCTTTAAAATTTGGAAATTTATAACTACTTCATCCTAACTCCGTTTGGGGTCATTCAACTTGCATAATTCTTTCAAAATCAATATCTATCCAATAAAAATATAATCTTATACTGTTGATGTGTGCTTATGTACTGTTTTTGTTTATTGCCTTTAGCCGCCGACGTTCCGGAAGAGGCAGGAGTCTACGAGGAGAGTTCCGAGGCCTTCGCAGAGCAGCAAGGCAAGTCACACAGATCCTAAATCCCTTTGAGCATGTTGAACCCATGGTTTAAAGCTATATTTCATTCAAATATGCATTTATTTTGCAATGTCATTGGAAGGGAAACCCTAATCTTGGTATGGCCTTTTTGCTTTGATCACCTGTTATTTGTATCTATAGGATAATGTGACTAGCTAGCTTTAATTATTAGTTAGCTAGAATAACTATAGCACCCTACTTAGCCATGCTTAGAAACTATAGTGGAACTTTGGGCTATCACTTAATTAGTAATTATGACATATGGATGACATGAAATGATGATCCAGTCACAACCGAGGTCATGTGTGGTTAGTTAATTTGGTCAACTAAAACTTGACAGATTGGTGGGTTGTGAGCATATGGAATGTTGTTGATACTAGTGGTGCTCATGATACTTAAGGACCGGTTCGCGAGCTATCTTTGTAAAACAATACTCATATTAACCACAAGCTAGAATGGGTAATGGCAGGAGTTGAAGTGTGACATGCTCAACCGGAGGCACTAGGGCGTGTTGTGACAATCATAAGTCCATGCATGGCAATCATAAGTCCATGATTTGGGCGCTGGGCCGTCTCCCTGCCTAGAAACCTGATCAACCCTACCGGAGACAGGTGGCTCAGCGGGTGGCTCTCTTGTTCTGCGTGTTACATGGATGGTCCTGTCACAACTCCTTTTCGAGATAACGTGATGGTATTGAGACGCACGGCAACATGCTGTGGGGTTGTGTCTTGTAGGTAAATTGGTACACCTCTGGCTAGAGTAAAACTGTTTGAATAGCATTCCCCGTGGTTAATGGGCGGCCTAGCAATGTTTTTTATGATTAGTCCCACTTATAATAAATTAAATTGGACATGAATTGGATTAGCTTCAAGTTGGGAGTGGTTGGGCCCGTACTAACTTGGAGGGTCGTATGGTGGTGATTAATCTTGTTTAATGATTCCTTTTTTTTTACTCTCTTAAATGTTTTTCTTAAATGCTATTTATGCAAATAAGCCATATTATGCCTTTCTTTCGGATACATGTGCATTTGCATCTTTGCGGTGTGGCTTGTGGAGTATTCCATTTACTCACCTTGTAATCAACAATCATCTGAGGAATACTATAGCGATGAAGGATTCTTGGATGACTCATGCCTGTCGCTAGTTTACTTTCCGCTGCTAAGACATTTATTTATTTGAGAGGTGTCATTTGTCTCTGTAATAATTATACTCATTATTTATAAGACAATTACTTTAATATCAACTATATTTTTTGTGTGCCTCAGTTGATTCCTGGATGAGGGTTTACACACAATTAAATCCCCCAAATTTTGGATGGAAATTCTAGGTGTGACATGAAACGGCCACAGCCCATCCGCCTCCCTCCTCTCGTATCTCTCCTTGGGCCACGACCTCATTAGCCCATTTGTGCCTACAGCCCAAGTTGGCCTCCTACCATCTTTCTTTCACCGGCCCAGCTGCTGCCCGCTTTCTTTCCTGAATTTTTTTATTTTTATATTTATTTAATAAAATATTTAGAAAACTACATTTTTATTTCAAAAATTTACAAAAATATACTCCCGCCGCCCTCTGGGAGGGCGATATCTTTGAAATCGTCCTCCCAGAGGGCGATATGATGACGTGGCTGACGGCCGTTGGCCGGCGGCCCATGGCCGTCAGCCATTTTGCAGGTGGCCCCCCCGGCCACACAAAAACCGTCCTCTGAGAGGGCGGCAAGGGGGCCGCCTGTAAAAATCCGGCCAGGGGGACAGGATTTTTACAGGCGGCCCCCTTGCCGCCCTCTCAGAGAGTGGTTTTTGTGTGGCCGGGGGGCCGCTTGCAAAATAGCCGTTTCACAGTATATAGTCCGGACCGTCCGGACAGGATTCGGACGGTCCGGACTGTACAATTTGCCGTTTCACAGTATATAGTTCGGACCGTCCGAACCGGTTCGGACGGTCCGGACTGTATAAATTGTTGTAACACGCGCTACGTACCTTAAAACAGTCATAACTTTTGCATATGGTCTCGGAATTGGTCAAATAAGTACTTTGCGGACATCTACAAAAATTTTACATCCGCTACTCCCCCACTTTGTCGGGTTTGTCCGAAAATTTTTTGCGAAATTCGGCCGGGAAGATTGAGTTTTCGAGGTCCGAAGTTTCAGCACGCTTTTTAAAGCACGCTCACAATTTTCTATAGGCCACATCTTACATCGGTTTGAGTTGCACCTTCACGAGGTTTTGCTATTTTCGAGTTTCTAGTTGAGAAAAAAATATCAAAAAAAGAAAAAAAATAAAGTGGCTATTTTGCAGGTGGCCCCCTGGCTGCCCAAAAACCGCCCTTCCAGAGGGCGGCAAGGGGGCCGCCTGTAGGCGGCCCCCTTGCCGCCCTCTGGAAGGGCGGTTTTTGGGTGACCGGGGGGGCCGCCTGCAAAATGGCGGACGGCCGTGGACCGCCGGCCAACGGCTGTCAGCCACGTCATCATATCGTCCTCTGGGAGGGCGATTTCAGAGATATCGCCCTCCTAGAGGGCGGCGGGAGTATATTTTTGTAAATTTTTTAAATGAAAATGTAGTTTTGTAAATATTTTATTAAATAAATATAAAAATAAAAAAATTCTTTCTTTCCCCTCCCCTCGGCCTAGTCCCTTTCTCCCCGAACAGGCCCTTTGCTCAGCCCACCCAGCTGGCCCAACCAGGCCAACTTGGCCAGCCCAGCCAGTCAGGCGGGGTGCACGAGCGTCGTCTCACCCGCCACAGCACGCCTAACCCTAGCCGCCACTCCCATCGCTCCACGCGCGTGCAATGCTAGCACTGCGACCGCGTGCGTCGGGCTGCGCCGGCCTTGACACACCGTGCGTCGCTCCGCCTCACACAAGCCCGAGCTGTGTCACACAGTGCATCGCACACACGCCGAGAACGGGTCGCCGCCACCACGGCGTTCACATCTCCACCCACGTCGTCCGCCGCCCCTTGGGCCCTCGGTGACGACTTCCTCGCCACCCCGTAAGCTGCACAGTGCACACGACAATGGAGGACGTCGGCGCAGCGCGAATCATGCTGGCGTTCAGTGCCGCCTGGCCCGCGTAGACACCGTCCCGCACCGCCCAAATCACCGCCGCTTTCCACCTTGCCTCTACCTCCAGGTTCTTCCGCTGGCCACCCCAACGACCGACGACCTCCCCGCCTCACCAAGCACTTGGTCCAGTGCACCCCTGCGACAAGCGCCACCGCCGAAGTCGTGTGTCCAGGCCAAAAGTTCTGCACCTCGTCTGTCCTCCTGCTACACCGTCCTCCCTTTCCTATGCCGCCTGGCAGCTGTTGTTAGCCATGCCAGGCCGGCCAGGACCACTTGGCTTGGCCGTGCCGCCCGTCGTTGTCTCCAATTGCTGCCCTACGGCTATAAGGGGGCGTCGAGCCCCTTCTTCCTCCTCCTTTTGCGCCCACAACTAGCCATCCACTGCCCGGACCACCTCCACCTCCCTTCTCCCATTTTCCGCGCGCCCAGCCACCTCGAATCGAGCCCGGCATTTCATCGAACACCTTCCGGGCGATCCTAGAACACCACCGCCATCACCCAATCTCTCCCCCTCTGCCACCGCCGAGCCCTAGGGGACTTCCCCCTCCATCACGCTACCCCTCACACCCAGTTCTCCACCTTCCTCTCCAAACCTCAGCCAGATCGAGCTTCGGCATTTAGTCAAGCACCTTGCGAACACCCCAGGAGACGACGGCTCTGTTTACCACCGCCGGCAACCCAAACGGCCAAACTTCGCCATGCCGCCTCCCCCTCCCAAACTTCGCCAGTGGTGCCTGCTCGCCGCGCAACGCCGTCGTGAGCCGTCGATCTCAGGCTGGGCACGCCGCTTCTCTCTCCCCCGGCCAGCTGCACAGGCACGTAGGTGCCAGCTCGGCGCGGTTCGTACCCGCACGTTGCCAGCTGGCTGGCGCCCTCCCTCACTGACGTGTGGGCCTCTGCGTCCAGATCCACGGCCAGCCACACCCCTTTCCTCCCCCATGCCACTGACGAACGGGCCCTACCCCTGTATTCAACCCCCTCGGTCCATGGACCAAGTCACAGACAAGTGGGCCGTCTCCCTTGGTTCACCACGGACCACGCCCGTAGATCCCCTCCCTCTATGTGTCTAACAACCGGACCCCACACTCCAGCATCGTCCCGGATCCCGGCCAGACTCCATATGGGCTGGACCAGTAGGCCGTGAGCCTCTGTACTCCCCAGACCGCAGGCGAATTTTTTCTATTTTTATATTTTTTTAATAAAATATATACAAAAGTATATTTTCATTTCAAAAATTTATAAAAATATACCCCTACCGCCCTCTAGAAGAGATTTTTTATGAAATCACCCTCCCAGAGGACGATTTGATGACGTGGCTGACGGCCAACACTTTTGCAGGCGATCCAAAAACCGCTCTAGGAGGACGGCAAGTGGGCCGCCTGTAAAACGCCGGCCACAGGACTGGCCATTTTATAGGCGGCCCTGTTGCCGCCCTCCTAGAGGTCGGTTTTTGGGCGGCTAGGGGGCCGCCTGCAAAATGGCCACTTCTTTTGTTCCTTTTTTCGTACTTTTTTGTTTTTTTGGTATTTTTTGTGTTTTTTTGCAACTATGAACTCAAGAACAGCAAAACCTTAGGAGGTGTAGCTCAAATCGATGTAAGATGTGGCCTGTAGAAATTTGTGAGCGTGCTTTAAAACTCGTGCTGAAACTTCGGACCTCGAAAATTCAATCTTCCCGGCCAAATTTCGCAAAATTTTTTCGGACAAACCCGGCAAAGTAGGAGAGAACCTTCTGAGAAATTTTCTGTAGATGTCCGTAGAGTATTTATTTGCCCGATTCAGAGACTGTATGTGAAAGTTATGTCTGTTTTAAGTTATAACGCGTGCTACCTATCTTAAAACAGGCATAACTTTCGCATACGTTCTCAAAATTGGGCAAATAATTACTCTGCGAACATTTACAGAAAATTTCCCAGAAGGTTCTCCCCCACTTTGTCGGGTTTGTCAAAAAAATTTTGCAAAATTTGGCCGGGAAGATTGAGTTTTCAAGATCTGA
Organism: Oryza meyeriana var. granulata; assembly: GCA_003991445.1. Lineage (NCBI taxonomy): Eukaryota > Viridiplantae > Streptophyta > Magnoliopsida > Poales > Poaceae > Oryza > Oryza meyeriana. The sequence goes on along the minus strand of RYFJ01000374.1, from coordinate 163,276 downwards.
AATTTCAGCATGGGTTTTAAAGTACGCTCACAAATTTCTACAGGCCACATCTTATATCGGTTTGAGTTGCACCTTCCTAAGGTTTTGCTGTTCTTGAATTCCTAGTTGCAAAAAAAAAATACAAAAGGTGCCAAAAAGAACAAAAAAGAGCGAAAAAAGGAACAAAAGAAGGGGCCATTTTGCAGGCGGCCCCTTGGCCGTCTGCAAAATTGCTGACAACTGTCGGCCGCCCAGCCTACAGTCGTTAGCCACGTCATCAAATCGCCCTCTTGGAGGGCGATTTCATAAAAAACGCCCTCCCAGAGGGCGGTGGGGATATATTTTTGTAAATTTTTGAAATAAAAATATACTTTTGTAAATATTTTATTAAAAAAATATAAAAATAAAAAATTCACCGCAGGCCCAATTCTCTCTCTCTTCCTCGCTGACCTACTGGCCCCACTATCAGTGACCTCAAAAGAATGTGTTCGAGCATATTCTTTTCCAAAAATAGGATAAATGATTTCCTTTAATATAGAAAATCCCTTTATCCTTCCAAAATTCATAAAAAAATTATCCGTAACTCCGTTTGACTCCGTTCCAACTCCAGTAATTTTCTAAAATTGAGATCTATCTAATGGCACTATTAGTAGCCCTAAGTAGTTTTTTCTTGGTCTTTATGTAGATTTTGATTGTTTATGCATAATAACATTGTCGGAATCCCGTTTCGAGTGGATTTCACGAAGATTCTCGAAGAATCATGAAGACCTAGGGCAAGGCAAGTCACCTTGACAAATTGAGCCCATATGTGAACTTAAATTATTTTGTTTGTAAAATTACATCGATAGACGTGCACTGAATGGTTCAGCCCTGTCTGTGAATCAGATCGGTGGGCCTACCCAACCTTGTTGCATTTAATCCTTCCTTGACGTTGCGATATCTTGTTCCCTTGTAACCAACACTATTACGCCTCAGTATTCGTGCACTTCTATGCGAGTATTGACGGTCACCTTCAAACTTAAAATCTAAGAAACATTTGGGTAAAATCTGAGTTTTACAAACGTTTGGAAACCGGACACTTGGTCGGTGCCTTGTGAAGACAAAATGAGTTTTAAAAATGAAGACTCATGGCACAAGGCCGGTCCGGTGTGGGATGCTTGTATGGTCGCCGTAAGGACCGATTACTTCAGAATTTCATCCAAGCATATGACAATAGAACCACATGGCTGAACTAGCCGCCTAGGGATGCCTTACGTGTCATTGGACTGTGGATTGTTGAGAGGGCGTCAAGGAAGGCCTCTTAGGTTCCTGGCACAGTATGGTCTGGGACCTACCCTGTTGTTGGTCGCGGACCCCTCTAGTTGACATGGGGTAGCCTGGGATGGCTCTGGAACTGCCTCCTCGCGAAAACCTCTAGGTCACCAATCGTGCCTGATCAGTGTGAGCCGATGACTAGAGTGAGTCGTGTCATGTGGATAAAGTGTACCTCCTCTGCAGAGATTTAAATTGTTGAACAATCATGCCCACGGTTTTGGGCGGATGTGAGATGATTTCTTAGTGTAGTTTTGTTTTACCCTAATTATGAAATGTGTGTGTGGTTTGGGAACTGTGGTAAGGAAGTGTTGTCGAGGACGTGGGATGTGCGATGAAAACGGCTTGACTGTCGTGGACAGCGGGACTCGGGAAGTCCGAAGATTTTGTTTGGCTCTATGAGCCAGCATGAGGCCATCTCTGGACATTGTGAAAACTAGAGAAATAATTTGACACCCTTCACTCCGATCGGCAAGACTACACATCGCACTGATTGTTGAAAAGCACACACTTAGTTGATTTAAAAGAACTTCAAATAAAACTGATTGCAAAATATCTAGTCTCTCCTTGAAGCCTGCAACAACCACCTAAATTTTCCTGGCTTGCTGAGTACGTAAGTACTCACCCTTGCTTATAGTATATATAGTTTCCTGTCAAGAGTTGGAGCTAGAGTTGCAGTGAAGTGAAGACTAGGTTTTCGTCCTAGTTCCCGGCCACTGCTTGTGGTATTGGGATTAGTCCGTTTGTTCCGTTGTTGCCGCTGCCTCTGTGCTATCATTACTGTCTCCGGCTTGCTCCGAAGCTGCAACGTAAGTTAAGGTATAAGTCTATTTATTTATTTAAGGATTTGCAATGATGCATATGTGATTTTCGTGGATACCAGTGCTGTGTCCTAGGACTGGTACTAGTATCACGGTTCCGCGGGGAAGCAATCTGCACTGTTTTCTTGCGGCACACCCTATTTGGTACTGTTGTATGGCGATGCCAGATTAGGGTGTGACAGTGTTGTGTAGGTAAAACGTACAGTCTCTAGAAAGTTTAGTTAAACTGTTCGAACAGTCGTATCCATGGTCATAGGCGAATGTAAGGTGATTCCCTTAGCGTAGAATTATTTGCCTGTGCTTTATGAAAGTGATTTGTGGAATAGGAACCGTTACCAGAGTCGGTCTATATGTCTGACGGACGGCCTGAGTTATTTGAAACGGGTGTGTGTGATCCGGGATGTCGGCATGAGAGTAGGCTTCCTGAGTAGAAGCCCCGTGCTATAGGATATGGACGACTCAGGGAGCCAAGGTATAGGATGTGACGAGTGGAACCATGAGAAGTGGAGATAACTTAGAGATGTAGAGAAAGTGAAAATAAACTAATAGAGGAAAAGAGAATAAAGTGAATAAGACTAAAATTTGGCTTTTTCGCTCGAGTTGTTGCAAAGCAGCTCATGACGGATCGAGACAAGGAGTCTCCTTCCAAATGTTTTTAAAATAATTCACATTGAGAGTTTGGAGAATGTCTTTGTGGAGGCCATGGGCCCTAGGTACCTTAAGGAAGGCAATTACGGCCACTCGGACAGAGGGTGGGGCGGTCTCTACAATTAGAGATAGAGTAGGACTCGGGTTCATATTACCTTGCATGACAAGAAAAGGGATATAGTCCTAGCCGGATACTCTATGTACTGATAAGAAAAGTCCTTGGTCATATCCGATTGTGTTTCCTACTCTGTAACCCTCATCTCTCTAGTATATAAGGAGAGATAGGGAGCCCCTTGGGGCAAATGATTCCACATACCACGAAAATAATACACCATAACTGAAAGTAGGATATTACCTCACCTCGAGGGCCTAAACCAGTATAAATCTCGTGTGTCCTTTCGAATCCATCGAGTTTAGGTTTGACGAATAGCCCTATATAATTATTGCCGATACAAAACATCGACAGTTGGCGTGCCAGGTAGGGGATTCGTCAAGATCATCGTAATCAAGCCCGATGGATCCAACCATAGGAGTTGACGGCATCAACCTCTCTCCTGAACAAGCCATCAGATTCGGGAGCCTCAACTTCATCACCGACAATCTCGGCAATCTCACCTTGTCCAACTCGGTTTCAACCCGATCGGCCAGAGACCAAGCCAACTCAGCACCGGTTGGCCTACTCAACGCCACAACAGTTTTCAACATCCTGCTTCGGCGACACCTAAGATCTACGAGTTCTGGGATAACTTTCTTTCTTGTTATTCGACTCGAATTCAGCTCCAAGCTGATCGAGATCGGGTCCAGGGAAGACGAGATCATCAATTTCCCACTCGGACTCGACAACGCCGCAATAATCTTTAATTCCAATCTGATGTGGCAGACTCAATCATCTGGAATTCGACTTGGATACGGCCCAGAGCCGCTTGAGATCAGGTCCGGGGAGATTGTGTTCATCATCACACCGCTAAACTACTCTGAATCCGACTCCCAATCGGATAGCAGCCTGAAAAGCTTTTCTCCACCACGCGAGGTCTTCATAGCGTCAAAGGGATCAACTCCAACACAAGATGTATGCCGGCTACGTGATCAGCAGGAGGAAGAGGCTCGCCGACTACGTGATCAATAGGAGGAGGATGCGCGATGCCTGTAAGCCGAGTGCGACGCTTGCAATGATAACTTGCGCAAGGCTAGGTGGACTGCTCAACAAGAAATCCTCCAAACCAGAGTAGGCGACCACGACGTCTTCGTGACCCCACAACAGAACGTCGTGGCCGCTGCCACATTGTTGGGCACCTTACAGTTCAGGCCCGACCACCAGGCCACCCCGACCATCATAAGAATCAAGGCAATGATCACCGTTGCAGCATGCCAGTAGCGACAACAATCTGAAGACACCATGTACCGTCAAACAAGACGGCCTCTGATAAGGCGGTTTCATCTACTTCAGCATAACGCCGAGTAGCTGGCTCTGGTCAACATCACTTGGAGTCACGATATATGTCACTCGGTAGTCCGAGTAACGATCGACGGCGGCATCATCATGACGACCGCCGCGATAACCAAGACGCCCAAGGACGACTACAGCGGGATCTCCGCCACGACATCAACACTCGACGCCGAGAACGCAAGGAAGATGAACGTCGCTGACTTGAAGACGAACACGAACGCTTCGGTCTCCACCACGATCGGTTTCATCGCTGCAGTCAAAGTCGAAGCCCTCACCCAGATGAAGGAATACCGACGTTTACCCACGAACTACAACAAGTCGATTGGCCATCTGGCTTCAAGCTGACTGGAATAGAGAAGTACGATGGGAAGAACAACCCGGAGTCTTGCCTCACAGTTTACACCTTGGCAATCCGTGCGGCCGGAGGTGATCACAAGGCCATGGCTAACTACCTACCAGTCATCTTTGCTGACTCGACAAGGACATGGTTGACAGGGCTTCCTAGGCGGTCAATTGGTTCCTAGGGGAAACTCCGTGAACGTTTCGTCGCAAACTTCTAGGAAACGTATGAGAGGCCATCTTCCGAGTACGATCTATATCTATGCCACTAGAAGAAGAACGAGTCCCTCCATTATTTCATTAAGTGTTTTTTTGAGAAAAGAAACTCAATACCTAAAATCAAGGACGAAGTCGTCATCGCCGCCTTCCGCAAGGGAGTCAGAGACACGCCATTCATCGCCAAGTTCACTCGGAAGCCATCCAACTCTGTCAAAGCTCTCTTCGAGATGGCCAATAAATATGCTGATTCAGCCGATGCATTGGCAGAGGCACTTGATGACAAGCCCTAATAGAAGGAGCGACCAGAGACGGACGACGCGACCCTTTTCAAGCCTAGGAACCGCAAGCGGAAATTTAGGGACTTTATTGTGGTAGTCGATCGCAACCGTCCTCAACCTCCTAGAACCAAAGATTATCAGAACGACAAGTAACATGCTTAGGGGCTCAAAAGCTCAAATGCAAGGATGGCATCCCCACTCCCAACTTGTGCAATACCGAACTGCTAAGTTGTTTTTTGATACATATTTCCTCCTTTATATGATATTCTCATCTAAATGGGCCAGGAGGCAACTCACTTACTTATGGTTTGACTCAGATACGGCTTAGTGCCAGTCAGGATCCGATCTAGGGGGATGAGTTCGTCAATTTCTCATTCGGCCTCGCCAATGCCGCAGCCGCTTATACCTAATAGGTGTACATACTGTGCATTTTTTGTTTTTGCTCTTAATTATTGCAAAAGTACTCGAGTAGCATAAATTCTGATCCGTGGGGCTTTGCTCCATGAAAGGCGAACTTAAGTCACCCAAAATGCGTGTCTGGGAAAGAGTCATGAGCCGACTCCCGACGCTCGGGGGCTATGACTAGTCGGGCAGAGTGTGTAAACGTAAGGGGTCAACTACTCATCCGATATGTTTATAATGCAGGGCCAGTTTCGGATACGCGTAACAGGAACTCACGGCTACGAGCCTATCTCCTACGCTCTGGGGCTAGACCAGTCTACCATGATACACTTGGAGTACGATACTTCAAGAATCACTCAGAATGCTCCACGAGGCTATTGTTCGAGTACTCGTGCCAGTCGGGACTCGGATGTCACCTTTACTTTGGTGCACTCCATGTGGGCCAATAACCGATCTTTGGCACCAGTCAGGACTCGGGTATCACTCTGCTAGGGTACGCCCCACGAGGATCACTAGCTGAATTCTATGCTAATATGAGGTTCGGGTACCTTATTCGACTACAATTTTGCCAGATCGGGTATGCCCCCAAGAGTGTCGCCAGTCGAATCCTACGCTAGCACAGCATTCGGGTACCTATTTGGCCAAAACAAGGAAAGAAACCACTACAGAAGCTCTTAGTCAAGAAGAAGCCAGAACTCGTACAATCGGAGGTTGTACTAAACTCGGAATCTATGGAAGTGCTCATCATTATTCAAGATTGGAAGACCCCAATCATTCGATTCCTACTAGAAGACGAATTTCCTAAAGATCGCAATGAAGCTAAGTAAGTCAAGCGACGGAGTAAAAGCTTTATCATAGTCAGAGAAAACCTATATCGTCAACACATATCCGGAGTTCTCATGCACTACGTCACACCTGAGGAGGGCAAGCAGAACCTGCAATCTATCCACTCGGGCATCTATGGCAACCATGCTGCATCTAGAACATAAGTCGAAAAGGCTTGCAGACAAGGATTCCTCTAGCCGATTGCGGTTATCGACGCTGAAGCACTTGTCCTGTCATGCAAGATCTGGAGTCCTCAATCGCATCATTATGGGCAACGCACTCAATTCATGGGCGGCATATTAAAAGATTTTTGTGATGATTTTGGCATCAAAATCTGCTACGTTCGGTAGCACACCCGCAAAGCAATGGGCAGGTTGAGCAATGATCAAAATCTCCGGATTTTATAGAGCTGCGCTGGGTAGGTCGATTTGAGTCGGCTTATTCGGTAGTAGGCTGAAAATATGAGTTCTTAAATAGCATGCCTTATTGGGTCGCCCGCTGGTCGGGTTAAAATCACGATGCAGGTGCTATTTTACAAGAACCGATTAAATAATCAGATACACTTCATGCTAAGCCTACAGCCGGGTGTATACATTCGGGTATCTTGATTATTTTCAGGTATTGAGGATATATCCTTATAAGGATCAATAGCTGGTCTCCATTAAAATTGGGGATGCATGTATCTCTTAAGTACACCTCATCACACATTGGATTTACTCCATAGTGATACTCAGCTTACATGCTTAGCCAAATTGCTTTGAGCAAAATTTTCAGCTAAAATATAGTTGAAGAGTCTAATTTCTGAGAAACATATCACGCAGAAAAGACTTAAATGTTAAAGATCTTTGACTTTATGTTTAATTGTTTCCCAATTAAGCACAAAGTCGGGGGGCTACACCTAATAGGTGCGGTTATTCGGCGCATACTATTCATCTATTTCGATAAAGCTCTTCATAGCCTCGTTGCTAGCTGACATGAAGCAGGACTCAAGAGAAAAAACATTTGGACAATGAGTACTCGGGAGCAATGCACTCGAGAATTCTTCACCGTAGAGGATGAGTACTTGGCATGAACTGTGACTCAATTATGAAGGTCTCAGGGGTTACTATGGAGGCCATGGGCCTGGGTATCTCAAGGAAGGCAATTACAGCCACTCGGACAGAGGGTGGGCTGGTCCCTACAATTGAAGATAGAGTAGGACTTGGTTTTATATTGCCTTGTATGACAAGAAAAGAGATATAGTCTTAGCCGGATACTTTATGTACTGATAAGAAAAGTCTTTGGTCATATACAACTGGGTTTCCTACCCTGTAACCCTTATCTCTCCAGTATATAAGGAGAGATAGGGAACCCCTTAGGGCAGATGATTCCACATACTGCGAAAGCAATACACCACAACTAGAAGTAGGGTATTACCTTACCTCAAAGGTCTGAACCAGTATAAATCTCGTGTGTCCTTTCGAATCCATCGAGTTGAGGTTCGATGAATAGTCTCATATAATTATTGCCGATATAAAACATTGACAGTCTTACAACAAATAGTTTGCAAGACTTAGCCTCCCTTTGTAGCTTGCATATTCACGTTTTCCAGTGGCTTAAGGAGTACGAAAGTGCTCACCTACATATTGTTGTTGTTTTTGTCCCCCTCTGAGTCCAAGAAGAAGAAGATGAAGGTTGGAGTTTCAGCCCTAGACGCAAGCCGCTGCACGTGGATTGGTGTTCTAGCTACGCTAAAGTTCCATTGCCGCTGTTTCTCTAGATGAAGGTTGCTACTCTGGGATTTACCCTAGGATGCAACATAAATGTATAATTTATTATTAGTATTGGAATGATTCATTTTGTTACCACGGGTACCAGCATCTGTATCCTAAGACTGGTACCGGCATCATGGTTCCGCAAGAGATAATTTCTTGTTCTTCTGGGGCACACCCTCCTTGGCGTTGTCTGTACGGCTGTGCCAGGATAGGGTGTGACATATAATGCAGCCATGAAGGTTGAGCACGCTTTTCTTCTAACCAGTTTTTTCACCGGTCATTTGGGCTTATTTCTAATGTCTCACATCAGGAAAAGTATCCAATAAGAAGTATGTTTAGCCAACACGAAGTAGGGATTTTCTTATAGAAAGAGGATCTTGGAATGGGCCTCAACCCCGGCCCATTCAAACAAGGTGTAACAATTTGTTACACTACTGCAAAATAAGAATTTTTACTGTTACTAATTTAATTTTTTTTTTAATTTACAAAACTAATTTTCGGTTTGAATCATTTACAAAACTAGTCTCTTGCCGCCCTGGGCCACGGCGGGATTTAAAAACCGCCGTGGCCCAGGGCGGCGAATGGCATCCCGTCACCCGGAGCTAACGGCTCCGGCGGCCGTTAGCCGCGGGGAGGCCACGTGGATTCGCCGCCCTGGGGGAGGGCGGCGAATGCCCCTAGGGGGCCGAATGCAAAATTGCATTCGCCGCCCTGGGGGACGGCGGTTTTTAGCATAGTAAACGGACGGTCCGCACAAGGATCGGACCGTCCGAATCCAGGGGCCGCCTGCAAAATTTTTTTTTTCTTTTTTTTTGATATTTTTTTCTCAACTAGCAACACGAGAATAGCAAAATCTCGTGAAGGTGCAGCTCAAACCGATGTAAGATGTGGCCTGTAGAAAATTACGAGTGTGCTTTAAAAACCGTGCTGAAACTTCGGACCTCAAAAACTCAATCTTCCCGGCCGAATTTCGTAAAAATTTTTTGGACAAACCCGACGAAGTGGGGGGGAAGCGGATGTAAAATTTTCTGTAGATGTCCGTAGAGTACTTATTTGCCCGATTCCGAGACCGTATGCGAAAGTTATGACTATTTTAAGGTAGTTAGCGCGCGTTACAACAATTTGCCGTCGATTCGGACCGTCCGATCGGTGTGCGGACGGTCCTATGCATTCGCCGCCCTGGGGGACGGCGGCGAATGCCCCCAGGGGGCCGAATGCAAAATTGCATTCGCCGCCCTGGGGGACGGCGGCGAATGCAATTTTGCATTCGGCCCCCTGAGGGCATTCGCTGCCCTCTCCCAGGGCGGCGAATCCACGTGGCGTCCCCGGGGCTAACGGCGGCCGGCGCCGTTAGCCCCGGTGACGGGGATGCCATTCGCCGCCCTGGGCCACGGCGGTTTTTAAATCCCGCCGTGGCTCAGGGCGGCAAGAGACTAGTTTTGCAAATGATTCAAACCGAAAATTAGTTTTGTAAATTAAAAAAAAAATTAAATTAGTAACGGTAAAAATTCGCAAAATAACCAATCACTGTTGGTCCAAAATCAGTCACCATTACTATTTTTGAACTGGCGGTGGCTACCCAGCAGTATTACCGCTCTCACTTCCGATTGAAGATATGAGCTGGTAGTTATTGGGGGTCCTGATTTTTTTTATTTTGTAGGCAAAACAAAACTAAAAATAATATTTCATATTTTATCCGAGACTAGACCATCCGGTCCGTTGAGTAATCACTGTGTTTCGTAAGGCAATGATACACCGGTTAGGATATAACCGTATAGTAATGTTATGTTCTCATCTACTAAGTACTTCAGTCTAAAAAATGCACAGTTTTGATTTTCCTTCCAACTGCATGTCAATAATAGAAGTTTTATACATGCAGTAAGATCGGAGGATAGCAAAAAGATTAGGCAAGTTTGGTATTCCTTCCTATAAGATGTGTTATAAATATCCCCTCCAAACTTATCTTGGTTTGACACTCTCCCGATTGTATTGGTTAACGTCCAAGCCAAGAGGTGCCCGTTCGACTTGCTTGTTTAGCACAGAAGACAAGTCATCAATGCTGTGCGGATCGTGGGCTAGTGCCTCTCCAATTTAGAGCGGATCCAAGGTGTTACAGGGAGGTCCACGTATCCATTATCTGTCCAGAGATACACTGTAACGCCTCCTACCCGGTACCCCTGTACGGTGATACCAGAGAGGAAGCGCCCCGCAGGAGATTGGCGTGAACCAACTCCCACGGAACCGCGATGCTAGTACCAGTCCCAGGAAACCTTGCTGGTACCCGCGGTCAATGGAGATGTATCACAGCAAATAGCTAATTAAATAACTAAATATATTATACCTTATAAGTTGCGACTTCGGGAAAGCCCTGAGCAGCAACCTGCAAACAGAACAGCAGCAGCGAAACGACAACGCAGCAAGAACCCAATCCACAAGCAATGGCTTGGGATTAGGAAAGAAACCATAATCTTCACTTCAGCTTCATACTTCCTGAACGAGGAGAGAAAAGGAATGGATTGAGTACTTACGTACTCAGCAAGTCACGGAAAACGTGAATCATGCAGGCTATCAAAGAGAGGCTAGGGTTTATTTCGCAAACCTTTTTCATTTGAAAATATTTTCGAAAACCTAAGTGTGGGTTGTTTCAGTGTGACTGGAAAGAGGCTCTTGTCTCGATCCTGTCCGCGAATTGCTTTTCAACAACTCAAGCGGATGACATAAATTTTAATTGATCTCAAGTATTCTCATACCGCTTGTCGGATCACGACAGCGGTTCAGTGGATCTGCCCTCAAGCAACCTTCCACTGTATCAACCTCTATTACTTTATTTTCAATTTCGCCCACTCCAGGACGTAATCTTATTTTTCACTTCAGTCTTATCCAGGACATTATTTTGTCTCATCTCATCTCAACGGCTCCTCGAGCCATCCTCAAACTTATCTCAGCCATATACCGCTTCCACTCGGGAAGCCTAATCTATGATGTCATACGACATCCCGGGTCATACAGCCCCGTTTCAAACCACACAGGTCATCCATCAACCACTAAGACCGATTCTGGTAACGATTCCCATACCACAAATCTCTTTCGCAAACACTTGCAAACAAATCTACGCTAGAGGAATCACCTCACATTGCCCGTAACCGTAGGCGCGGCTGTTCGAACAGTTCGTATACCTTTGCAAAGGGTGCACGCTTTACCCACACGACGCGAGCTTACTTTCCACACTCGTCAGTGGGGAAGGTTCACGACAGGGCCTTTCCAAAGTATCTCCAGGGCTGCCTGAAGCCAACTGGATGGGTCCTAGACCAAGTACCAAGCGAGTCCCAGACTCCTCGTACTCAGGATCCCACGGGTGCATCTCTTATTGCTACCCCGGCGACTCCACGTCCAAAGGCGACCAAGCCAACCCTGGGTCTACTAATTACTTGGCCAGGGTGTCCCATACCACCCGTGTGGTCGCACTGTGAGATGCTCGGATGGAATTCCCCAAGGAAACGGTCCTTATATGCGAATACGAAGTGCCACCACACAGGCGATCACTTTGCACCGCAGATTTTCGTAATTAACCTTTTGTTTCTCAAATCCGCCGACATCGCATGTCGGGTTTTTAAATCTTTGAAAACCCTATTTTTCCCAAATCAACAAACAATTATGATGGATGTGGAACCATCAGAATCCATGCTCAAAGAGCACGGTCACCGAGGTACCACGAGCTAGAGTGACAAGGCACAGGGTATCAAAGTCCTAGCGGATTTATGCAACTACTAGGAAGGTCCGTCGGTTTGTCACGCAAACCGAGACCGATCAATTTAACGTGCACTCTAGCAATGCAATTTTACAAACAAAAACATTTTAAATTTAGGAGCAATATGGTCAAAGAGTGACTTGTCTCAATTTTAGAAAAATTTAGAGACTTCAACGGGCTCAATCGGAGTTACGGTTTGGAAGATATGAATTTTGGAAGTTTTGGGGATTTTCTGGAAAAGAAATAGATTAAATGGATTATTGGAAAAAAGAATTATTTTGGAAAATAGGGCTGACAGGTGGGGTCCTTGAACAGTGGCAGAGGAGAGAGATGGAGGGCTGGCCCACTGTCAGTGACTAGGAGAGAGGGAATTTGTGACGCCTCCCCGACTAGGTGGAAGGCTACCATGTGCAAACGGCACCCGATCCCAGGATCAGTAGTCGGGTACGCACAACAATGATAAAACACAGAGTTACAATAAATACATAACAGAGTACACATATAAATACAAGGAGATCCATCCGGGACAAACCCGGGATGGGCAAAAAAAAATAATCAACAGGTAACTAGCGAAACAGCAGAAACGGGGCGGAAGCTGGACAAAAACTACACCACAGGCTCGGTTGGGAACTAGGCTTGAAACCTTCAGAAGTCTTCGTAATTGGCCTGGTCTTGGAAGAACTCGGCAGCAGTCGGATCTTCGTTTTCTTCTCCAAAACCTACTATACATATATATAAACAAGGTGAGTACTTTCGTACTCAGCAAGCCGGGAATGATGCCAAGTCGGTCAAACAAAAGGGCTAAGGGTTTCATTTGCGAAAAACTGCCTTTATAAACTCTTTTCTTTGCAAACACTAGTGAGTTCCAAATTTTAGTTGTTGGACAGAGGCTCACGCCTCCATCCATTCCGCAAGTTGCTTTTCAACAACTCACCACTTAATGAATCAAGCATAATCATACATGTTCTTATCATCTTTTACTTCGCATTTGCTGGTCTTGTATCTCCCGAGTAGCTACAACCACTCGTTGACCCTGAGACTCGGCTACAACCAAATCTCAGCCGCCGCCCTGGCTACAACCCGGGGGCGCAACTCGCTATCTTGCTTCCTTGGCTACAACCCGGGAGCTCAAGCTTGCTCATCTGGCTTCCCTGGCTACAACCAGGGAGCTTGATCAATCCGTCTTCTGGCTACAACCCGAAGACATTGGTACATCTGCCGCCCTGGCTACAACCCGGGGGCTTAAGTTCGCTGCCCTGGCTACAACCCGGGAGCATGATCTTCATCCTGTTTACTTTTCACACACTTGTTTATGGTGATCAACACCCCGGATCACACAGATCCGTTTCTGGCCACACAGGCCTTCCGTTTGCTCACTCGGCAAACTCTGGTCACGGTTCCCTTTCCATCAAACACTTTCACAAATCATTTGTAAGCAAATCTACGCTGTGGGAATCACCTTACATCGCCCTTAACCGTGGGCACGGCTGTTCGAACAGTTCTGCTAAACTCTGCAGAGGGTGTGCGCTTTACCCATCCGACACGAAAATTACACCAAGTACTGGCCTGTACCCAGAAATTCGTGACAAGGCCATTTCCAAAGCCAGTCTAGAGTCATCCAATGCCAGCCGAAAGATCCACACAGGATTCAGTGGTCGGCACTGAACTTCCCTAAACCTACTATTTACTCGGCCAGGGGCATCCCATAATACCCGTCTGGTCGTACTGTAAGATGCTCGGATGGAATCCCCAAAGGAAACGGTCCTTAATGATAATACATAGCCAAGCCACACAGGCACTGTCTCTGTATATCAAGATTTTCACAACTTTATTTGTTTCGCAAACACGCCGATACACAGAGTACCGGGTTTTTCAATCAGTTTGGTAAAACCCAATGTTTTTCCCAACGACAAACAACGTTGCAGAGCTAAGCCATTCTACTCGGCATCGTATCCTCAGATAGGATGCTGGCGTGCCATTTGTGAAACTCTCAAGGGAGAAATATATCAACATCCTACCAATATAAGTGCTACTACCGAGTAGGTCCATCGGTTGCGCTTGCAAACCGAGGCCAACAGTTTAAAAAGGTGTAAACTAAGCATGCATATATTTTTCAAACAACATAGTTTTGCATATATGGGAAACAATATGTTCAAGGAGGCTTGCCTTGTTCCAAGGAGGGGTCTTCTTCGGCGAAGGCGGCTTCTGGATCGTCCACCGGTTCAGGCTCTGAACAAGCAGAAAGAAACACTGATAAGCAGGAGGGTTAAAACACCAAGAAAAGGATCAAGAAGTAGTCGGCTGCAGAAAAGGTGGCAGTCGGCTGAACCAGGCTTGCGAACCAGGCGACAGAGCTCCAAAGCTTGAGAGGATGAAAACTTAGCAAAGCTAGAGCTGGCCGGTTTGCAAAACAAGGGAAAGAGGAGGCACGGTTGGCCATATATATAGCCGACATGCAAGGTTGAGGCACGGTGGAGCTGGGCAACGGGTGGAGCAAGAAAGTCAAGATGAACTTGACAGGGATATGACAGGGAGTGACTTTGGAGTCCAACTGGTCAGAGGAGTTGGCAGGCACAGAAGCTGCGAGGAGACATTAAGGTCAAGGCTAGGACAGGTTGGAGAAATCTCACTGACAGGGCTTCGGACTGACCACTGGTCCAAGCGATGCTGCAGGTTATTGTCCATTGGTCCAAGCGGTGCTGAGGGCAGGTGAAGACTGATTCTTCTCTACTTCGGTAGTCGGCGTCCGACGGGCGGGTGCAACTCGGGGGACAAGGAAACAACAGGTCTCAATAAGGTAGTCGGCCACTTCACAGTGCTTACTCGACAGCAAGGAGGTCCAAGTAAGACAAGGAAAAAGGCAGGATACAAGGACTGAGTAGCAATCTACTCTGCTCAAGGGATAAGGTAGTCGGCTGGCCGGGGAGAAAAACTAGGGCACAGCTGACAGGATAGGAAGGGAGCTCGGGAAAACGAAGACTAGCGGGAAAAGAAAAACAGGTCGTTACAGAATTGAGGGGGCCCACATGGCAGTGACCAAAAATAGAGTGATCTGTGTCGATGTTTTACACCGGCAATAAATATATGGGGCTACTCGGCGGATGGAAACTCGGTGGATTGCAAAGGAACACAGGGAGATTTTATACTGGTTCAGGCCCTCAATGTGAGGTAATACCCTACGTCCAGTTTATGTGTATTCCTTTGAGGATATACGGTGGTGGTTCTGATAAACTTGTGTGCACCTGAGCTTATGAGTGCTCTTCTGCCCTCATGGGGCGCCCTGCCTCCCCTTATATACTGGGGGACAAGGTTACAAGGTAGGAGTCCCCATCGGATTACGACTAGGAGATCTCCCCTTAGAGATATAACATACCCGACTAGGACTGTATATTCCTTTCTATACAAGGCGAAGTCTGCCGAATCTAGCTATATCTCTAATTACAAGGCTAGGCCCATCCTCTATCCGAGTGGCCCATATGCTTGTCATGAGGTACCCGGGGCCCATGGCACCCACAGTAGCCCCCGAGACCTTCATAGTTGAGTCACAGCTGATGCCGAGTGCTCATCCTCCACGGTGAAGTCTTCCCGAGTGCATTGCTCCCGAGTACTCTTTGTCTGAGTGCTGCTTCTCCCGAGTCCTGCTTCATGTCAGCTGGCAGCGAGGCTATGAAGGTCTCGATGTAGATGTTGGAATAGTGTGCGCCGAATAGGCGCACCTATTAGGTGTAGCCCCCGACTTTGTGCTTAATTGTGAAAACAATTAAACATGAAGTCAAAGATCTTTAACCTTGTAGTCTTTCCCGAGTAGATTACTACTGGTACATGAGACTCTTCGGTATCATGTCAACCGGAATATGATTTATAGTCTTGCCGAGTAGGGAACTACTCGTATATAGGACTCTTCGACTTCATGTCAGTCGGAATGTGCGTTTATAGTCTTGCCGAGTAGGATGCTACTCGTATATGGGACTCTTCAGCGTCATGTCAGCTGGAAAGGGGGTGTTTATAGTCTTTTCTGAGTAGTATACTACTCGAAAATCAGACTCGTCGGCATCATGTCAGCCGGGATGATTATTTATAGTCTTTCCCAAGTAATATATTACTCGAAAATTAGACTCGTCAGCTTCATGTCAGCTGGAAAAGGTGTTTATAGTCTTTCCCGAGTGGCGTCCCATTCGGAAGTTAGACTCTTCAGCTCGTCAGCTGGAAGAATGTTTATAGTCTTTCCCGAGTAGTATGCTACTCGAAAGTTAGACTCATCCGCGTCATGTCAGCGGGAATGAGAATTTTATAGTCTCTCCCGAGTAGTGTACTACTCGAAAGTTAGACTCATCCGCGTCATGTCAGCGGGAATGAGAATTTTATAGTCTCTCCCGAGTAGTGTACTACTCGAAAGTTAGACTCATCCGCGTCATGTCAGCGGGAATGAGAATTTTATAGTCTCTCCCGAGTAGTGCACTACTCGAAAGTTAGACTCATCCGCGTCATGTCAGCGGGAATGAGAATTTTATAGTCTCTCCCGAGTAGTGCACTACTCGAAAGTTAGACTCTTCAGCGTCATGTCGGCTGGAATAATGTTGCTCATGGCAACTGGTGGCCACGCATGTAGGCCGAGTACCACTGTATGAAAAATAAATCCATTATGTGGTTAGGTGTACTCGAGAGAGATACCTGCATCTCCAATTTTAATGAAGACCAGCTTGTGATCCTTGTAAGGATGTATCCTCGAGACCTGGTGGATAAGACAGATCCCAAACATATATGTTTAGCAATAAGGCTCTCATGAAGCATATCTGTTTACCTCATCGGTTCCTGCGGGTAGCACCAGCGCTATATTTCAACTCAGCCTGCGGGCGGCCCACATGGAGCATGCTACTGTAGGAACTCATGTCTTGGGTGCTGTTACCAGGTAAGCCGGCCTGAACCAACCTACCTAGCATAGCTCTATAGAAGTAGCATCCATCGATGTCAGGATGAGTTTTTTGGTGTTGGTAACCCAATCAGCCAGAGAATCCTTATTCGCAAGCCTTTCCGACTTACGTTCTGGATGCAAACTGGTTGCCACGTAAGCCTGAGTGGGTATAATGCAGGATCCGCTTGCCCTCCTCAGGTGTGACACAGTGCATGAGAACTCCGGATGCACTTTGACGATGTAAGTCTTCTCTGACTTGGGTAAAGCCGAACAAGGTACCCGAACCTTGCATTAGCAGAGGGTTCGGCTGGTGACCCTCATGGGGCGTACCCTATCCAACAGAATTATAGCCAAGCTAGGCACCCGAACCTTGCATTAGCATAGGATTCGGCTAGCGACCCTCATGGGGTGTACCCAACTGACAGAACCGTGACAAATAAGGTACCCGAACCTAGCATTAGCGTAGGATTCGGCTGGCGACCCTCATGGGGCGTACCCTACTTAGCCGAGTGGTATACAGCCCCGACTGGCGCCGGGGGCCGATTGTTGGCTCGCATGGAGCGTAGTCGGGGAAGATGACGTCCCGACTGGCGCAAGTACTCGATGAGTAGCCCTCATGGAGCATCCCGAGTGTATTTTGGCAGACTTGTCCAGCCCCCGAGCGTAGGAGATGGGCTCGCAGCCCTGAGTTCCTGTCACGCGTATCCAGAGCTGGGCCTGCAATATAAAGATATCGGATGAGTAGCATCTGATGATGAAAACAATCATCCGAATTAAATGTATTTTACAATATATGTAAATTCATGTTCTTCCTCCTTTTGATATTAATTTCCTCGAGTAGTTGACCCCTTACGTTTAAGCACTCTGCCCGACTAGTCATAGCCCCCTAGCGTCGGAAGTTGGCTCATGGCTCTTTCCCAGGCACGCGTTTTGGGTGACTTGAGTTCGTCTTACATGGAGCAGAGTTTCACGGATCGAGATTTATGCTACTCGAGTACTTTTGTAATCATTTAAGAGCAAAAACGGAAAAAAGTAAATGCGCAGCTTGTACACCTATTAGGTGTAAGCGGCTGTGGCACTAGCAAGGCCGAGTGAGGAGATGTTTATCAGAAAGCGACTTAGCTGTTCGGTGTTTGGAGTGGGGATGCCATCCTCGTGTTTGAGCTTGTGAGCCCCCGAGCATGTCACTTGTTGTTCTGATAATCTTCAGTTGTTGAAGGTCGAAGGCGGTTGTGACCGACTGCCATAATGGAGCCGTCTGACTTGCGTTTGCGATTCCCAACTTTAGTCGGGACCGCGTCGTCGGTGTCGTCCCGCTTCTTCTGTCAGGGTAACTTGTTGTCATCGAGGGCCTCGGCAACAGCGTGGGCCGAGTCGGCGTACTTGTTTGCCATGTCGAATAGGGCCTTGACAGAGTTGGGAGGCTTCCGCGTGAAGTTATCGATGAACGAGGTGTCTTTGACTCCTTTTCGAAAGGCGGCGATGACGACCTCATCCTTGATGTTTGGGATCGAATTTTTCTTCTCAGAGAACCTCTTGATGAAGTCACGAAGAGACTCGTTCTTCCTTTGATGCAACTGATATAAGTCGTGCTCGGAAGATGGCCTCTCGTATGTTCCCTGGAAGTTGGCGATGAAGCGTTCCCGGAGTTCTCCCCAGGAGCCGATTGATTGCTTGGGAAGTCCTGTTAGCCATGTCCTCGCTGAGTCGGCTAGAGCGACTGGGAGGTAGTTAGCCATGACTTTGTGATTTCCCCCAGCTGCTCGGATCGCCAGAGTGTAGACCGTGAGCTAGGACTCGGGATTAGTCTTGCCATCGTATTTGTTGATGCCTGCAGGCTTAAAGCTGACTGGCCAGTCGACCTGTCGTAGTTCCTGGGTGAAGGCCGGTATGCCTTCGTCTTCATGAGGACTCCGACCCCGACTACGGCGGCGAAACCGCTCGTGGTGGAGGCCGAAACGCTCGTTCTCGTCTTCCAGTTGGTGTCGCTCATCTTCTTCTCGTTCGCGGCGCCAAGCATTGGTGTCCTGCCGAAGATCACGCCATAGTTGGCCTCGGAGATCCCGGTTGTCCCGACGGTCACTTCGACGTTGCCGGTTGTTGTTTGGGTTGCCGAGTGACGTTTGGTGTGACTCCGTGGGCAGCCGACTAGAGCCGGCCGCTCGGCGTTGCTTTGAGGTAGACGAGACTGCCATTGGGGATGCCGACCGATTGGTCGGTATGAGTGTGTTGCCCGACTGTTGGTGCTGCTGACATGCGGCAGCGGTAAGCATGGCTTTTATCCTTGCGATCGTCGGGGTGGCCTGATGATCAGGCCCAAGCTGGACTATGTCCAGTAGGGTTGCAGCGGCCACGATGTTCTGTTGGGGAGTAACGAAGACATCGTGGTCGCCGACTTGGGTTTGGAGGATTTGCCGCTGAGCGGTTTGCTCAGCCTTGCGTAGATCGTCGTTGCGGGCGTGCAGGCGTCTTGCTTCTTCCTCCTGTTGTTCTTGCAGTCGGCAGGCCTCCTCCTCTTGTGGCTCGTGTCGTCGGCATGATTCCTGAATAGGAGTAGAGCCTCTGGATGACATGAAAATTTCTCGCGGCGGAGTGAAGCTTGCCGAGTTGGTATCCGACTTGGAGTCGGAATCCGACTGGGAGTCGTAGTCCGACTGAGAGTCGTAGTCGGAATAGTTGATGGGGGTGATTACAACTCCGACCTCCCTAGATCCGATCTCGAGCGGCTCGGAGCCGTATCCGAGTCGAACTCCAGGGGATCGGGTTTGCCGCGTCGGATGTAGATTGTAGATATCCGCGGCGTCGCTGAGTCCGAACGGGAAGTTGACGATCTCTTCCCTTCTCGGCCCGATCTCGGCCGGCTCAGAACCGAGTCCGAGTCGAACACTGAAAGGAAGAGTTGTCCCTGGACTCGGGCGTATTGGAGATCGCCGCAGCATGTCGTCGAAGATTGCCGCAGCGTAGTGTGGGCCGACTGGCGCGGAGTCAGCTGGTTCCTCGGCCGGTTGGATCGGGTCCGTGTCGGCCGAGGTGAGATTGCCGATCTGGTCGGCGACGAAGTCAAGGCTTCTGAATGCGATTGTATCTCCGGGGGGGAGTTTGCCGCCGTCGACTTCGGTTGCTGGATCCATCGAGCTTGTAGATGTAGATCGCGCCGAAGCCCCTACCTGGCGCGCCAACTGTCGATGTTTTACACCGGCAATAAATATATGGGGCTACTCGGCGGATGGAAACTCGGTGGATTGCAAAGGAACACAGGGAGATTTTATACTGGTTCAGGCCCTCAATGTGAGGTAATACCCTACGTCCAGTTTATGTGTATTCCTTTGAGGATATACGGTGGTGGTTCTGATAAACTTGTGTGCACCTGAGCTTATGAGTGCTCTTCTGCCCTCATGGGGCGCCCTGCCTCCCCTTATATACTGGGGGACAAGGTTACAAGGTAGGAGTCACCATCGGATTATGACTAGGAGATCTCCCCTTAGAGATATAACATACCCGACTAGGACTGTATATTCCTTTCTATACAAGGCGAAGTCTGCCAAATCTAGCTATATCTCTAATTACAAGGCTAGGCCCATTCTCTATCCGAGTGGCCCATATGCTTGTCATGAGGTACCCGGGGCCCATGGCACCCACAATCTGGGGCCCACATGTCATGCATACAGGAGTTTAATGAGAGGGGGCCCACTATCAGTATGAGAGAGAGGGATAGGGGACCCATGTGTCAGTGATAGGAGAGAGTAGTACTGTGCACTGATGAGATGGGGTCCACATGTCATATATCTATCCGAGGGCCCACAGGTCGGTGAAGTTTGGAGAGAGAGGGGTTACTGTGTTTCATGGGCCCACACATCAGAGACCGAGAGAGAGGAACGGTTGCCGGACGAGGTACAGGAGCTGCCGGCTGGGAGATCGACGGCGCATGGTGGCCGGAGGGAAATGGCGGCCGAGGGCTCGCCGGTGGAAGGGAGCTACATGAATGGGACGAGGAGAAGATGGTGAAGATGGTGAACGGCTCGGATTTGCCGTATGGGCGGTCGACGACGGTGGGCGGCGGCATCCAGGAACGGCAGAGAGAGAGAGAAGGACAGGGACGGCGGCGGCGGACGCCGGCAAGTGCTCGGGCTGAGGGGTCTGGATGCGGTGTCCCGCGGGAAGGAGATAGGAGGGAGGAATCAAGCCCTTACCCTGTGCAATCGCGAGCTCCGAAGCACGACAATAATGGCGGAACAACGGCGGTGCCCGATTTGGGCGTTTCTCGCTCCGGTGAGAATAGGCGTCGGGAAGGGGCGGAGACGGATCGGGGCTTCCCAGGGAGCACAATGGGGGCGGCGGATGGGTCGATTGTGCTCGGGATGACGAGATTGGAGCAGGGCCGAAGGCTTATGGCGGCGGCAGAGAGAGAGAAAGAGAGAGCTCGAGCTTTGGGGGGGGGGCGGGGGGGGGCAATGGCGTGGCGGAGTGGGGGAATTTATAGGCGCGGCGCTAGGCGACAAGGGAGAGAGAGAGACGGTGGAGTTCACGGAATAAGGCTGGTTAGGGCGGGCTCGGGACGGCGGGGCGGCTACGCCGGCCGAGGTGAGCGCGGCGCGGCAGTGTCACGAGGCCGGCGGGGTGTGACTGTGGTGAGGAAAGGAAGAGGAGGGCCGCGGCACCGCTGAGCACTGTAGCTTGCGTCACCGAGCTTTCCTCGTGCAGCCGCGAGAGAGAGGGGAGAGGGACAGAGGGGATGGCGACAGGACGAGGTTGCGGCACTGACCTTGAAGCTTTGCCGGGCGACACGGGGGCATGGGCGCGGCGCAGTCGGCTCGGGAGGGAAACACGAGAGAGTTCGAGAGAGAGAGAGAAGAGAGGAGACCGAGAGCGGCGAGGAGACGACGATGGCGCCGACTGACCACGGGGCTCGAGGTGATGATGGCGCGCCGCGCGACAGGCCGGTTCGGCACGGGACAGAGAGGGAGAGAGAGAGCTCGGGAGAAACTGAGAAGAATCGAGAGAGGGAGAGAGAAAACAGAGCGAAGACCTAGGAAGAAGAAGAAGTCACGGGGAAGACGACGGCTGCCAAGCGGGGCCCACGGAGGAAAAAGATCGGGCGTTGGTGTCCACGCACGGCTGGAGGGAGACTGACGAGTGGGTCCCAGTGGAGCTGAGGTGTCGAGCGACCATCGCGCGAGCGGCCGTGCGCAGAGACGCTCCTGGCCGGTGGGGTCGGCAGTCAGTGGGGAGGCTCGGCTGGGCCGCGCTAGAGGCCGAGGCGGGTGCAGGAGCTGGGCCGGGAGAGAGATTGGGCCGGCGCGGAGAGAAAGGAAGAGTGGAGCTAGGTGGGCCAAAGGAGAGAGAAAGGAATGGGGACGGCCCAAAGGCATAGTGGCGCCCATCATTTTCCCAGGAGATGTTTAACGGGATAATTGGAGGATTTTGAGTTGGAAGTTGGACAAAAATTTTTATATTTTTGACCACAAAATTCCTGAGATTTTTGAGGAGGATTTGTACTGGTTGGAATATTTGTCTGGATAAATAAATATGTGTGTGTGTATATATATATATATATATATATATATATATATATATATATATATATATATATATGGAAGAAATGATTTTTGGAGAATTTGGAAGATAAATGGAGATTTTAGATTCGGATTTGGATTTGACTTCTGGATTTTTGGGAAGAGAGTTCTTGATGGAATTTTGGGTTTCCAAGAGGAGCAAAAGAAGGAGATTTAAACGGAGGGCTTCGAATTGCAAAATTTGAACCCGAGTACAAAGAATTTTTGGGAGGTATTTAGTTTTGAATTTTCCGAGGAATTTTAGAGAGAGACAGTCGAATTGCAAAATTCGAGTCTCGGATTTTAGAAGATAGTTTGGGACTGAGGTTTTAGGGTTTCAAGGGAGGCTCAGACTGAGATCTACGGCACTTAGTCCTTAAGCACACACAAAAAACCAAATTTTTTTTTAAAATTAGGGTTTTTACCAAAATAGTTTTTAACGGCCCGAAAACCGGGGCGTTACATACACTCGAGGCTTGGACGTGTAGGACTTGGAAGGGCCTATGGACCCAAGTAAATAAAGTCCATAAAAGTTCCATCTGAATGCTAAGAGAGCTTGCCATAGCATCTCCGGAGCTAGAAAAAAGGAACGCATCTAATTGGGCATCGGGAACATGTCGTGGCAGGGTTCTGATCTTGCTCCATGGCTCAGACTACCCAGAGACCACCACGTGTATCCTAACTAGCCATGTCAAGTAGAGCAGGCAAGTCAGTCCTTTCCGGGGGTCGCCAAGTAGCGGTACCGAAGGAGGAGGTCAAACCCTACACTCTGGGTATCCGATAGTGAACACCTTAGTCGCCCTAGGGTGGCTAGGTGGTGTCCTCGCACGTTGGAGACAGGTAGTAGGTGTCCAACCAGATACCATGTTGCCCTCGGGAGGATGCGCAAGCTGCGGGGAGCCCGTCCATCGCATTTACTAAAGATTCTTGTAGGTTTTCTCTCAGCATTAATACTGAGAGATACGGTGTATCCTAGGCGCGCTCTCTCTCTCGCGGCGTATACTAAGCGTCCATGAAGAGAATAAAGACCGGAGGTGGGCCGGCATGGAGTCCCACAAGACGTCTGCTCTGCTTGTAGATGTTAGTGTTGAGTTCAAGGAATTAACTCAGGCTTATGATGATGTACAGTATTCTTGTCTCTCGTGGAGAGGTGAGCGGTAAGATCTGTAGTGTAACGACCCGTTTTCTTTTCCCGCTAGTCTTTCGTTTTTCCCGGAGCTCCCTCTTCCTATCCTGTCAGCTGTGCCCAGTTTTTCTCCCTGGCAGCCACTACCTTCTCCCTTGAGCCGAGTAGATGCTACTCAGTCTTGCATCCTGCCCTTCTTTGTCTTACTCGGACCTCCTTGCTGCCGAGTAAGCACTGTGAAGTGGCCGACTACCTTGTTGAGACCGGTTGTTCCTTGTCCCCCGAGTTGCACCCGCCCGTTGGACGCTCGAATACTGAAGTGGAGAAGACCAGTCTTCACCTGCCCTCAGCACCACTTGGACCGATGGAACAAATACCTGCAGCATCGCTTGACAGTGGTTCGTCCAAAGCCCGGTCAGTGAGATTTCTCCAACCTGTCCTAGCCTTGACCTTAATGTCTCATCGCAGCTACAGTGCCTCCGCGCAACTCCTCTGACCAGTTGGACTCCAAAGATCACTTCCTGTCATACATTCCTGTACAGTTCATACTTGATCTTCCTTGCTCCACCCGTTGCCAGCTCCACCGTGCCTCAACCTTGCACGTCGGCTATATATATGGCAACGGCCCGCTTCTTCTTATTGTTTTTGCAAACCGGCCAGCTCCAGCTCTGCTAAGCTTTCATCCTCTCAAGCTTTGGAGCTCTGTGCCGTGGTTCGCAAGCCTGGTGTTCGCCGACTGCCCCTTTTCTGCAGTCCGACTACTTCTTGATCCTTTTTCTTGGTGTTTTACTTCTCCTGCTTATAGTGTTTCTTTCTGCTTGTTCAGAACCTAACGGTGGACGATCCAGAAGCCGCCTTCGCGAAGACGACCCCTCTTGGAACAAGCAAGCCTCTTTGATCATATTGTTCCCATATATGCAAAACTATGTTGTTGGAAAATATTTGCATGCTTAGTTACACTTTTTAAACTGTTGGCCTCGGTTTGCAAGCGCAACCGATGGACCTACCCATAGTAACACTTATCTGGTAGGATGGTTGTTGATTTCACCCTTGAAGAGCCCCACAAAATGGCACGCTAGCATCCTATCTGAGGATACGATGCGAGTAGAATGGCTTAGCTGCAACGTTGTTTGTCGTTGGGAAAAACATTGGGTTTACAAACTGATTGAAAAACCCGGTACTCCGTGTCGGCGTGTTTGTTGAACAAATGATAAATTGTAAAATCTGATATTACCAGAGACAGTGCCTGTGTGGCTTGGCTAGTATATCATTAAGGAGTGTCCTTTGGGAATTCCATCCGAGCATCTTACAGTGCGACCAGCGAGTATTAATGGGATGCCCTGGCCGAGTAAATAGTAGGTTGTTAGGGAAGTTAACAGTGCCGACCACTGAATCTGTGTGGATCTTTCGGTGGCATTGGAGACTCTAGAACTGGCTTTGGAAATGGCTTGTCACGAATTTCTGGGTACACAGTATCGTGTAATTTTCGTGTCGGATGGGTAAAGCGCACACCTCTGCAGTTAGCAGAACTGTCGAACGCCGTGCCCACGGTTAAGGGCCGATTGCAAGTGATTCCCATAGCGTATATTTGTTTGCCAGTGATTGTGAAAGTGTTTGATGGAAAGGAACCGTGACAGAGTTTGCCGAGTGAAGCAAACGGAAGCCTGTGTGGCAGAAACGGATTGTGTGATCCGGGGTGTTAAGCACCATAATCAGTGAATGAAAGTAAACAGGATGAAGATCATGCTCGGGTGTAGCCAGGGCAGCAAACTTAAGCCCCCGGTTGTAAGCCAGGGCGGCAGTTGTACAGATGTCTTCGGGTTGTAGCCAGAAGACGGATTGATCAAGCTCCCGGGTTGTAGCCAGGGCAGCAAATTGATCAAGTTGTGCTCCCGGGTTGTAGCCAGGGAAGCCACTCTAGCTAGCTGGTTGTAGCCAGTGTAGCGGGCATTAAGTGCCATGATCATGCTCCCGGGTTGTAGCCAGGGCAGCGATGATGAGCCCCCGGGTTGTAGCCAGGGCGGCCGACTAGCTAGCTGGTTGTAGCCAGTGTAGCGGGCATCAAGTGCCACAGCTGAGATTTGGTTGTAGCCGAGTCTCAGGGTCAACGAGTGGTTGTAGCTACTCAGGAGATAAAGGACCAGCAAATACGAAGTAAAAGATGATAAGAACATATATGATTATGCTTGATTCATTAAGTGGCGAGTTGTTGAAAAGCAACTTGCGGAATGGATAGAGGCGTGAGCCTCTGTCCGACAACCAAAAATTTAAGCTCACTAGTGTTTGCAAGAAAGAGTTTCTAAAGGCAATTTTCGCAATAACCTTTAGCCTTTCTGTCTGACCGACATGGCTCATTCCGGCTTGCTGAGTACGAAGTACTCACCTTGTTCATATATATGTATAGTAGGTTTTGGAGAAGAAGACGAAGATCCGACTGCTGCCGAGTTCCTCCAAGACCAGGCCGACTACGAAGACTTCTGAAGGTTTCGAGCCTAGTTCCCAACCGAGCCTGTGGAGTAGTTTTTGCCCAGCTTCCGCCCTGTTTCTGCTGTTTCGCTAGTTTACCTGTTGATTATTTTTGCCCATCCCGGGTCTGTCCTGGATGGATCTCCTTGTACACATATGTAAGTACTCTGTTATGTATTTATTGTAACTCTGAGTTGTATCATTGTTGTGCGTACCCGACTACTGATCCTGGGATCGGGTGCCATATGCACATGGTGGCCTTCCACCTAGTCGGGAGGCGCCACATGTAGGGAATAAAAGCCCATCTTAAACCCTGTGATAGGGTTAGACTCTTCAAATGCGTAAGAACTCCAGGCTTTCTAGGCTAGCCCATGAACAAGAACATCCTTGATAGTAACCAGGCACATAAGTACGGTTATTATCCTTCGGGAGGCCGGAACCTATATACTTGATTGTGTCTCTACAGCCCTCGGGCACATCCGGACATGCCGTGCGCGCCATAGCCCCTTGGACGAACTCAGGTCTACGATTCACATCGCTCATCGGTGCTCGGATGCCCACACATGCCCCTTGGACAGCATTGCTCGCGCGTTCTCATGGCCACAAACCCATACATATACTCCAAGGGATATCAATATACCAATAGTAACTAGGGTTAGCGCTCATGATGGCCAGACTCGATGATATGGCCGTGGCATCCCTACTCGTGATGTCCAGCACGCTGTTGGATAATAGTGGTTACATGAGTCTTCGTTATTGGAAATCAGGGTCGTTAGAAGATGAGTAATTGCGTCTGTCTCATGGGGTTCGGTGGCAGCTGTTTTCTTCGGCATATTTAAGGCGTGGAAGATGAGATTAATGTGACACTATAGCTGAGGAAGAAGGGTGACTAACGTAGTAGAACGGTGGTCATAGAACAAGTATGGAAATGAGTCACAAGAACGTGCGAGCAACTGTATTGGGTGAGTCTCAAACCACGATAAAGTAGGAGAGAGATATTTATAACAAATCATCTTATAGAGAAGAATCTCAAACTCAACATAATATTTAGGAATGTTCCTGTAATTTTCCTAAAAGATTAAAAGAGCTAGATGCACTTTTTAATAATGGAAACTAATTCAGCCTTAGAATCGGATGCGGACCTTAAGAAAATGATCAAAATGTTCCCGGCACAGAAAAGAAATTACAAGTGTGAGAGGAGCGGACGCAACAATAGAGGAGTATTCTCTACCAGCGAAGCATGGAATCCGGCGTTCTTCCCACCGACAGCTGATGTAATCATGTTAATTAATTAACACTACTAATTAAGCTGTTCTTTGTCACCAGCAAATGGACGTGGCAAGCGGCACTTGCAACCAGTTGGCACAGGCTGCAAGGACACGGGCATCTCTCTTTCAAAATAATTACTAGTACTTTGTTAATCAGGGTGTGTGTGAACTGTGAACAAACTTCTCACCTTCACAACGCTGCATCTTTCTACATCCATCCTGTTTGCCACGCCACCTTCCATTGATCATGTAAGCATGCATAGTATACAAAATATCCCATTACATTTAACAATAAACACCATTACAAAAATATATAAAAATAATTAAACTCTTATTTTACAATAGAAAGTTTAACGGAACACAATTATCTCATCTATATATAATTTTATGAGATTTTCACAGAAATTAGTTCGACACTCGTAAAATCGCTAAGAAGATTGAAAAGATTCGAAGACCAACAATTCCACACCTATTAAGGTATGGAATTAATCCCCCCTCAATTCCTTCCAATCTCTCTCTTGTGGATTAAACGAACAAACCCTTAACTGTCTTATATTCATACTTGTATACTTAGAATATGAAAGATGATACTTTGCTTCGTTTGGAAGGGGAAATTTTCCAAGTGTCCATGACTATGGAATCACAATTCATAACACATCTAAACTTAGTGTTCCACGTGTCGCCGTTAACATGGCTGCGGGCCCAAGGCCCACCAAAAATAGCAAGGCCCCCATTTGAACCCCCTCCCCGCCATTAATCCTCGCCGTGCGCCGCCCACCCCACGCCGCCGCGATCGCCGGAGCTCCCCCCTCCGCCGGCGATCGCGCACCCCAATGGCCTCCGAACCCACCGCGGAGGCGCCGGGGGCTCCACCCCCCATGCGGCGGAGGCGGCCGCCGTGTGTCCTCAGCTTCTCGCTGGCGCGCGACCGCTTCCTCCGCCGCCGCTTCCTCTCCGTCGGCCTCCGCCCCTTCTCCGTCCGCCTCCCCTCCCCCGCCGGCGCAGGAACCACCGTCCACGTCTGGGCCCAGCCTCGCCCGGCGCGCCGCCCCGTCCTCCTCCTCCACGGCTTCGGCGCCTCAGCCACGTGGCAGTGGGCCTCTTACCTCCGCAGCCTCCTCGCCGCCGGCCTCGACCCCATCGTCCCCGACCTCCTCTTTTTCGGCTCCTCCTGCACGCCCGCCCTTGACCGCTCCGAGACCTTCCAGGCGACGGCCATCAAGGCCACCATGGACGCCATCGGCGTGAGGCGGTTCGACGTGGTCGGCGTCAGCTACGGCGGCTTCGTCGGGTACCGGATGGCCGCCATGTACCCGGAGGCGGTGGAGCGGGCGGTCATGGTGTGCGCCGGGGTGTGCCTGGAGGAGACCGACCTCGCTGCGGGCCTCTTCCCCGTCGCCGGCGTCGCTGAGGCGGCCGAGCTGCTGGTCCCGAGCCGGCCGGCCGACGTGCGGCGCCTCGTGAAGCTCACTTTCGTCCGGCCGCCGCCCATCATGCCGTCCTGCTTCCTGAGAGACTACATTAACGTCAGCTATTTAATCTCCTCTCTTGCTAATTCCTTCCTTAATCCCCTTTGGATTATATCTCTGTAATTACCTAGTCGATCCTGTAATTAGCACTGATCAATCAATCTTGTGTTAATTGCAATTGATGCACCATGCACGCACCAGGTGATGGGCTCAGATCACAACCAGGAGAAAACAGAGCTGTTGCATACTCTCATCAATGGCAGGAAACTTTCAGATCTTCCAAAAATCAGCCAGGTAATTAGTTTTTCTCATTGCAAAGTGATAATCAACAGTGTTGTGACTGCTCCATAGAACTCATCACTGATTGTGTTCCTCAACCTAATTATGCAGCCAACTCTGATAATTTGGGGGGAGCAAGATCAGGTGTTCCCAATGGAGCTGGCCCATAGATTGGAGAGGTTTGTCGTTTGCCTGATGTTCCCTCTGAACTTTTGGTACAAACATAAGCCAAAACAGAGTTCCTGAATTTTCGTACATCCAGAAACATGTACCAAAAACAGAGTTCCTTATACTCATAGAACAACACTGCCATCGATCAACAGGCATCTTGGGGAGAATTCTCGATTGGTGGTCATCAAGAATGCTGGGCATGCAGTCAATCTAGAGAAGGCCAAAGAGGTTTGCAAGAATATCATCGAGTATTTGCGAGAACCGGTTTCGAATGCTTCGTGTGGCGAAAAGGTATGATGAATCTGTTGTTCTGCTTCCAGTTAAGCACAGCATCATGCAGAGCCAGGTTTTCCATCTCTGTTCCAAGTGAACAACAGTTACCGAGACTTTGTATATCAAAGTTCAGAAGTTGTATTTCAGTAATTAGCTAACCAATCAAACTGTCGTTTCATTTTCTGAAGATAAAACTGTTGTTTCATATCATTCACATTCATATTACAGACTGTCTTATCTAACATGGATATTGGCAATGGTTAAATCATTAACAAACCTTGTTAACTGAATATCTGAATCAGGAGGTGCAGCATCACTAAAGATCGATACTACTGAACATGGGGATCTCCATGCAGAGAGACTGCTTAAGAGGCGTTCAGTTGTATCTTATGACAATCCTCTTCCAATTGTAGAGCGGCTGGTTTGACGAACATTATGTAACCACGTGGACTGAATTGGGGGAAGGCATCTTGTATTTGTAAACGGATGGGTTCAGAGAAGGGAATTTAAGCTGGTTTTGCTCTGTTCTTACCGTTCTGAACATGGCAATGCCAAAAAACTGCCGGCTTTAGACTTTCGGTTCCATCTCAAAATATTTGCGTACAGAGCCGGCATTTTTGGGGGGGCTGCAGCTTAAAAGCATAAAACACACATGACCGATGCAACGAAAAATAACCTTCTAAGACTTCTACACTTCAACTCTTAACGTAGTGCCGTTTCGCGCCAATTGATCGTGTTACAATTCAAATTCTGTAGATCAAGCAGCACACAACACTTTTGTTCATTACTACTAGACAAGTATACAAGACACAATCACACAACAACAGCTTTATTACAGTGAGCTGCAGCAGGCTCAGGGAAGGTATTATATCCATGGATGGAAACCAAGCTTAGTCTTCCAGATGTTCAGAACCTGTGAGACAGACTCAGCTGACACATAATACATCACAGTTTCTCACACAATGACACAAACCTATATAAGACATACTAGTCATACAAATCGATCGATTGGTTTATAATTTATTTCACCGCAATGATCATGTGTTGTCGACGGCGGCGCGCTAGCAGTTCTACAGGACGAACGGCTTGCGGTAGATGTCGAACCTCTCAGAGCAAGACAGGTTAGGCTCCTGCATGCAGACATGGACCGGATCAGTTGAGAGATCCGTGAGCAGATTGGACAAGAAGAGAAGAAGAAGAAGAAGAAGAAGAAGAAGAAGAAGAAGAAGAAGAAGAATGAAGGGGAGGTTTTGGGATTTTGGAGACGACCTGGACGCCGCTGAAGTTGGCCACCTTGCGGATGGGCGCGCCGATGGGGCCCTGCAGGTAGCAGTTGACGCCGCCCTCGCGCATGATGGCCCTCATGGAGGTGAGCAGGCGGCCGTAGGTGGCGCCCGGCTCGCACTCCACCGCCTTGATGAAGCTGTGCGTCATGGCTCCCACCGTGGAGGCCTCAGGCAGCTGCATGCACGCACGGCCATGCATGGGTCAGTCAGGGAAAAGATCGAGCTTGAAAGAGGAAGATCAACGAGAGGGAAGGGCGGCACGGTGGTGGTGGCTGACCAGGCTAATGTTGTTCTCGCCGTCGCTGCAGCCGCTGAAGAGCATGGCCTGGCCGCCGCTGGTGCCCTTGTAGGCACCAGTGGGCGGGCGGTTGTCCTTCCACTGCCAGGTGCCGTTCCTGGAGAGGCGGCAGAGGAAGGGGAGGTCGAGCACCGTGGAGCTGTGCTGGGCGTCGACGACGGCGTGGAGCTTGGCGCCGTGGACGAGCGGGCGGACGATGGCCTCGTTGATCTCGTCGTCCAGGATGGGCCCCTGCTGGAACGAGTCCATGGGGCAGATGGCCTCGTCGTAGCCGTCCAGCTCGTCGCCGTTTTCGTCGGGAACCTGCGCGCCCAGCCCGGAGAAGTGGAACACCAGCGAGTCTCCGTAGCTGCACCCCTGCACCAGCCAGTTCATCGCCATGCGGATGTTCTCCTTCGTCGCCAACCTGCACGGGTCCTTCTCCTCATCTACGTACCACCCATGCAACAACAAACCAGTCAGATACATACAACCGATGGCCGGCCGGCGACGAGGCGAGGGTTCAGGTTCATGTCTCACCGGTGAGGATTTGAACGCAGTCGTTGGGGAAGCCGAAGCGCTCGCAGAGGAGATATCTCATGCACTTGACGTCGTTGACGGGGGCCCTCAGCGCCATGCCGCGGCCGCCGCGCCGCATGCCGGCGTACGTGATGCCGATCAGCACGGCGCGCTTCTTGCCTCGGGCGTGCGGGAAGAAGCCGCCCCCCGCCACATGCATCGGCACCGCCGGCGACGGGAGCCACGGCCTGGGCCGGCGGACGCGCGTCACGCAGTTGCACTGCGGGCACTGGATGGCGCGGAGGCCGGGCATCACGGGGAGGGATGCGCTGCAATACCTGCACCGCACTGTCCCGCCGGGAGCCCCTGCACCGAAGTTCATGGCTGCCGAGATAGCTAGAGCTTAGAGCTAGCAAGGGACGTTAGGTTGCCTCTCTTATCGCCTGAACACTGCTCAGCCTGGCATGCCCCTCTCCTGCCCTTTTATACAGCACACATGATAGATTCCCTTCGTTGCTAGCAGATCTTTTCTCCCAAGTTACATCACTTTCTATGCTGTATAAATTAAAAAGAAAAATATATTTTATTCCTTCCGACTATTTTACCAGAGTATTTAACCCACTAAATTACTGTCCGGCTCACTTTTATGTCTCAAAGAACATGAGCTGGTGATGGTGTTGATGATTTAATGTTTGTTTTATGCACCCTCAGCTTAGATCTTTCGTGGATAAATTTACATAAAAATATACATTATATATTTTATTTTTCTATGTGTGTTGCATCGTTTGTATATGTGTACATGTACATGTCAGTTAATATTAACCGATTACATGTGTGCAGTTTAGATTAAAGTATAATTTTAAAAATAACTCGAATAGTATGATATATTTATTTGAGCGAGACTCGTCGCACCATATATAGCGTCTGTAACACCTTTTACAAATAGTGCCAAATATCCGAGTGAGAAATGGGCATATATTATTGTCATTGGAACTTTTTGTGTAGTCCTTTCATTTCTCTCTTTTAAAAAAAACACGGGAATAAAAGGCATGTGATCTTATCTTTTTCTTGAAAGGAAATGGATATTTATGACTATAGTGATTGATTGTGCTGTGATTTTGGTTGTGTAGTATTTATATCACACATGCATGGTTTTGGATTTGTCTACAGAGAGCAAGGAAATATAAAGGGCTAGCTTGTTTGGTTTGTACCAAAACTCAACCAAGCCAAAAAAGAATTGGCAATGCCAAAAATTAGTCACTCATTTGGTTTGTAGCCAAAAAAAATGGCATTGTTAAAATTTTTGCTTTTGTTGAGTTGAGCTGATAGCCAACATAGAGCATTGGTAGTGAAACAAACAAAAACCCAACCAATCTTTACGAAAGATTCTAGCACTGACCAATTCTTACCATTACTAAACAAATTGTCGAGGTTAAGAATGGCTAACAACCAAGCATACCCATAACCACTGTGGAGAACATATGTACCGGGTATTCTTACATGAGACGAATACGGCCACCTAGATAGAAAGTGAGCCAGCATGTATAATTAGAGATAGAGTAGAATTTAACATCATATTACCTTATATAACAACGAAAATGATAGAATCCTAACCGAATACTTTATGTATAGATAAGAGAACCCTAGGCCATTCCGATTGGGTTTTCTAGCCTGTAATCCTCACCCCTCGATCTATATAAGGTGGGCAGGTTGCCTCCTCGGGGTAAGAACTCATATACAAGTGAAATCAATCCATCATAAATAGGAGTAGGGTATTACCTCTTATCGAGGGCCTGGACCTATCTAAATCGTCTTGTCTTTTAAATCCATCTAGCTTTAGGTCTAATGTATAGCCCCTACATCTTTATTGTCGATATATAAATTGACAGTTTGTGTGCCAGGTAGGGGTAAGCGCCGAGATCATCATCAACAAGCTCGATGCATCTAATCTCCAAAGTCGCTGGCATCACCTTCGCTCCCGGACAGGCCTTCTGCTTCGGTAGCCTCAACTTTCTCGCCGATACCTTCGGCAATCTTTCACTTTCCAAGTCGGAGACGAACCGATCGAAGGGAGATTCGGTCAACCACGCGCCGATTGGCCTTGGCACCGCTGCGGCAATCTTCAACAGCATACTCAGGCGGAAACCTCAATCCAGAAGATCAGAGGCAACTCACCCCGCTATGGTTCGATTTGGATACAGCCTAGCGCCGGTCGAGATCAGATCTAGGGGAGATGAGATCGACAACCCATCACTCGGCCTCGTCAATGCCGCAACCGTCTTCTACACCATCCTCAGGCGACATCCTTGGTTCGACAACTTGGGGGCGACCCGATCTCCTAGAGTTCGACTCAGATACGGACACATTTCAGTCAGACTCGAACTTAGGGAGGTCAGGGTCATCAACTCTTCGGTTCACTCCTCCGACTCTGATGACTAGTCGGAGCAGTACTGGTAGCTTCTCACCTCCTGAGAGGTATTTATGGCATTAAAAGGAAATTCGAGCCCAACTCAGGAAGCTCGCTGACTGCACGAGCAGCAGGAAAAGGAAGCTCGTTGACTGCACGAGCAACATGAGGAGGAAGACAAACGCCGACAAGCCGAACGGGAGGCGCACATCCATCAACTACGCGAAGCTGGACAACAAGACAAAAGGACATCCTCCAGGCCAGGATGGGTGACCACGACATGTTCATTACTCCATAATAGAACATTGTAGCCACTACAACTCTACTCGACACGCTGCAACTAGCACCTGACCACACGACAACTCCAACAATTGCAAATTTCAAGGTAATGGTAGCAGCAGCAGCACTGCAACACAACTAGGAGGACTCAAGGACCCTGGTGCTTTCATCAAGCAAGTCGAGGTCCGACGTCGTCACCTCGAGGTCCGTAAGCAGGCACTCGAGTGGCGCACCCAGTTGGAAGCCCTCCGAGCAACCGCCACATGGATCACATATTGACCGCAACGACGACCAACAGTGCCATCATGACGACCACGGGCAACACGGCAGGGACGTCAGGGATCAACCACGCTGTGATCTCTGTCATGATATTCGAGCCTCCGTCGTGAATGCGAAAAAGACGAATGATGCCGACTCGACAATGAGCACAACTGGTTCAGTCTTCACCACGACAGCTTCAGTCGTGGAAGCCGGAGCCCACCCAACGGTCCTTGGAGCATTGAAGCCACTCAGACAATGGAGTTTCAGCCTTCACGTCTGAGTTACGCTGCGTCGACTGGTTGATCGGCTTCAAGCCAACCAGGATTGAGAAGTATGATGGCAAAACAGACCCTGAGTCCTACCTCACGGTCCACAGTTTGGTGATTCGGGCAGCCGGAGGCGACCACAAGACAATGGCCAACTATCTTCCAGTTGCTTTGGCGGAGTCAGCACGGACTTGACTAAGGGGCTTCCAAGGGGGTCGATTGATTCCTTGGGAGGACACCGTGACCGGTTCATGGCCAACTTCCAGGGCACCTATGAAAGGCCAGGCACTGAGTTTGACTTGTACCAAATCCATCATAAGCAGAACGAGTTGCTTCGGGACTTCATCAAACGGTTGTCCGAGAAGAGGAACACTATTCCCAAGATTAAAGATGAGACGGTCATTGCAGCCTTCCGTAAGGGAGTCAAGGATTCCCCCTTCATTGCAAAGTTCACTTGGAAGTCACCGACTTTAGTCAAAGGCATCTTCGAGATGGCCAACAAATATACTTCTTTAGCTGAGGCCGTGGCCGAGTTAATAGAAGAAAAGCCTCGCCAGAGAGATAGATGGGAGTCGGATGAAGTCGCCGCAGTCGAGCGCGGCTGTCCTCGAGCTCCTAGAACCGAAGACTATTAGAAGGTCATGAATGACCCGTGTCCTTTCCATCCCAAGGGGAAGAACGCAGCCAAGAATTGCTACATGCTCAAAAAGTTCATCTCGGAGCACTAGAAGGCATCGGCAAACGGTGAAGCCAGCACCAGCAAGGACAAGGACAAACCGGACGTCGATGCAGCTGGAGGGTTGTAGGATGCATAGAGCTCAATCACATCTGCAGTGGGCCATTGGCATATGAGTCCAAGTAGAAGTAGAAGCTAACCGCTCGGGAAGTCAACACCGTCACAATTGACGTCCCCCAATACTTACGGTGGTCCAAGGTCGCCGTCATGTTCGATTGCACGGATCACCCTGACCGAGTGGCCCACCCAAGGCGCTACACACTCGTCCTGGACCTAGTCATTGAAAACATCAAACTCAAGAAGGTTCTGATCAATGGCGAGAGTGTGCTCAACATCCTCTTCACCAAGACACTCGACGAGATGAAGATTTCTCGATCTGAGCTACGGCCGAATACAGCTCCCTTCCATGGGGTGATCCCCGGCCTTTCTTTAATGCCACTCGGCCAAATCACCTTGTCAGTCACCTTTCGCATGTGTGAGAATTTCCGCACGGAGAACATCTATTTCAAGGTCACCGATTTTGAGACAGCCTGCTGTGCAATCCTAGGAAGATCGACGTGTCGATGCTTTGCACCGGCAATAATATTATGGGGCTACTCGGCGACCTGGAATTCGGTGGATTGCAGAGGAACACGGGAGATTTATACTGGTTCAGGCCCTCGATGTGAGGTAATACCCTACGTCCAATTGAGGTGTTATTCCTCTGAGGTGGTTTTGTGATCAATGATCTGGTGTGCCCTCATGGGGCGCCCTGCCTCCCTTTATATACTAGGGGACAGGGGTACATGGTAAGGATCCCAGTCGGATACGACCAAGGGATTTCCTTATTAGAGATAGAATCCTATCCGACTAAGACTATGTTTCCTTATTGTACAAGGCACAGCCTGCCGGGTGCTATCTTATCTCTAATTACATGATCTGGCCCATCCTCTATCCGAGTGGCCCATGTGCTTGTAGTGAGGTACCCGGGGCCCATGGCTCCCACAGTAGCCCCTGAGACCTTCATAGTTGAGTCACAGCTGATGCCGAGTGCTCATCCTCCACGGTGAAGGTTACCCGAGTGCGATGCTCCCGAGTACTCTTTGTCCGAGTAAGTCTTCCCGAGTCCTGCTTCATGTCAGCTGGCAGCGAGGCTATGAAGGGCTTCATGTAAATATATGAATAGTGTGCGCCGAATAGGCGCACCTATTAGGTGTAGCCCCCGACTTTGTGCTTAATTGTGAAGACAATTAAACATAAAGTCAAAGATCTTTAACCTGGAAGTCTTTCCCGAGTAGATTACTACTGGTATATGAGACTCTTCGGTATCATGTCAACCGGAATATAATTTATAGTCTTGCCGAGTAGGAGACTACTCGTATATAGGACTCTTCAACTTTATGTCAGTCGGAATATAATTTATAGTCTTTTCCGAGTGGCGTCCCACTCAAAAGCTAGACTCTTCCGCATCATGTCAGCGGGAATAGATATTTATAGTCTCTCCCGAGTAGTGCACTACTCGAAAGTTAGACTCTTCAGCGTCATGTCGGCTGGAATAATGTTGCTCATGGCAACTGATGGCCACGCATGTAGGCCGAGTACCATTTTATGAAAATAAATCCATTACGTGGTCAAGTGTTCCCGAGAAAGATACCTGCATCCCCAATTTTAATGAAGACCAGCTTGTGATCCTTGTAAGGATATATCCTCGAGACCTGGTGGATAAAACAGATACCCAAACATATATGTTTAGCAGTAAGGCTTTCATGAAGCATATCCGTTTACCTCATCGATTCCTGTGGGTAGCACCAGCGCTATAATTTCAACTCAGCCTGCGGGTGGCCCACATGGAGCGTGCTACTGTAGGAACTCATGTCTTGTCGGCCCAATACCAACTGTGCAGGCCTGGGCCCATTTAGTCGGTTCAGGCTATAAAAGGATGGGGAGAGAGAAAAAGATTCCATCGTCTCCCCCAAAGCAGCCAATCTCTTCATCTTCCACCTTCGCGCCTAGCTTTTCGCCTCCCGCCCGGCTAGGGTTAGCAGCAGCCGTTCCCCACCCGGACTCGGGCGATTTCAATCCTCTTCGTTTATTCCAAGCCCCCGATTTGCTTTCCCCCAAATCTCAACACCTCCAGTCATGCCAAAGGCGACGAATCCTGCGGGTGCGCCAGGGAGTTCTTGGCCGATCTCGGATTGCGGCTCGGTGAAGCTGAGACGGCTGGAGAGCGAGCTGAAGTTGCCCAGACAAGAAGTGATCCGTTGGCGGTCGGCGAGGGATGAGTCGAGCCCCAACCCCCGGCCTGGTGAAACGGTAGTTTTCGCCTCTTTCTTTGATTGGGGCTTGTGTCTTCCGTCGTCTGATTTCTTCCGCCGCATCCTTGATTTCTACGGGCTGGAGTTGGTGCATTTAAATCCCAACTCGATCCTTCAGATCTCCATATTCGTTACTCTTTGCGAGTGCTTTCTGGGTGTTGAGCCCCATTTCATCCTCTTCCGACACTTGTTTCATGTCAAGCCCCAGCCTTCCAAGAGTAATATCAGTGTGATTGGGGGGCTGGTCTTCAACTAAGGAGTGATGGGAAGAAAACATATATCGATTTGCCCTTGAAATCTTCTCTGAAGGGCTGGCACAAGGAGTGGTTTTACTGCGCCGATCTAGCTCCTTCCTTGCGCCCGTTTACTGGTATGCCGCCGGCGGTGTTGCCAAGCTGGTCTTCGGAGCCAACCTTTGAAGAACTGGGCCAGGCACATATATTGCTGACAAAGATAGATGACCTCAAGAGGGCCGGCTTGACAGGGCCCTGGGTGGCTCGTCGTTTCCTGACGAGGCGCATCCAGCCGCTGAAGTTGAGAAGCGCTTTCGGCTGGGCCTTCAAAGGTAAACACGATCCCGACCGGGTGAGCAGTGAGACGGCGGACAAGGGGGCAGTGACCGATACCTTGTTTGGCTACTTCTCTGAAGGGGTCGTTGCCACCGAAGATGATAACCGCCGAGTTGCCGCCTATAGCTTCATCCGGCCGCGGACCAAGGTAACCTTCTACCTTCTTCTGTGGTGAACGCCTGTGGAACGGTGATTGTTCAACCTTGCGTGATGGTATCTTGTCGACTTGCTTGTAGTGGCATGAGGAATTTGATGAAGACTCTCGTCCATTGTCTGCGGTCGCGTCGAAGAAGAGGGCGAGGAGTCCCTCTGATGCCCAACCCGACTCCAAGAGAGCGGGGAAGAAGCTGATTTTATATCGGGGCGAGGGGGCCATGACAGCGCGCGCTGTGAGTGGCAGCTTGAAGATGAAGGACACCGCTGCCACAACGCCCACGCGGTCGAGTCCCAGGCTGAGATCAGTAGGCTTGGGCTCGACGTTGTCGTACTCAGCAACAGCGCCGCCAAGGGGCCAACCAGAGCAGAGGCCGATTGGGGCGAAGGAACCCGAACCAACCATACCAGAGTCGAGGCCGACTCAGGCTGATATGCCTCTGCCATCGATGACACCAACCGGGGCGAGTGCCGATGCTAGCGCTTCGCCGGGGAGCGGGTAGGCTGGCAGGAAGCTGAAGTTCTCCAAGAGGTGCGCTACTCCGGGCCTTCTGTAGTCGTTGTATGTTAAAATACAGTTCTGATGTCTTGCTTCGTTGTGTAGGAAGCGGGCCGATATCGACCTCAAAAAGGTTGACCCATCTGCTCCACTTGATGAGTCCGCCCCAGCCGAGCCAGCGGCAGCGAACACACCTGCTGAGCCGGCGGCCAGCCCAGTCGCTGAGACCGAGGTGGCTCCGACTATAGGGCCACTACCGCCACTCGACCAAGAGGTGGCTGTTGAAACTGAGGCCCCAGCCCCCGAGGCACCGTACGTCGCGGAAGCGGGGGACGGAACCCCCGAGCCGGTCCCTGATGTTGTAGGGGAAGGCGGTGCCGAGGCCAGGACCCCGTCGCCATCATGGTTATCGTCATCGCCATCGTCGCCGTTGCCGCCGCCGCCGGAGATCCCACATTTGCCTCGGATCGAAGCTCCCCCACGTGTGATGCCCCGGACCTTCACGTGGACCACTCGCGACGGCACTATGAAAAGCTTCAGGCTCGATGAAGTCGTCGCAAGAAGAGAGCGTGAGAGCCTGCTTCGTGCCGCCATCAACGGGTCCCAGGGGGTCGCGGTATGATACTTGTAGTGAAGCTCCAGCAATCTTCTTGTCTTGATGTTTGACTCTGTCGTCGGTTTGTTCCTTGTCCCGAGCAGAAGCTCGTCGACCGCAACGAGGTGATGACAGAGATCCTGGTCGAGATGGCTCCCCACCTCACGGAATTGCAACAACTCCGGGCATTGAAGGCCGAGATGGAGGCGTGTCACACGAGGAGGGAGGCCTGGCTGAAGAGCGGCGCTGATCAGCTCAGGGCAGAGACATGGGCCCTAGCCGAGAAGATCAGAGGTAAAACCCTCGAGCATATCTTCCCGACTGGACCGTTGATGTATTCATCCAGCTACGTCGATCCCGACTGCTCGGTGGTGTCATGACTGCCCGATTGAGCTCTTGGCTAATCTGTGGTGCAGACCTCGAAGCGGAGTTAAAGACCCGAGCGGAGAGGGAGTCGCAGCTGAAGGAAGCCGAAGAAGCCAAGGCCGAGCTTGAAAGGGTCAAGGCCGACCTGACAAAGGCCAACACCGAGCTTGACCGGGAGAAGTCCGAGTTGGAGAAGGCCGTCGTCAAGCTCGGTAAGGAGAAGGCCGAGCTGGAGAAGACCGTGGCCGGGTGGGAGGGCGACTACGAAAGTAAGTCCTCAACCCGACTGTGATCTCAGCCAATACATTAGTCACCCTGTGTGTAGCCGAATCTGACAATCTTACTTGCCGGCCGATCTGGGCAGGCATGAGAGCCAACGTCCAGGCCCAGTACCGGTTCTACACGGAGGAGATAAGGTCAATCAGGGAGTCACGGGAGGCCCTCGTCGGGTCCGTGAAAGGGCTCCTTGACCTTGTAGATCCCCGCCCAGTGGGGACCAGCTGTAGCAGAATTCCTCAAATAATGGGGCGTCTCGAGGACGCGCCGAGTGCCCTGAAAAGGTACTCAGACGAGCGGGTTGCCGCCGGCGTGGCCCAGACCCTAGCAATGACCAAGTCCATCTACCCGAGGGCGGACATTGAGGCCATCGGGGAGGGATTTTCCGAGGAAACAATGCCCGAGGAAGCGCTGGAGCTGATCTCACAGGCAAAGCCGACTGCTGAAGCGATTACCCGAGACCTGGGTCTGTAAAGGCAATACATTTTGTAGTTGGTGTATATATATGCTTTCATATACGATAATGTGTAAATATATGTGTCGTGCCGCCAAGCTTATTATTCGGTTGTCATTAGCTTTACCCGACCATGTAGCATGCACCGAGTTAGTTCGATAGAACTTGATAAAAAACGTTCGGAGTAAGATGCTATACTCGGGCGAACGCATCAGTCGTGGCAAGGCTTCATAACCGGGGTGAAATAAGCTTGTATGTCATTGACAGAAC
Organism: Oryza meyeriana var. granulata; assembly: GCA_003991445.1. Classification (NCBI taxonomy): domain Eukaryota; kingdom Viridiplantae; phylum Streptophyta; class Magnoliopsida; order Poales; family Poaceae; genus Oryza; species Oryza meyeriana. The sequence continues at coordinate 122,482 of RYFJ01000374.1, read as the reverse complement.
ACATATATACATGCAGCCCCCGACTCACTACTCGATTGGAACGAGCGGCGTAGTGAGTCAGGAAAAACTGTACACATGGAAAATGTAAAACTCAGGTATAGAAAGGACGTAGCTGTTCTATATTCCATGAGTTGGTGATGAGGACGCCGTCTTTGGTCTTCAGTCGGTAGGCGCCTGGCCGCGTGACTTCGGCTATAATGAACGGCCCTTCCCAGATGGGGGATAGTTTGTGCCTGTCCTTGGTGGTTTGTATCTTCCTTAGAACGAGATCCCCGACCAAAAAGGCGCGGCCACGGACATTGCGATTATGGTAGCGATGCAGGCCTTGAAGATACCTTGCCGACTGGATTGTTGCGGCGTCTCTTGCTTCTTCCAGCTGATCTAATTCGATCAGTCGGGTGCTGTTGGAGTCGTCTTCGGAGTAAGCCCGGACTCGCGGAGAGCCGAACTGTATCTCTGTCGGTAGCATGGCCTCGGTACCGTAGACCAGGAAGAAAGGGGATTGCCCTGTTGCCCGACTAACCGTGGTTCTGAGAGACCAGAGGACGGATGGTAGTTCTTGTACCCACCTACCCGCATATGGTTGTAGTCGGTCGTATATCCTGGCCTTGATGCCTTGTAAGACCATGCCGTTGGCTCGCTCAACCTGCCCGTTGCTCCACGGATGTGCCACAGATGCATAGCAGATCTTGATGCCGAAGTCGTCGCAGAAATCTTGGAATAGGCCCGCCGCGAACTGAGTGCCGTTGTCGGTTATGATGCGGTTAGGGACCCCAAACCGGTATAGTATACTCAGGATGAAGTCCTTTGCTCGTGCCGCTGTGATTGTTGTGACGGGTTTAGCCTCAATCCACTTGGTGAATTTATCCACTGCGACGAATAAATGCGTGAATCCTCCTGGCGCTTTCTTGAATGGCCCGACCATGTCGAGCCCCCATACTACGAATGGCCAGGAGATGGGGATAGTCTGGAGTTCCTGGGCGGGGAGATTTGTCTGTCTTGTGAAGAACTGGCAACCCTCACACTTGCGAACGATGTCTTTGGCGTCTGTGACTGCGGTAGGCCAAAAGAATCCCTGCCGGTAAGCCTTTCCGACTAACGTCCTGGATGCCGCGTGGTTGCCACATATGCCCGAGTGGATTGAATGCAGGATCTGCTTGCCTTCCTCGGTGGTGACACAGCGCATGAGGACACCGGATGCGCTCCTTCGGTACAGGTCTTCTCCGACTAGCAGGAAGCTTTTACTTCGACGCTTGATCTGCTCAGCTTGACTACGATCTTCTGGGAGTTCATCGTCCAGGAGGAATTTGAGAACAGGACCCCTCCAGTCTTGACATATGTGCAGCACTTCGTCGGTGGTCGGGGTAGGCTCGCCTCCCGACTGCTCTTGTGCCGGTTTCTTCTTGACTGATGGCTCCATAAGTTGCTCGACAAAGATTCCAGTCGGAACCGCTTCTCGCTTGGATCCCATGTTTGCCAGCTCATCTGCCGTGTCGTTGTATTGACGCAGGACGTGTGTGATTTCCAGCCTGTCGAACTTGTTTTCCAACTTGCGGACCTCCTGACAGTATGCCGCCATTGTGTCGTCGAGACAGGTCCAGTCTTTCATGACTTGGTTGACCACAAGTTGGGAGTCTCCGCGCACAACCAGTCGACGTATGCCGAGTGATATGGCAATGCGGAGCCCGTGAACAAGAGCCTCGTACTCGGCGATGTTGTGGGAAGCCGGGAAGTGGATTTGTAGTACGTACTTCAACTTTTCGCCAGTGGGGGATGTCAGTATGACTCTAGCCCCGGCAGCGCCGATCCGTAGGGAACCGTCGAAGTACATTGTCCAGTACTCTAGCTTTGTTGTTGGTGTTGGGAGTTGAACTTCTGTCCACTCGGCCACAAAGTCGGCTAGAGCTTGAGATTTGATAGCTGTCCGTGGCTGAAAGGTGATGTCAAACGCCATCAGCTCGAGTGCCCATTTAGCGATCCGGCCGGTGGCCTCGCGATTATGAAGGACATCCCCGAGTGGAAACGCTGTGACCACCGTGACTTGATGTGCTTGAAAGTAGTGCACCAGCTTTCGGACTGTGATGAGTAGGCCGTATAGCAGCTTCTGGACCTGCGGGTATCTTGTTTTGGAGTCGGCAAGGACCTCGCTGACAAAATAGATTGGCCGTTGTATTTTCTGAAGATGACCCTGTTCGGATCGCTCCACTACCAGCACCGTGCTGACTACCTGTGTTGTTGCCGCCAGATAAAGCATTAGTGGTTCCTGGGGCAGGGGTGACGCCAGCACGGGGGGTGATGTGAGGAATTCTTTGAAGTCTTCGAAGGCTCGCTGGGCTTCTGGGGTCCACTGAAAGGTGTCCGCCTTTTTGAGGAGCTTGAAGAAAGGCATGCCCCGTTCGCCCAGTCGGGAGATAAACCGACTGAGTGCCGCCATGCAGCCTGTCAGCTTCTGGACGTCTTTAAGGTTGGTCGGGGGCGCCATGTTCTTGATGGCGTTGACTTTCTCCGGGTTAGCCTCGATGCCGCGGTGCGAGACGATGAAGCCGAGTAATTTCCCAGACGGCACCCCGAAGGCGCACTTGTCCGGGTTCAACTTCATCTTGAATCTTCGAAGGTTTTGGAAGGTTTCTTCCAAGTCGGCAATGAGGTCTTTTCTGGACTTGGACTTGATCACCACATCGTCGACGTAGGCTTCCACGTTGCGCCCGATCTGAGTGTGCAGACACTGCTGAATAGCCCTTTGGTAGGTTGCGCCTGCGTTTTTCAGACCGAACGGCATTGTGATATAGCAATACGCTCCAAACGGCGTGATGAAAGATGTTTTTAAACAGTCTTGTTCCCTCAAGCTAATTTGATGATATCCCGAGTAACAGTCGAGAAAACTGAGTAGGTCGCACCCCGCCGTGGAGTCAACCACCTGATCTATCCTGGGAAGACCAAATGGGTCCTTGGGGCACGCTTTGTTGAGGTCGGTGTAGTCGACGCACATGCGCCATTTACCGTTTTTCTTCCGGACCAGGACTGGGTTGGCCAGCCAGTCCGGGTGGTAGACTTCCTTGATGAAGCCGGCTGCGAGGAGCTTGGTGATTTCCTCCCGGATAGCGTCCTTGCGGTCTTGAGCGAAGCGCCGCAGCCGTTGCTTGACCGGCTTGGCGTCTGGCTTTACGTGTAGGGCGTGCTCGATCACCTCCCTTGGTACGCCCGGCATGTCGGACGGTTTCCACGCGAAGATATCTTTGTTGGCTTGGAGGAAGGTGACGAGCGCGTCTTCCTATTTGGGGTCGAGTCCGGTCCCGACTAAGGCAGTCTTGGAGGGGTCGGAAGGGTCCAGGGGGATCTTCTTCGTGTCAGAGTCCGCTGAAATTCCCGACTTCGCTGCTTTTTTCGCCGGAACTGGATCTTGATCGACTTCAGATGTAGCGGCTTGCCGGATGTTGTCGCGCCCGACTGCCGCTTCTTGTGTTTGAGCCAGCTCGCAGCTCTCCTTGTCGCAGGTGAGGGCTTGCTTAGCGTCGCTGCGGAGGGAGAGGACTCCTGCTGGCCCGGGCATCTTCAGCACCATGTACGTGTAGTGCGGTATCGCCATGAATTTGGCGAGGGCCGGTCGTCCGAGTATCGCGTGATACGCGGTCTCAAAGTCGGCGACCTTGAAGGAGATGTTTTCTGTACGGAAGTTGTCCCGCGTGCCGAAGGTCACCGGCAAGGTTATTTGCCCGAGTGGGGTTGATGACAAGCCGGGGATTATCCCATGGAAGGGCGCGGTGCTCGGCCGTAGTTCTGAACGAGGAATTCTCATCTCGTCCAAAGTCTTGGCGAACAGGATGTTGAGCGCACTGCCTCCGTCGATGAGGGTTTTCTTCAGCCTAATATTTCTGACGACCGGATCCAGGACGAGTGGGTATCGTCCCGGGTGGGAAACCCGATCTGGGTGATCTGCGCGGTTGAAGGTGATAGCCATCTCTGACCAGCGCAAGTATTGGGGGGTATCCGTTGTGGAGACCGCGTTAATGTCCCGCGCTGATAGCTTCTGCTTGCGCTTGGATTCGTACGCGAGTGGCCCCCCGAAGATGTGGTTGAGTTCGGCTTGGGGGTCCTGGAAATCATCAGCCGGACCCGAGTCTGGCTTGTCCTTGTCCTTGTCGGCGCCAGACGATGAAGCTTGCTCGGAGGCAAACTTCTTGAGCATGTGGCAGTCCTTGGCCGCGTGCCGGCCCTTGGGGTGAAAGGGGCAAGTCCCGCTCATGACTTTTTGATAGTCGTTGTTCCGCTGGGGCCACGATCGACTGCGCTCCATGTTAGCCACCTCGTTGTCCGACTTCCGCTTGCGGCTGCCAGGCTTGTTCTGAGGCGGCTCGTTGTCGGCTTTCGCCCTGTTGTCTTTTTGTCGGGGCTCCTTCTTTTCGTCGAAGGCCTCTGCGACGGCTTCAACCGAGTCGGCGTATTTGTTGGCCATGTCGAAGAGAGTCCGGACAGTGGATGGTGGCTTCCGAGTGAACTTCGCGATGAGCGGGGCGTCTTTTACTCCCTTGCGGAAGGCGGCGATGACGACCTCGTCTTTGATGCTTGGGATTTGATTGCGCTTCTCGGAAAACCTTTTGATGAATTCACGTAGAGACTCGTTCTTTTTCTGATGCAGCTAGTAAAGGTCGTGCTCGGAAGCCGGTCTCTCGTAGGTCCCCTGGAAGTTAGCGATGAACCGCTCCCTGAGTTGTCCCCAGGAACCGATCGACCGCCTTGGGAGGCCTGTCAGCCATGTCCTCGCCGAGTCGGATAACGCGACTGGGAGGTAGTTAGCCATGGCTCTGCTGTCGCCCCCAGCAGCTTGAACTGCTAGGACGTAAATGGTGAGCCAGGACTCTGGGTTGGTCTTGCCGTCGTACTTTTCGATTCCGGTAGGCTTAAAGCCGACTGGCCAGCGGACGTCCTGTAATTCCCGAGTAAAGGCTGGAATGCCTTCATTATCGTGAGGACTTGGGCTTCGGTTTTGGCGGTGTAGCCGCTTGTAGTGGAGACCGAAGCGCTCGTGTTCATCCTCCAGTCGGCGGCGTTCATCCTCTTCGCGTTCTTTGCGCCGGGCCCTTAGGGTGTGGCGAAGATCGCGTTGTAATCGCAATCGGAGGTCTTGATTGGGTCGGCGGTCGTATTGGTGACGCCGCCGGTTGTCGTAGTTGGTATTGCCGAGTGTTGTTTGGCGGGATTCTTCGTGCTGCCGGGTAGAGCCGGCCGCCCGTCGTCGTGCTGATGCAGATGACTCCGCCGCTGGAGAGCCCGTTCGATGGGTCGGTATGTGATTGTTGCCTGACTGTTCTTGCTGCTGGCAGGCGGCAGCAGTAATCATCGCCTTGATCTTGGCGATAGTTGGTGTGGCCTGATGATCCGGCCCAAGTTGGAGCGTGTCCAGCAGAGTTGCGGCGGCCACGACGTTCTGTTGCGGCGTGACGAAGACATCGTGGTCGCCGACTTTGGTTCGGAGGATTTGCTGCTGGGCGGCTCGCCCAGCCTGTCGAAGCCCGTCATTGCGAGCTTGTCGGTTGGCCTCCTCTTGTTGTTGTAGTCGGCGCGCCTCCTCTTGCTGCTCCTCTTGCAGTCGGCGCACCTCGGAAGGTGGCGTTGAAGCCATGAAGATCTCGCGGGGGAGGAGGAAGCTTGCCAGGGTGGAGTCCGAGTTGATGCTCGAACCACCATCCGACTTAGTGTCGGACTCCGAGTAGTTTATCGGAGTTAGGACGACTCCGACCTCCCTAGATCCAATCTGAAACGGTGCATGACCGTGTCCAAACTGAATCGCTGGAGGTCGGGTCTGCTGCGCAGGTTGTAGATGCACAGTGTCGCCGAATCCGTACGGGAGATTGACGATCTCTCCCCCTCTCGGCCTAACCCGTGCTGGCTCAAGGCCTAGCGCGAGTCGGACGCCGAAGGAGAGAGTTGTCCCGATGTCCGGCGATGTGAGGGACTGTCGTAGTAGATCGTCGAAGGAGATGGCGACGTCCTTGGGGCCGACTGGCGCGACGCCGGCTAGCTCCTCAGCTGGCAAGATCGGATCTGCCTCAGCCAAGGAAAGGTTGCCGAGTTGATCGGCGACGAAATCAAGGCTCCCGAAGGTGATGGTGTCTCCATTGGAGAACTTGTCGCCCTTGACTCCGTTGATGGGATCCATCGAATCTGTTGATGAAGAATTCGCCGGCCCCCTACCTGGCGCGCCAACTGTCGATGCTTTGCACCGGCAATAATATTATGGGGCTACTCGGCGACCTGGAATTCGGTGGATTGCAGAGGAACACGGGAGATTTATACTGGTTTAGGCCCTCGATGTGAGGTAATACCCTACATCCAGTTGAGGTGTTATTCCTCTGAGGTGGTTTTGTGATCAATGATCTGGTGTGCCCTCATGGGGCGCCCTGCCTCCCTTTATATACTAGGAGACAGGGGTACATGGTAAGGATCCCAGTCGGATACGACCAAGGGATTTCCTTATTAGAGATAGAATCCTATCCGACTAAGACTATGTTTCCTTATTGTACAAGGCACAGCGTGCCGGGTTCTATCTTATCTCTAATTACATGATCTGGCCCATCCTCTATCCGAGTGGCCCATGTGCTTGTAGTGAGGTACCCGGGGCCCATGGCTCCCACACGACGCTCGTGAAATTCATGGTGATCCCCTACTACACGTACATGATGATGAAGATGCGAGGGCCCACAGGGGTCATCTCCCTCTGTAACGACGTCAAGCAGTCCTTCACCTGCAACAAGGAGAGCGCGAGCTGGCACAATCACAAGAGGCCGTAGTCAGACGGGACAATATCTGACTGGCGGCATCGACTTCTTAGGATCAAGATAAAGTCCCGGCTAAAAAGGCAGTCAAGTCAGGGATTGGAGCAGACAAGGAGGTCAAAAAGATCCCCCTAGACCCTTTCGACCCGACCAAGACGGCGCTAGTCGGGACCGGACTCAACCTCAAATAGGAAGATGCACTTGTCACATTCTTCTAGACAGAAAGGGATATTTTTGCTTGGAAACATTCCGCCATGCCTGGTGTACCAAGGGAGGTGATCGAGCATTCTGTAAATATCAGGGCAGATGCTAAGCCTGTGAAGCAACGACTACGGCATTTCGCTCACGACCTCAAGGATGCTATCCACAAGGAGCTAACCAAGCTCCTAGTTGTAGGGTTCATCAAGGAGGTCTACCACCCGGATTGGCTGGCAAACCCATTTCTGGTCCGGAAGAAGAACGGTCAATGGCGCATATGCATCGAGCCATCGACTACACCGACTTAATCAAAGCATGTCCCAAGGATCCCTTTGGTCTTCCTCATATTGATCAAGTGGTTGAATCTACCGCGGGATGTGAATTTCTTAGCTTTCTCAACTGCTACTCGGGATACCACTATATCAGCTTGAAGGAGGAAAATTATCTGAAGACCTTTTTTATCACGCTGTTCGAAGCATACTGCTACATCACGATGTGGCAGGACCCCTTCCACCATCAATTCCTCTAGTTTGGACTAGGAAGAAGTTGATGTTTGCCACTCCCCGGTAGGCAAGGGCACGGATTCGGAGGATGAGACTGACATTTCCAGATCTAGGGTTTGGAGGAGATGGGTCGGATGGCTTTGAGGGTGGAGGAGGAAGCTAGATGTCGATGTTTTGTATCGGCAATATTGATTGTAGGGCTACTCGTCGGACCAAAACTCGATGGACTTCGAAAGACAAGACGATTTATACTGGTTCAGGCCCTCGGGTGAGGTAATACCCTACTTCCAATTGCGGTGTATTGCTTTCGATGTATTCTTTGGCGAGATTGGTTATGGTGTTGGTTATACCCCAGGGGGCTCCTCGCCTCTCCTTATATACCGAGGCAAGGTTACAAGATAGGAATCCTAGTCAGACTCAACCAAGAGATTTTCTTTTAAGAGCATAGAGTAACCGGTTAGGACTATATCCCTTTTCCTATTATGCAAGGTTACATGAAGCCAAGTTTTACTATACCGCTAATCACATGGGCCAGCTCACCCTCTATCCGAGTGGTCGTAGTGCCTTCCTTGAGGTACCCGGGGCCCATGGCCTTTACAGTAGCCCCTAAGACCTTCATAGTTGAGTCATAGCTAACACCGAGTGCTCATCCTCCATGGTGAAGAATTCCCGAGAACTTTTTATCCAAGTGCTTCTTCTCTCGAGTGCTGCTTCATGTTGGGTGGCTACGAGGCTATGAAGGGTTTCATGTAAAAATATAAATAGTGTGCACCGAATAGGTATACCTATTAGTTGTAGCTCCCGACTTTGTGCTTAATTGAGAAATAATTAAACATAAAGTCATAGATCTTTAACTTTTAAGTCCTTCCCGAGTGATATATTTCTCAAAAATTGGACTCTTTAGTATTATACTAGCTGAAAAATTTTTTTACTCAAGGCAATTGGGCTAAACATGTAAGCCGAGTATCACTATGGAGTAAATCCACTGTGGTAAGGTGTACTTGAGAAATACTTGCATCCCTAATTTTAATGGAGAACAGCTGTCGATCCTTATCAGGACATATCCTCAATACCTATTGAATAATACAGATATCTGAACACATATATCTAGCAAATAGGCTTAGCATGAAGCATATCTGATTATTTTAATCGACTACTGTAAAACAACACCTAGATTGTGATTTTAACACAACTAGCTATTGGCCCAATAGAACATGCTATTTAGAAACACATATCTTACGGCCCCCTACTGAGCAAGCTGGCTCAAGCCAACCACCCAGCGCAGCCCTTTAAGTATCGGGGAGAGAGAAAAGATTCCACTTTCTTTCCAAATCACCAAATCACTTCGTCTTCCAAATCCGCGCCCAAAGCTCTCGTGTTCTCCATCCCCAAAGCTAGGGTTTCCACGCCACTGAAGCTTTTCTCCATAGATCTGCAGATTTCTTCGATCTAGCCTTAATTCCCTTCATTTAGAAGTTTTCCCCTCTCTTTCCAGACCCTAACCATGCCGAGGTCACCGTCCGATGCTCCCCACATCCTAGCAGGGACCTGGCCAACATCAACCCTGCTCTCCTCTAAGCTAGCGCATCTAGAAAGGAATAAGTGCCTCCAAGCGAAAGAACTCATCAATTGGTGCCCGGCTAAAGGTGAGACAATCCCTACCCCTGACTTCCACGAGATCATGGTTTTTGAGTCTTTCTTTGATAGGGGTTTTACTCTTCCCACCTCCGACTTCTTCTGGGGTCTTCTTGATTATTACCAGATTGAGCTCATCCACCTCAACCCCAACTCCATCCTTCAAATCTCCATCTTTGTAACTCTTTGCGAAACCTTCCTTGGGATTGATCCCTATTTCAACATTTTCCGCTATTTCTTCCACATTAAGCCCCAACCATCCAAGTCCAATCCTTAAGTCATAAGGGGACCTGGGCTTCAGCTTCGGAACGAGATGAAGAAGGTCTATCTTCACCTCCCCCTAAAGACTTCCTTGAAAGGGTGGCATCAGGAGTGGTTTTGTTTTTCAAATCCAGAACCCTCCCTACCATCTTTTGTTGGGAATCCTCCCAAAGTCTTGGAGTGCTGGTCGGCTCTCCCCTCAGAGGCCAATATGGTGCAAGTGCGGCAGCTGGTGGAGAAGATTGAAGTTCTAAAGAAAAAAGGTTTGGCTGGGCCTTGGGTTGCCCGGTCATTCCAGAATCGGCGCACACAACCCCTGAAAGCCAAGATCCATCCTGAATATGAATACCAAGGAAAGAATGATCCAACTCGGGAGTGCGCCGACCTTGTCGTTAAGGACACAGTGACAGATACTCTGCTACGCTACTTCATTAATGGTATAGTAGATACTCTGGACGCCGAGAAGTGTCCCAGGCCCTACTACTTGAGTAGGCCAAGGCTGACAGTAAGCTCTTGATATCTGGATACCTTGATAATTGCCTATGATGATTGTTGTGAATCTAAATTGTATCCCATATGCATTATTTGCAAGAAAATGCCGACTTTGTGTTGAACCCTCCCAGCCAGCCGACTGGGGAGTCAAGAAAACAGCCAGCTAGCGCATTGGCCGACCAACCCAGCTCTAAGAGAGCTGGGAAGCAACCTATGCAGGACCAGGCCAAGCCTAAGAGCACGCCGAGTAAGGTGTCGGGTGGTCCTATGATGAAGGACACCGATAGCACAGCACCAGCAACTACCACAGCCCTAGTTGGCCGCACCAAGTGCAGAACCGGTCGGCCCTAGCAACACTCCACCTAGTGCCGCACCTCAAGGCTTACCACCAAGCAGCACAACCTCCCAGAGTAAGCCTTCAGGCTCTTCGCTGGCTACCTCCCCCCGTGATACACAGGGGTGGAGGTTTAAGACTTCAAATAACTTAAAGAGGTTTGCATTGTCTTAATTGCTGTATGAATTTGCATGAAGCCAAATGACTTTGACCCCAAAGGGCCAGAGCCACCTACCCCCATCGCCAACCCTGCCCTGACTGCGGCCAATACGGAGAGACAATAGCCCGAGCCGAGTGCTACCCCAGCCCCCAAGGGCGAAGTAACGCACTCGGCTGAACAATCAGCCTCACCTAGTCGGGAAGTTGCAGGGCCAACTGCTGATCCCATCATGGAGCCCATGATAGAACTGGTTCCTCCTGAAGACCCAAGGCCGACAACTCCCTCTCCTCCATCATCGCCTTCTTCTAAAGAAGGCGGCCTCCCTAGACTCAAAGCTCCACAACGCAATCAACCCAGGGTGTTCCATTGGACTAACCCTGATGGGAGCGTGGATACTCTGAAACTGGACAAGGCAGCTAGAAAGGAGCGGATTGAGCTCTCTGAAGCCACTATCAAGGCTTTGAGGCAAGTGCAGGTAAACAGCTCGACTAATCTTGTCTCAACTTCGTTGTTGGTCATATAGCTTTGTAGTTGACTGTCATATTGATGATGTATTATCTTGTTGCAGAAAGTTGTTGACCATTCTAAGAAGATGAGTTCGGCATTTGCCAGACTTACTCCTCAGATCGCCCAATTCACTCAGCTCCAAGCTGACAAGAACGAACTTAAACGAACCAGCAAGGAGAGGGAGACCTAGCTGAGGGACTCAGTGAACAAGTTGCACGACGAGCAGTGGGAGAAGATCGAGACTATCCGGGGTAAGTCTTCCTACTTCTTGAGTAGCTCCTGGTATCCTCTTCAAATTGCTGATCTTTAGATATGTCTGACTGTAGCCCATGAGACTACCATACATAATCAATCCTTGGAGATTGATCACCTGAAGAAAGAGCTTGAAGATCTTGAGAAGACGAAGTCCAAGGTTGACACTGAGTTCGCAAGTAAGTTGATTATCTGCTTTTGAGTCGTAGCCGACTAAGTCATCAAATCTTCTTATAGCATATCTTTTGGGTGATAGGCTACAAGATCAAAGTGCAGTCACAGTTCAACTTCTTCAGCGAACAAATCAAGGCAGTTGAAGACTCATGGAGTGCCATTGTGGGCTCTGCCAAGTCTCTTCTGGACACCATGCAGCAGGAGGAGGCCAGCACCAGCTCGAGCTCGCCGGCTCACGTTCTCCAACGGCTTCAAGCTTCTCTGGTGGTATTGAAGAATTACGTCACGGAGCATGCCACCCTGGGCATATACCCAGGCCCTTGCAATGACCAAGCCCCTCTATCCTCGAGAGGATATTGAGGTGGTCAACGAGGGATTCGCTGATGGCACGACTCCGGAGCGGGCATTAGAGCTGATCAACCTGGCCCAGCTGACTACGAAGGCCATAGCTGAAGAACTGCCGATGTGATTGTGCTGCCAATAGACAAGACAAACTCTTTAAGTAGGCTGTGTATGGGAAAACAATTGCAACTTGTACATATTGTAAATGCATGTGCTTTTGTCTTGTTGTAAAAGTCTGTCCAAGTGCTTGAATTATCATAGCCATCACTAGCCTTATCCGATTGGCCAAATCATACCGAGCGATAGGGATCAACTTAAAAGGCATTTATCAAACAAATCTATACTCGGTAGAAGTTAGCATAATCATTATGAGACTTCGTGACTTAGATAAAACAGACTCGAATTATGAACAACAACAGAAGTTGTGATATCATCATGTAGCCCTCGACTCACTACTCGGTTGGAAACAATCATCGTAGTGAGTCAGATTAAAAAAATTATATATATATATATAAATTGAGTACAATGCTCAGGTATAGAAAAGACGTAGCTGTTCTATGTTCCATGAGTTGTTGATTAGATCGACATCTTCAGTTTTCAGTCGGTAAGCCCCCGGACGTGCCACCTCAGCGATAATGAACGACACCTCCCATAAGGGAGATAATTTATGCCTGTCATTGGTGGTCTATATTTTTCTTAATACAAGACCTCCCATCGAAAAGGCGCAGTCATGAACATTACAACTATGATAACGACGCAAGTCCTGAAGATATCGTGACAACTAAATTGTGGCGATGTCCCTTCTTCCTCTAACTGATCAAGTTCAACCAGTCGGTCTTCTTTTGATGTGTCTTCAGAGTGGGTCCGAACTGCAAAGAGCCAAACTCCAACTCGGTAGGTAACACAGCCTCAGCACCATAGACCAGGAAGAAAGAGGATTGCCCTGTTGCCCGACTAACCGTAGTTTGAAGTAACCAGAGAATGGATGGGAGTTCTTGTACCCACTGCCCTGCATATGGTCGTAGTCGGTCGAACACCCTAGCCTTGATACCTTGTAAGACCATACCGTTTGCACGCTTGACCTGCCTATTGCTTCACGGGTGAGCCACAGAAGCATAACAGATCTTTATGCCGAATTCGTTGCAGAAGTCTTGAAAGACACTGCCGGTGAACTGAGTACCGTTGTATGTTATTATGCGATTAGGGACTCCGAATCGATAGACAATACCCATGATGAAGTCTTTTGCCCTTGCCGCAATTATGGTAGAAATGAGTTTGGTCTCAATCCACTTTGTGAACTTGTCCACCGTGACAAATAGATGTGTGAACCCTCTTGACGCTTTTTTGAACGGCCCGACCATGTCAAGCCCCCAAACTGCAAATGGCCAAGATATTGGGATTGTCTGCAACTCCTGAGCTGGTAAATGTGTTTGCCGGGTGAAAAATTGGCATCCCTTGCATATCTGAACTATGTCTTTGGCATTAGTAACCGCAGTCGGCTAGAAGAAATCTTGTCTATAAGCCTTTCCAACTAACGTTCTGGATGCGGCATGGTTGCCACAGCTGCCCGAGTGGATTGATTGTAGTATCTGCTTGCCCTCCTCAGGTGTGACGCAGCGCATGAGGACTCCGGATGCACTTCGACGACAAAGGTCTTCTCCGACTACAATAAAGCTCTTGCTTCAACGCTGGACTTGCTCGGCTTTGTTGCGGTCTTCCAGGAGCTTGTCTTCTAGTAGGAATTGGATGATTGGAGTCTTGAGAAATAATGAGCACTTCCATTGATTTTGTTGCTAGCTCAGCCCCCGACTGGTCGGGATCAGGCTTTTTCTTGACTGATGGCTCCAATAACTGCTTGACAAAATCTCCAGTTGGGACCACTTCGTGCTTGGATCCCATGTTGGCTAGCTCATCTGCGGCTTCATTGTATTGGTGCAAAATGTGTGTGATTTCCAGCTCGTCAAACTTATTCTTCAACTTTCGCACTTCTTGACAGTATGCTGCCATGTTGTCGTCTAGGTACGTCCAATCTTAAATGACTTGGTTCACCACTAGTTGGGAATCCCCGCGAACCACCAATCGTTGGATACGCCTTTCATGACTTGGTTTATCACTAGTTGGCAATACGGAGCCCATGGATGAGTGCTTTGTACTCGACGACGTTGTGGGATGATGGAAAATGTATTTGAAGAACATATTTGAGTTTTTCTCCATTGGGTGACTCAGAATGACGTCAGCTCCTACTCCTCTGATCCATAGAAAACTGTCGAAGCATATTTTCCAGTACTCAAGCTTGTCCGTAGTTGTAGCCGACTGAACCTCTGTCCACTCGGCCACAAAGTCGGCGAGTGCTTGAGATTTGATTGCTGTCCATGGTTGGAAGACAATGTCAAACGCCATCAATTAGAGTGCACATTTAGCGATTCTGCCGATTGCTTCACGGTTGTGAAGAACATCTCTAAGTGGAAACGATGTGACAATTATGACTTGGTGCGATTGAAAGTAGTGCACCATCTTCCAGACAGTAATGAGTAGTCCATATAGCAGCTTCTGGACTTGGGGATATCGCATCTTGGATTCACTTAGGACCTCACTGATGAAGTAAACTAGTCTTTGTACTTTTTGGATATGTACTGGCTCTTCGCGCTCAACAACCAAAATTGTGTTGACTATCTAAGTGGTTGCCGCATGATATAGCATTAGTGGTTCCTTGGGCATTGGTGATGCCAACACAGGTGGTGATGTGAGAAACTTCTTGAAGTCCTCGAAGGCTTATTGGGCTTCTGGCGTCCATTGGAAATTGTCAACTTTCTTCAAGAGCTTGAAGAAAGGCATGCCCTGTTCGCCCAGTCGGGAAACGAATCGGCTGAGTGCTTCCATGCATCCGATCAGCTTCTGTACGTCCTTCTAGCTAGTCGGGGGAGCCATGTTCATGATTGCGTTGATCTTCTCTAGGTTCGCCTCAATGCCACGGTGTGAGATGATGAAACCAAGTAGTTTTCCCGAAGGTACTCTGAAGACACACATTTCCGGGTTTAGCTTCATCTTGAATCTTCGAAGGCTTTGAAAAGACTCTTCTAAGTCGACAATGGGGTCTCCTTTAAACTTTGTTTTGATTACCACATCATCGACATATGCCTCCATGTTGCACCTAAGTTGAGTGTGACGACACCGCCGGATGGCACGTTAGTATGTTGCGCCAGCGTTTTTCAATCCGAATGGCATAGTGATATAGCAGTATGTACCAAACGGCATGATAAAAGAAATCTTTAGGCAGTCCTCCTTCAAGCTTATCTGATGGTATCATGAGTAGCAGTCGACAAAGCTAAGTAGTTCACATCCCGTAGTTGAATCAACAACCTGATCTATCCTAGATAGACCAAATGGATCTTTGTGACATGCTTTATTTAAGTCGGTGTAGTCGACGCACATGCGCCATTTACCGTTTTTCTTCTGGACCAAGACTAGGTTTGCCGGCTAATCTGGGTGATAGACCTCCTTGATGAACCCGGCTTCCAGGAGCTTGGTTATCTCCTCGCGGATAGCATCTTTGTGGTCTTATACGAAGCACCGTAGTCGTTGTTTGACTGGTTTAGCATCCGCCTTGACGTTGAGGGAATGCTCGATTACCTCCATTGGTACCCTAGGCATGTCGAAGGGCTTCCAAGCAAATATATCCTTATTCACCTGGAGGAAGGTGATGAGCTCGTCTTCCTATTTGGGGTCGAGTCTGGTCCTGACAAGTGCTGTCTTCGTGGGGTCGGATGGGTACAGTGGGATCTTCTTTGTTTCTCACTTCGTTGAAATTCCCAACTTGGCCGCCTTTTTTGCCGGGACTTCATCGTCCTCCTTTGAAGTTGTTGCAGCCAGTCGGATCTTGCTATGTCCGACTAAGGCTTCGTGTGATTGGGTCAACTCACAGCTCTCCTTATCGCAGATGAAGGCTTGCTTGATATCGCTGCATAGGGAGAGGACCCTTGCTGGTCCAAGCATCTTGAGCATCATGTAGGTGTAGTGTGGTACGGCCATAAATTTGGCTAGTGCCGGTCGTCCAAGTATGGCGTGGTAGGCTATCTTGAAGTTGGCGACCTCGAAGGAGATGTTCTTCATGCAAAAATTCTCCAACGTGCCAAAGGTGACTAGTAGAGTGATTTGTCCAAGTGGTGTTGAAGAGAGACCAGGGATTACCCCATGGAAGGGAGCTGTGCTCGGCCGTAACTCGGATTGAGGTATCTTCATCTCGTTGAGTATCTTAGTGAAAAGAATGTTGAGTGCACTTCCTCTCTGCTTCATATTACCTTGCATGACAAGAAAAGGGATATAGTCCTAGCCGAACTCTCTATGTACTAATAAAGAAAGCCCTTGGTCGTATCCGACTGGGTTTTTTTACCCTGTAACCCTCATCCCTCCAGTATATAAGGAGAGGTAGGGAGCCCCCTGGGGCCGAAGATCACCATACCAAAATCTCACCAGAGAAACCTCAAAGGTAATACACAACAACTGGATATAGGGTATTGCCTCATCTCGAGGACTTGAACCAGTATAAATTATTCTGTGTTCCTTTACAGTCCATCAAGTTTAGGTCTCACGAGTAGCACCATATTCTTATTGCCGATACAAAACATCGACAGTTGGCGTGCCAGGTAGGGGTATCGGTGAGATCATCTTTGACAAGCCTGATGGATCCAACCACCGAAGTCGACGACATCAACTTCTTCCCCGGGCAAACAATCACCTTCAGGAGCCTCGACTTCCTCGCCGACAAATTCGGCAATCTCACCATGTCCAACCCAGATCCGATCCGATCGGCCAGGAACCAAGCCGACTCTACGCCGGTCGGCTCATGCAACGATGCGGCAACCCTCGTCGACTTGCTATGGCAATCTCCAACTTGCCCGAGTCTAGGGATAACTCTTTCTTTCAGTATTCGACTCGGACTCAACTTTGAGCCAGCCGAGATCGGGCTAAGAGAGGAGGATATTGTCAATCTCCCGTTCGGGCTCAGCAATGCCACGGATAACTTTAATCAGCATCTGACACAGCAAACCCGATCCCCTGGAGTTCAACTCAGATACGGCCCAGAGCCGCTCGAGATTGGATCTAGGAAGGTCAGAGTTGTAATCACCCCCATCAACTACTCTGATTCCGACTCTAAGTCGAATAGCAGTTCAGCAAGCTTCTCTCCACCACGTGAAGTCTTCATGGTGTCCAAGGGCTTGACTCCCACTCAAGAGGTACGCCGACTACGCGATCAACAAGAGGAGGAGACCCGCCGACTACAAGAACAACAGGAGGAAGACGCAAGATGCCTGCAGGCCGAGCGCGATGCTCGCAACAACAATCTATGCAAAGCTGGGCGCACTGCTCAACGGGAGATCCTCCAAACCCGAGTCGGCGACCATGACGTTTTCGTAACTCCTCAACAGAATGTTGTGGCTGCTGCAACCTTATTGGATACACTGCAATTTGGGCCTGATCACTAGGCCACACTGACGATAGCAAGGATAAAAGCCATGATTACTACTGCTGCATGCCAGCAGCGTCAACAGTTAGGTGACACTCTCATACCGACCAACAGGTCAGCTTCTCCAACGGCGATCTCATCTGCCTCAACACGACGCCGAGCGGCCTGCTCTAGTCAGCCGCACAAGGAGTCACGCCATACGTCACTTGGCAACCACAATAATGACCGACAGCGTCAACATCAAGATGACCGTTGGGATAACCAGGATGTCCGAGGCCGATTGCGACGTGATCTCCAGCAAGACATCAATGCATGACACCGTGAACGTGAGGAAGACGAGCGTCGCCATCTTGAAGACAAGAATGAGCGCTTCGGCCTCTACCATGAGCGGTTTCAGCGCCGTAGTCGAAGTTAGAGTCCTCATACAGATGAAGGAGTACCGGCCTTCACCCATGAGCTGCAACAAGTCGACTGGCCGACAGGCTTCATGCCGACTGGAATTGAAAAGTACCGGGAAGACCAACCCCGAGTCCTGGCTCACAATTTACACTCTGGCAATCTGAGCAGTTGGAGGAGATCACAAGGCCATGGCTAACTACCTCCCTGTTGCTCTAGCCGACTCGACGAGGACATGGCTAACAAGACTTCCAAAGAGGTCAATCAGCTCCTGGGGAGAACTCCGAGAACACTTCATCGCCAACTTCTAGGGAACGTACGAGAGGCCATCTTCCGAGTACGATCTGTATCAGCTGCATCAAAGGAAGAACGAGTCTCTTTGTGATTTCATCAAAAGGTTTTCTGAGAAGAGGAATTCAATCCCGAAGATCAAGGATGAGGTCGTCATCGCCGCCTTTCGAAAAGGAGTCAAGGACACCCTGTTCATCGCTAAGTTCACTCGGAAGCCTCCAGGTTCTATCAAAGCTCTATTCGACATGGCAAACAAATACGCCGACTCGGCCAACACTGTTGCTGATGCCCTCGATGACAAAAAGGCACCCCGATAGAAGGAGCGGAAGGACACTGATGACATGGCCCCGACTAAGGCTGGGAACCGCAAACGCAAGTCGGACGACTTCATTGTGGCAGTCGGTCGCAACTGTCTTCGACCTCCTACAACTGAAGATTATCAGAACGATAAGTGACATGCTCAGGGGCTTAAAAGCTCAAATGCAAGGATGGCATCCCCACTCCCAACTCATGCAATACCAAATAGCTAAGTCACTTTCTGATAAATATTTTCTCTTTTATATGATATTCTTATGTAAATAGGGCTGGAGGCAACTCACTTCCCTATGGTTTGACTCGGATTCGGCTTAGTGCCAGTTGGGATCAGATATAGGGGGATGAGATCGTCAATTCCTCACTCGGCCTCACCAATGCTGTAGCCGCTTACATACTGCGCATTTTCTGTTTTTGCTCTTAATGGTTGCAAAAGTACTCGAGTAGCATACATTCCGATCCGTGAAGCTTTGCTCCATGAAAGACAAACTCAAGTCACCCAAAACACGTGTCTAGTAAAGAGCCATGAGCCGACTCCTGATGCTAGGGGACTATGACTAGTCGGGCAGAGTGTTTAAACGTAAGGGGTCAACTACTCGGGGAAATTAATATCAATAAGAGGAGGAACACATATTTACATCTATTGTAAAATACATAAATTTTCTTCGGGTGATTGTTTTATACATCAGATGCTACTCATCCGATATGTTTATAATGCAGGGCCAGTTCTGGATACGCGTAACAGGAACTCTGGGCTACGAGCCTATCTCCTATACTCGGGGGCTGGACCAGTCTGCCATAATACACTTAGAGTGCGACACTTCAAGAATCACTCGGAATGCTCCATGATGGCTACTGACCGAGTACTTGCGCCAGTCGGGACACGGATGTCACCTCGACCTTGGTACACCCCATGGGGGCTAATGACCGACCTCCGGCACCAGTCGGGGCTTGGGTACTACTCGCTGGGTAAGGTACGCCCCATGAGGGTTGCCAGCCGAATCCTATGCTAATGCAAGGTTCAGGTACCTTATTTGGCCACAACTCTGTTGGGTAGGGTATGCCCCATGAGGGTCACCAACCAAATCCTATGCTAACGCAAGGTTCAGGTATCTTATTCGGCTATAATTTTGCCAAGTTGGGTATGCCCCAAGAGGGTCGCTAGCCGAATCATGCGCTAGCACGGTGTTCGGGTACCTATTTGGCCAAAGCAAGGAAACAAGTCACTATTGGAGCTTTCAGTCAGAGGTAACACAAAACCTGGAACCTATGGAGGTGCTCATTATTTTTCAAAACTGGAAGACCCCAATCATTCGATTCCTACTGGAAGACAAACTTCCTAAAAATCGTAGCAAAGCTGAGTAAGTCAAGCGACGGAGCAAAAGCTTGATCATAGTTGGAGAAGACCTATATCATCAACGCGCATCCGGAGTTCTCATGCACTGCGTCACACCTAAGGAGGGCAAGCAGACCCTGCAATCTATCCACTCGGGCATTTGTGGCAACCATGTTGCATCCAGAACGTTAGTTGGAAAGGCTTATAGATAAGGATTCTTTTGGCCGACTGCGATTACCGGCTGTCGATGTTTTACATCGGCAATACGAATATATGGCTACTCGTTGGATCAAAACTCGGTGGACTGCAAAGGAACACGAAGAGTTTATATTAGTTCAGGCCCTCGATGTGAGGTAATACCCTACGTCCAGTTGTGGTGTATTTTCTTTGAGGATGTATGACTTGATCTTGGTGATCTTGCCCTCAGGGGGCGCCCTGCCTCCCCTTATATACTGGGGGACAGGGTTACAAAGTAGGAGTCTCGATCGAACTATGACCAAGGGATCTCCTGCTAGAGATATAACTTGCCCGACTAGGACTGTATCTTCCTTATCGTACAAGGTTAAGTCTGCTGAGTGCTATCATATCTCTAATTACAAGGCTAGGCCCATCTATCGATGTTTTACACTGGCAATATGATTATAGGGCTACTCGACGGATGGAAACTCGGTGGATTGCAAAGGAACACGGGGAGATTTTATACTGGTTCAGGCCCTCGATGCGAGGTAATACCCTATGTCCAGTTGTGATGTATTCCTTTGAGGATGTGTGTTGTTCTGATGAACTCTTGCCCTCGGGGGGCGCCCTACCTCCCCTTATATACTGGGAGACAGGGGTACAAGGTAGGAGTCCCAGCCAGATTACAACGAAAAGATCTCCTCTTAGAGATATAACCTACCCGACTAGGACTGTATATTCCTTATCGTACAAGGCAAAGTCTGCCGGGTTCTATCATATCTCTAATTACAAGGCTAGGCCCATCCTCTATCCGAGTGGCCCATATGCTTGTGATGAGGTACCTAGGGCCCATGGCCTCCACAGCAGCCCCTGAGACCTTCATAGTTGAGTCACAGCTGATGCCGAGTGCTCATCCTCCATGGTGAAGATTGCCCGAGTGCATTGCTCCTGAGTACTCTTTGTTCAAGTGCTTCTTCTTCCCGAGTCCTGCTTCATGTCAGCCGGCAGCGAGGCTATGAAGGGCTCCATGTAGATGTATTAATAGTGTGCGCCGAATAGACGCACCTATTAGGTGTAGCCCCTGACTTTGTGCTTAATTGTGAAAACAATTAAACATAAAGTCAAAGATCTTTAACAGTGTAGTCTTTCCCGAGTAGTATACTATTGGTATATGAGACTCTTCGGTATCATGTCAACCGGAAATAATTTATAGTCTTTGCCGAGTAGCATGCCACTCGTATATGAGACTCTTCAGCTTTATGTCAGCTGAAAAAGGTGTTTATAGTCTTTCCCGAGTGGCGTCCCACTCGGGAGTTAGACTCTTTAGCGTCATGTCGGCTGGAAAAAAATATTTATAGTCTCTCCCGAGTAGTGTACTACTCGGAAGTTAGACTCCTCAGCGTCATGTCGGCTGGAAAGAGATTTGCTCATGGCAACTGTTGGCCAAGCATGTAGGCCAAGTACCACTTTATGAAATTTACTCCATTATGTGCTCAGGTGTACTTGAGAGATATCTGCATCCCCAATCTTGATGAAGACCAGCTTGTGATCCTTATAAGGATATATCTTCAATACCTGGTGGATAAAACAGATACCCGAACACATGTGTTCAGCAATTAGGGCTTCATGAAGCATATCTGTTTACATCATCGGTTCCTGTTGGTAGCAACAACACTGTGATTTTAACACAGCCAGCGAGCAGCCCATATTGAGCGTGCTACTGTAGAAACTCATATCTTGGTGGCCAAATACCGACTGTAAGTCCAAGCCCACGAATCGAAAACGGCTCTATAAAAGGCGGGAAGAGAGAGAAAAGATTCCTTCATCTTCTCCAATCCTCCCATCGTTTCGTCTTCCAATCTCCGCGCCGAAATTTCGCCTCCTGCTTCGCTAGGGTTCGCCATTGCTTGCTCTTCCCTATTGAAACTCGGGCGATTCCGCTCTTCTTCGTCCATTCCAAACCTCCCGTAACATTTCCCCCAAATCTTCTTATCCTCAACCATGCTGAGGGCCTCAGATTTCATGGGGGCGTCGGATGAGGCGTGGCCGACTTCGGATTGCGGTCTGTCCAAGCTGGAGCACTTGGAGAAGTTGCTGCGGCTGCAAAGCCACGATATCATCCGTTGGCACCCGGCAGAAGGTGAATCAGTTCCAGAGCCCCAGTGTGGAGGCCATGGGCCCCGGGTACCTCATCACAAGCATATGGGCCACTCGGATAGAGGATGGGCCAAGACTTGTAATTAGAGATATAGTAGCACCCGGCAGACTTTGCCTTCTACAATAAGGAATATACAGTCTTAGTCGGGTAAATTTTATCTCTAAAAGGAGATCCCTTGGTCGTATCTGGCTGGGACTCCTACCTTGTACCCCTGTCCCCCAATATATAAGGGAATGCAGGGCGCCCCCTGAGGGCACGAGATCATTGATCAGCACAAGTCCTTAAAGGAATACCACCACAATTGGACGTAGGGTATTACCTCACATCGAGGGCCTGAACCAGTATAAAACCTCCTTGTGTTCCTTTGCAATCCACCGAGTTTCCCCTTGCCGAGTAGCCCTATAATCATATTGCTGGTGTAAAACATCAACAGTTGGCGCGCCAGGTAGGGGCTTCGGCGAGATCTACACCAACAATCTCGATGGATCTCACATCAGGAGTCGACGGCGCCAAATTCTCCCCGAGGACACAATAACCTTCGGAAGCCTCGACTTCATCGCCGACCAGATTGGCAACCTCACCTTGGCCGATGCAGATCCAATCCAACCGGCCGAGGAACTAGCCGACTCCGTGCCAGTCAGCCCACAAGACGCTGCAGCCACCCTTGCCGAATTACTGCGGTGATCTACCACTTTGCCGGGTCTCAGGACAACTCTCTCCTTCGGCGTCTGACTCACGCTTGGCCTTGAGCTGGCCCGGGTAGGGCTAAGAGGGGGGGAGATTGTTAATCTCCTTGGCAGACTCGGCGACGCCACGGATCTATAACCCACGTGGCAGACCCGATCTCCCGCGATTCAGTTTGGACACGGCTGAGCACAGTTTCAGATTGGATCTAGAGAGGTCGGAGTCGTTCTTACTCCGATCAATTACTCGGACTCCGACTCCAAGTCGGACAACTGTTCGAACACTAGTTTGGATTCCAGTTTGGCGAGTTTTCTCCTGTCCTGCGAGATCTTCATGGCATCAACACCACCACCGGAAGTACGCCGACTACAAGAGGAACAGCAGGAGGAGGCGTGCCGACTACGACAACAGGAGGAAGTTGACCGCGTGGCTCGCAATGATGGACTACGCAAGGCTGGGCGAACCGCCCAGCAACAAATTCTCCAGACCAAAGTCGGCGACCACGACGTCTTTGTCACGCCACAACAGAACGTCGTGGCTGCTGCAACCTTGCTGGACACACTCCAGCTCGGGCCTGACCATCAGGCCACCCCGACTATCGCCAAGATCAAGGCGATGATTATAGCTACCGCCTGTCAGCAGCAACAGCAGTCGGGGGACACACTTGTGCCAACCAACCAGTCGGGTTCTCCAACGGCAGGATCATCTACGTCAGCACGATGCCGGGTGGCTGGCTCTAGTCGGCCACACGAGGAATCACGGCAAACATCACTCGGTGACAACAACAACAACAACCGACGGCGTCACCAGTACGATCGCTAGCCTAACCAAGATCTCCGAGTCCGTCTACAACGCGACCTCTGACATACCATTAATGCTCGGCACCACGAACGTGAAGAAGACGAACATCGACGACTGGAGGATGACTACGATCGTTTGGCCTCAACCACAAGCGGTTTAACCGCCGTAATCGGAGCCGGAGCCCTCTCAAAGACGAAGGCGTTCCGGCTTTTACCCACGAGCTCCAGGAGGTTGACTGGCCATCGGGCTTCAAGCCTACGGGGATCGAGAAATACGACGGCAAAACCAACCCCGAGTCCTGGCTCACCGTATACACCCTGGCAATTCGAGCTGCCGGTGGTGACCAAAAAGCCATGGCTAACTACCTCCCAGTCGCACTAGCCGACTCGGCGAGGACATGGCTGACAGGGCTCCCGAGGCGGTCGATCGGTTCCTAGGGAGAACTCAGGGAGCGGTTCATCGCTAACTTTCAAGGGACCTATGAGAGGCTGTCTTCCGAGCATGATCTATATCAATTGCACCAGAAGAAGAACAAGTCTCTAGGCGAATTTATCAAGAGGTTCTCCGAGAAGCACAACAAAATCCCGATGATTAAGGACGAAGCCGTCATCGTCGCCTTCCGCATGGGAGTAAAGGACGCCCCGTTCATCGCAAAATTTACTCGAAAGCCACCATCGTCCGTCCGGGCTCTCTTCGACATGGCGAACAACTATGCCGACTCAGCTGAAGCGGTTGCCGAGGCCCTCGACGAGAAAAAAGAGTCCCGACAGAAGGACCAGAAGGCGAAAGCCAACAATGAGCCATCACAGAACAAGTTCGGCAACCACAAGCGGAAGTCAGACAACGAGGTGGCCAACATGGAGCGAACTAAGTCGTGGCCCCAACGGAACAACGACTACCAGAAGGTCATGAACGGGCCATGCCCCTTTCACCCCAAGGGCAAGCACGCGGCCAAAGACTGCTTCATGCTCAAGAAGTTCGCTTTCGAGCAAGCTTCAACATTTGGCGTCGACAAGAGCAAAGACAAGCCAGATCAGGAACCGACGGACGATTTTCAAGATCCCCAGGCCGAGTTAAACCACATCTTCGGAGGGCCGTCTGCATATGAGTCTAAGCGCAAGCAGAAGCTAACAGCACGCGACGTCAACGCAATCTCTGCAGCAGACCCCCCCCCCCCCAATATCTGCACTGGTCAAAGACGTCCATCACGTTCACCCGCGCTGATCATCCAGATCGGGTTTCGCACTCGGGAGGCTATCCACTCGTCCTGGACCCGGTTGTCAAGAACATCAAGTTGAAGAAGGTTCTCATAGATGGAGGCAGCACGCTCAACATCCTATTTGCCAAGACTCTGGATGAGATGAAGATTCCTCGTTCAGATCTGCGGCCAAGTACGGCGTCCTTCCACGGGATAATTCCTGGCCTGTCTTCAACACCACTCGGGCAGATTACCTTGCTAGTCACCTTCGGCACGCGGGATAACTTCCGCACGGAAAACATCTGCTTCGAGGTCGCTGACTTCGAGACCACGTACCACGCGATACTCGGACGAGCAACGCTTGCCAAGTTCAAGGTGATACCACACTATACATATATGGTGCTCAAGATGCCAGGGACAGCAGGAGTCCTCTCCCTCCGCAGCGATGTCAAGCAAGCCTTCACCTGCGACAAGGAGAGTTGCGAATTGGCTCAATCACAAGAGGCGGCAGTCGGGCGCAACAGCATTTGGCGAGCCGCCACAACCGAAGTCGAGGAAGACCCAGTTCCGGCCAAAAAAGCAGCAAAGTCGGGAATTTCAGTGGACTCGGACACAACGAAGATCCCCCTGGACCCTTCCGACCCCTCCAAGACTGCTCTAGTCGGGACCGGACTCGACCCCAAATAGGAAGACGTGCTCGTCACCTTCCTCTAAGCCAATAAGGATATCTTCGTGTGGAAACCGTCCGACATGCCGGGCGTAGCAAGGGAGGTGATCGAGCACGCCCTCAATGTGAAGACAGACGCCAAGCCAGTCAAGCAACGGCTGCGGCGCTTCGCTCAAGACCGTAAAGATGCTATTTGGGAGGAGATAACCAAGCTTCTCGCAGCCGGGTTCATCAAGGAGGTCTATCACCCAGATTGGTTGGCAAAGCTAGTTCTGGTCCGGAAGAAAAAGGGTAAATGACGCATGTGCATCAACTACACCGATCTCAACAAGACGTGCCCCAAAGACCTATTTGGTTTACCGAGAATAGACCAGGTGGTAGATTCAACCGCAAGGTGCGACCTTCTCAGTTTTCTCGACTGCTTCTCGGGATACCACCAAATCAGCCTGAAGGAGGAGGACTGCTTAAAAACATCTTTCATCACGTTGTTTGGAGCGTACTGCTACATCACTATGCCGTTCGGTTTGAAAAACGCTGGAGCAACGTATCAACGGGCAATTCAGCGGTGTCTACACACTCAGATCGGGTGCAACGTGAAAGCCTATGTCGACGACGTGGTGATCAAGACTAAGTCCAAAGAAGACCTCATCGCTGACCTGGAAGAAACCTTTCAGAACCTTCGAAGATTCAAGATGAAGTTGAACCCGGAAAAGTGCACCTTCGGTGTGCCATACGGCCAGTTACTTGGCTTCATCGTCTCGCATCATGGCATTGAGGCCAACCCAGAGAAAGTCCACACAATTATGAACATGGCTCCCCTGACTAACCAGAAGGACGTCCAGAAACTGACAAGCTGCATGGCGGCACTCAGCCGGTTTATTTCCCGACTGGGCAAACGGGGCATGCCCTTTTTCAAGTTATTGAAGAAAGTGGACAATTTCCAGTGGACTCCCGAAGCCCAGCAAGCCTTCGACGACTTCAAGAAATTTCTCACATCACCCCCCGTGTTGGCATCACCTACTGCCCCAAGAACCACTGATGCTATATCTGGCGGCAAAAACTACTCAGATTGTGGTAGTCAGCACGGTGCTGGGTGGTCGACCCAAAGACCTGAACAGGGCCCACATCCAGAATAAGTCCAAAGGCCTATCTACTTTGTCAGCGAAGTCCTTGCCGACTCGAAGACGAGATACCCGCAGGTCTAGAAGCTGCTCTATGGCCTACTCATCACTGTCTGAAAGTTGGTGCACTATTTTCAAGCACATCAAGTCACAGTGGTCACATCGTTTCCACTCGGGGACGTCCTGCATAACCGGGAGGCCACCGGCCGAATCGCCAAATGGGCGCTCGAGTTGATGGCGTTTGAGGATCACCTTTCAGCCACGGATAGCAATCAAATCACAAGCTCTAGCCGACTTCTGTTAACGCCAAAATTTGGTAAGGCCCTGTATCAGATTCGGTCAAAGGAGGGATTACAGTCGACTGATGGAGATCAATCCAGAAGAAACCGATTCCGGAAAGGAGCCGTGAAGACCGCTACTTGGCAGTTAATTACTGTATATATTAATTAGGCAAGTTTTTATCTTTAGGAAACCTGGCCTTGTGTCCGGTCAGGACTAGTTAGCGTTTTCTATTATAGATAGGAAATCATATACCGTGTCCTATAAGGACTCATGTAACTCGGGGTATATATACGTATGCCCGGGGACCTTGTAAATCATCAACCACAGATCAATACAAAATTCGGCGCATCGCCACCCTTTCGACGGGATCCTGCTTCTCGAGCCGGGCTGCATCGGTTAGGTCCGAACTCCTGCGAGAGGGTAAGTCTCGTCACCCCGGCTACCAATCGGCTAGGACTTCCTCGGTTAGGTCCGATATTCTAGTCGGTGTATGGTAGTCGGCTTACCACGATATATTTACTTTATCTATGGCTGCATCAGTTCAGTTTGATCTCATAGATTGATTAGGTATATCACATCACGCGTGCATAGACCGTATCGACTTATTGGGAGCGATTTATCATCAGTTCGTGCTGCATCGGTTAAGTCCGACCTACTGAACTGCTAGTGATAAGTCGGTCCTGCTAGGCTGATGCTTTGTGCGCAGGCGTTTTATCGGAGTGCATAGCCGATAAGTTATCTTCATCACGATCGCACTATATCTATCGGCCCATTGAGGCATTGTTATCATTGTCGGTCTGTGCTGCAACGGTTGGGTCCGATCTACTAGACTGACGATAATAGCATTACTCTTGATGAGCCGATGGTGTTGTGCGATGGTGTTATCGGAGTGCTTAGCCGATAAGTTATCTGTTAAAGCGACTACATTTATTCATTGTTTTATCCTATACTCGCTCCATTCAGTAGTCGGCTAGCTTATCAATTATTTATCATTTACGTTATTGCATACTTTATTATATATTCTTGCCTGCTTTATTGTTACAATCGGCTAAGGGCTAGCCGATGGGTTTATTCTGCCGATCCGAGTACAAGTACAAGCAGGTTCCCGGGCACGACTCCAGGTGAGGGCCCGGGCATGAGCCCGGGTAAGGACCAGTGTATGGGCCCGGACAGCGGACGAAGATCCCGGGAGCCGATATAAGCAAGGGCCCGGGCACAAGCATATCTTCATGGCAACACCAGTAACACTAGACTATGATCGGCTAGGATCTATTTGATTTATTTATGCAGTATACTTGCTTATTTTATCGAGTTTATAGCCGGTTTTTGAGTATCCCTTCAGTGATCGGCTAGCACGATGTTTGTTTATTATTATGTTATTGTTCTTGCCGTCATCGGCCTCAAGCCGATGTATAAGTGCTACAGTGCGTATCGGCCATCGGCTGATGAAACGAGTCTAGATCGGCTTCCAGCCGATTGGCTCATTGATCTAACATTTTCCTCCTTGTCAATTACAGGGTCAAATTGACTGGCACGCCTACGAACCTCAAAGATTTAGGACCTGCACTGGAGTAAAGCAAATCTCCCAGGCCTTCGCGTGTCACCGAGACGCCGGACGACCCCCGGCGGGTTTTCGGCGTCAACACGCTTTTGGCACGCCCGGTGGGACCAACGAAGTTTCAACCCAAAGTCTTGATACGAAAAAGAAAAGTTCAATAATCAGATCTGCAACATGACCGGGAAAGAAATCAAGACAGATGGCATAATTCCGGTCAGCATGGAAGATTTGACCGAAGAGCAAAAACAGCAGGTTGAGCAGACTATGGCCAATTTCCAGAAGCTTTGCTTGGACTCTTTCAGCATGACAAGGCAAGGGCCGATTCAGAAGACGCAGTTTCCAAAACCAGTACTGATAGGAGAATCGAGCCGCACGCAACCCGAGAGTCCACCAATCAAGCCTTTGCAGGAGATGGTTAATGAGGCTGTTCACCATGCGCTCATCAATCAGTCTGGAGTCTTGGTAAACACATTGCATAATCTCATCAAGAAGACGGTTGATGGATCAATTGCCCAAGAACCAACTCGGGGTCCTGTTTACCTCCCACCGAAGGTTGAACCAACTCAGATTGCTCACAACATCAACAGAGATATACCAGAGCATATGTTTACACAGAACCAGGCTGGGGGGCAACAAGATATTCCTGCTGGGTACCATCGGACTGCCTACTATGGAGGATATCAGCAGAATTATCCAGGAGGAGGAGCCGAGCCAGGTACCTACCAGAGGGAGTATCAGAGACAGAATCGGCAACCAACCCCGCCGATACAGTATCAGCAGTATCAACAGGAGAATGTGAGAGAAGAAGACTTATCGGCACGGGTTGAAGAGATAGTAAGGGAGCAGTTCGGGATCAAGCCCAAGGAACAAGCATTCATGTATCGGCACCCATATCCTGAGTGGTTCGACAGGGTTCCGTTACCACACCGATACAGGGTCCCGGATTTTTCTAAGTTTTCAGGGCAGGACAACACGTCTACAGTAGAACATATCAGCCGATTCCTGGCACAGTGCGGGGAGGCATCGGCTGAAGAGGCCTTGAGGGTTAGGTTTTTCCCCCTATCATTATCAGGATCGGCTTTTACGTGGTTTTCTTCATTACCACCGAATTCTGTTCGGGGGTGGGCCGATCTGGAGAAACAGTTTCACAAATATTTCTTTGCTGGAATTCATGAGTTGAGACTGTCAGATTTGACATCGGTTAAGCAACGACCGGATGAAACAGTACCGGAATATGTTCAGCGATTTCGGGATATCAGAAACCGATGTTATAGTTTAAACTTGAGCGATGGTCATCTGGCTGATCTGGCTTTCCAGGGATTGCTGGCGCCGATTAAGGAGAGATTTTCTTCGCAAGAGTTTGAATCCTTGTCACACCTAGTACAGAAAGTATCGGCTCATGAAAGCCGATTTCAGGAGTTGAAAAGGGACAAGTATCAGAGGAGAGTTGCTCAGGTTCAGGTCTATTCATCGGACTCAGACGACGAGGAATCTGATGCTGAAGTTGGATTGGCAGAGTGGGCCAGGAACAAGAAGTCAGTATCATGCCCATGGGTCAAAGATATCGGCAAGGAGGAGAGGTATGATTTCGACATCAATAAAGCTGATAAAATCTTCGATCTATTATTGCAAGAAAAGCAGATACAACTTCCGCCAAACCACGTGATTCCGTCAGCCGAAGAGCTAAAAAAGAAGAAATATTGTAAGTGGCACAACGCGATATCACATCACACCAACGAGTGCAAAGCTTTTCGGCAACAGATTCAATCGGCGGTCGAGCAAGGAAGAATCAAGTTTGAAGACAAGAGGCCGATGAAGATTGATGGGCACCCGTTCCCCGTGAACATGGTTTACGCGGGATCATCATCCAGGGATCAGGCCGATGGAGCAAGACATCGAAGGTACAATCCAAGGATTACTTCATCGGATATGATAGAAAAGTATTCAAGATGCGAGGAACGGAGGGATGAGGTAGAAAGATATAATCCACATTGGAACTGCACATTCTTCCGATTCTGCTGGGATCAGGGGATGAGACTGCCGTCAATAGAAGACTGCCCCGAATGTAATAATTTGCAACCTCAGCAGGGTCAGTGGGAGAAGTTTTCGCATGATCGGCCGCTTGGAAAGAAGGCATCGGTTTATAGCCGATTGGGGCCGATCCACGAAGAGTTCTTTGAAGAAGATGAAGAGGAAGCGCATGGGAAACAGGTCCAGAATCCTCAGTGGTGTCCTAGCGGCATATTCACGAAGAATCAGAAGAGAAGGGCACAACGGCTACGACACCGAGAACATCAAGAAGAGCAATGCCAGGGTCAAGAGGAGGCTGGTCATTGTCCTAAAAGGACCAAGCAAGTTTGGCAAGTAAAGAGGAGGGACGATGAGGACGCATCGGCCCCAGTAAACATGGTATTCTTTCTGCCGCGGGAATATAAGGCGTTTCCATCAGACGAAGAAGGCGATGAGGAGGTTTTCGCTCAACTGACACTACAATCTGATCAGGCCATATTTGATAAACCTGAGGAATCAGGGCATCGGCATCTAAAACCGTTATATATCAAGGGCTACGTAAATGGGAAGCCGATGACAAAGATGCTGGTTGATGGAGGAGCGGCTGTTAACCTCATGCCTCATGCTACGTTCCGGAAATTGGGGAAGACTACCGAAGACCTGATCAAGACAAATATGGTGCTAAAGGACTTCGGTGGGAATTCATCTGAAGCGAAAGGCGTATTGAACGTGGAGTTGACAGTGGGGAATAAAACATTACCCACCACATTTTTCGTCATCGACGGAAAGGGGTCGTACAGTTTGCTTCTCGGCAAGGACTGGATTCACGCGAACTGTTGTGTGCCTTCGACGATGCATCAGTGTTTGATACAATGGCAGGGAGATCAAGTCGAGGTGGTTTTAGCAGATCGGTCAACCAATATTGCGATGACCGATCTACCAGTCTGGGAAGCCGATGGTGTTGATTGCTTGTCTGGAAAAGTATGGGAAGGAGATTATCTCAAAGTTACCAGCCAAGGGATACAGCCGATTCAGCAAGTCGGCTCTGAATTATTGCTCTAATGGGCTCTATCGAAGACTTCGAAGGGAAACTGGGGCAAGGATTTACGTCGGCCGATGATTTAGAGGAGATTGACATAGGACCAGGGGATAAGCCAAGGCCGACGTATATAAGCAAAAAATTATGTCCTGGACTTCGGGAAGAATTGATAGCGTTGCTAAAGGAGTATCGGGAGTGTTTCGCTTGGGAATATCATGAGATGCCAGGACTAAGCCGATCGATTGTTGAACATCGGTTGCCTATTAAACCAGGATATCGGCCATTCAAGCAGGCTCCAAGAAGATTCAAGGCAGAGTTACATGAGCCGATCAAAGCAGAGATCACAAGGCTGTATGATGCCAAGTTTATAAGGCCATGCCGATATGCTGAGTGGGTTTCTAATATCGTCCCGGTGGAGAAGAAAAACGGAAAATTAAGGATATGTATCGATTTCCGGGATCTGAATAAAGCTACCCCCAAGGATGAGTACCCGATGCCGATAGCAGATTTATTAGTGGATGCGGCATCAGGTCACAAGATTATTAGCTTCATGGACGGAAATGCAGGATACAATCAGATTTTTATGGCTGAAGAAGATATACACAAGACTGCGTTTCGATGTCCTGGAGCTATCGGTTTGTATGAGTGGGTAGTAATGACTTTTGGATTAAAGAGTGCCGGTGCAACGTATCAAAGAGCGATGAATTATATATTTCATGATCTCATCGGCTTGTTGGTAGAAATCTACATTGATGATGTGGTGGTTAAGTCTAAAAGTGAGGAAAGCCATATAGCCGATTTACGAAGAGTGCTGGAGAGGGCCAAGAAATATGGACTAAGTATGAATCCCAATAAGTGCGCTTTTGGTGTATCGGCTGGGCAATTTTTGGGTTTTATGGTTCATGAGCGAGGGATTGAAGTTAGTCAGCGAAGTATCAGGGCCATTAAGACTACAGAGCCACCAAGCAATAAGACAGAGTTGCAATCATTGATCGGCAAGGTAAATTTCGTGAGAAGATTTATATCAAATTTGTCAGGGAGAATTGAATCTTTCACTCCGTTGTTGAAGTTGAAAGTCGATCAAGAGTTTGTGTGGGGAGCAGCGCAGCAGAAGGCGTTTGATGAGATCAAGAACTATCTGAGTTCCCCACCTATTTTGATTCCGCCGCAGAAGGGAGTACCGTTTAGGTTGTACTTGTCGGCCGATGAGAAATCCATCGGGTCTGTTTTGATTCAAGAGTTTGAAGGCAAAGAGCGAGTTGTATTTTACTTAAGTAGAAGACTTTTGGACGCTGAAACGAGATATCCTGCGGTGGAGAAATTATGCTTGTGCTTATATTTCTCATGTACGAAGTTAAGGCACTACATACTATCGGCCGAGTGTACAGTGGTTTGCCAGGCCGATGTGGTCAAATATATGTTATCAGCTCCAGTTTTGAAAGGGCGAGTTGGCAAGTGGATTTTTGCTTTGACGGAGTTCGACTTAAGGTATGAATCGGCTAAAGCAGTTAAGGGACAGGCAGTGGCCGATTTTGTTGTACAACACAGAGGAGCTCACGTGGATTATGTGGAACCGATCCCATGGACTTTGTTTTTCGATGGATCGGTTTGCAGACATGGATCTGGTATCGGTTTGGTTATTGTATCGCCTCGGGGGGCAAGTTTTGAGTTTGCTTTTACAATCAAGCCTTATCGGACTAACAATCAAGCGGAATACGAGGCGGTGCTGAAAGGGCTTCAATTATTGAAGGAGATAGGAGCTGATATTATAGAAATTATTGGTGATTCTTTGTTGGTGATCAAGCAGTTGTCTGGAGAATATGAATGCAGGGATGATGTTTTGAGATCATATTACGAAAAGTGTACAGATTTGATGAAGGATTTCAAGATGGTGTCAATGGATCATATTCCTAGAGAGCAGAACTTGGAGGCCAATGATCTCGCACAGGTTGCTTCTGGTTATCGGCTTAATAGGCAGGTTGAGGTTGAGATAGCCGATAACGATATACAAGACAAGGCCGATGACTGGAGGCAGGAGATAATTGATTACTTGCAAAATCCATCGCAATCGGTTTCTAGGAAACTTCGGTATAAAGCCACTAAGTATGTGTTGCTTGATGGGGAATTATATTATCGGACTTTTGAGGGAGTTCTACTTAAGTGCCTGAATTTAGAAGAAGCCAAGGTGGTTATGTGCGAGGTGCATGAGGGCGTTTGTGGGACTCATCAATCGGCTCATAAGATGAAGTGGTTATTGAGAAGAGTGGGATATTTTTGGCCGGCGATGCTGGAAGATTGCTTCAGGTATTATAAAGGATGTCAAGATTGTCAGAAGTTTGGAAATATACAGCGAGCACCAGCATCGGCTATGAATCCTATCATCAAGCCGTGGCCGTTCAGAGGATGGGGAATTGATATGATCGGCCAAGTTTATCCTCCATCAAGTAAAGGACATAAATTCATATTGGCGGCGACGGATTATTTCACCAAGTGGGTAGAAGCGATTCCTTTGAAGAAAGTCACATCCAAGGAGGCGATCGAGTTTGTGAAGGAACACATAATTTATCGGTTTGGAATTCCTCAGACGATAACTACTGATCAGGGATCTATCTTTGTATCTGATGAGTTTCAACAGTTTGCTGCCAGTATGGGGATCAAGTTATTAAATTCATCGCCTTATTATGCTCAAGCTAATGGGCAAGCAGAAGCTTCCAACAAGAGTTTGATCAAATTGATTAAGCGGAAAATTGATGAGCAGCCACGGCGATGGCATACTACACTAGCCGATTCATTGTGGGCTTATCGGATGGCATGTCATGGGTCTACTCGGGTGCCGCCGTATCAGTTGGTATATGGACATGAGGCGGTTTTACCATGGGAAACTAACATCGGCTCTAGAAGACTTTCTTTGCAGAATCAGTTGACGGCCGATGATTATTATAACTTGATGACGGATGAACTTGAAGATTTAGCTCAGAATCGGTTGAGAGCGCTGGAGAGAATCAAGGAGAATAAAGCTAAGGCGGCTCGGTATTACAACAAAAAGGTGGTGAATAAGTCGTTTGCCGAGGGGGATCTTGTGTGGAAGTTGATTTTGCCGATCGGGTCCAGGGATAATAAGTTCGGAAAATGGTCGCCTAATTGGGAGGGGCCCTATCGGATTAATCGCTGTGTGCCTGGTAACGCATATATATTAGAAGATCTTGACGGGATGGAGTTTGCTAAAGCACTTAATGGGAAATATCTCAAGAAATACTACCCTAGCGTTTGGATCAACTCTTAAATCGGTTAAGTACAGCCGATTTCTAAGCAATTCGGAAAGCCGATGTTTTTCTACATCGCCTAAAGACAGCCGATATCAATTGATATCGCCTTTAGATCAGAACAAGCGGAAAAATTATCAAGACTGAAAGAGATAAGTAGCAGAGCCGATCTGGTTACATGACAGCAGAAAGGTGATCGGCATGTTCCAGAAGATTGTCAGTTACAAAGGTTTAAGGTTTACAAGAATTTTTGGATCGCTTCAATTGCGCGCAGGCGGATTTGATCAATCTCATTAATTGCACGGATGTCGTCTTCATCGGAGCCCGGGATGGTCTTCAGACTCTTGTGCCGATGAATGACTTGACGCACTGCCGCTGCAACTTTGGTCTCTTGATCCTGGATAGCTTGCGGTAGGCCGATTAGTTGGGATTCTGTTGCTGTGAGGTCCTTGCGAACTTTTTCAAGTTCTGCCAGTAAATCGGCCTCCTTTTTCTTCAGCTGGTCTAGCTTGGGTTGGAGCTCTTGGGGGACAGCGGCCATATCATCAAGCTTTTTCTTTTCTGCTTGGGCTAATAGCCGATCAGCTTGGATGTCTTCGGTGGTCTTCTGTTGGTCGGCGCGATCGGCTATGCGCTGTCTAAGCTTGATGAGTTTGAATCTATGAGATTCCAAGTATGCTGCAGGGGTCAAGGCGTCGACAAGTTCTTCGGGCAGGTGGTGTTCAATGTCTGCAAATCTTGCCCGGATTGGCCCACAGTCTTCTACCAGTGCGTCGATTGGATTTTCCAACCGACTGATGATGCTCGTTAAGAACTCGCGCACATCGGCTGAGAATGACGGTTTGGAGACCGTACTGGTGGCTGTAGCTTCTTCTACCTCCAGATATTGATCGATGTCAAAAGGGAACAAATCGGCCAAGGACTGCGAAATTGACATCGGTGAAGCGATCAATAAAAGATTAGAAGCAAAGTACGAGCATGACAAAGGTTACCTGAGGAAGGACGTCGGCAGATCGGGTAATATCGGCTTCGGTAGGATGAGTAGGTTGTTCTTCAGAGGGGCCGATGTCAGCCGATGGAATAGAAGCAGTCTCATTGATGGCTGGAGGACTTGGTGCTGAAAGAGGGGGAGCTGGAGAAGCTATCGGATCGGCGCTTGGAAGGATGTCAGAAGAATGTTGAGGTTCTGGAGCCGATGACTCAAGCTGAGAATGAAACTGGTAAGATATATTAGAAATCGAGGAATGATGTCCAATTTGGCGCATACCTGAGGGGAAGAAGGAGCCGATGTGGTCTGGGGAGAAGATGGCATCGTGGCAGCAACATCGGCATCGGTCTTCTGCTTCTTCAAAGAGGGGCGATGCGCTAACTTCTTCCGCTTTTGTCCCATCGGCCGAGGTGCCTTGAGAAGAGCCGATGGAGATGGAGCGTCGCGCCCTAAGTTCGGAGCGGCCGATGAGGGTTGGTACAGAATCGGCCGACCGCTGTTGCTTGTTGATGAGGGTTTGACGCTGGCGGCCTGCAAAGTAAGGGTCAGAGACGATTGGGGATGGTATTTGAAGCTTGCAGGAGTTACCTCGTTATCAGATTCAACATAGTCGGCGTCCAGACGGGAGCAATAACAAGTAGGCGCTAAGCAGAACAGATGTTTCTTCCATTCCGACCACCATCGAACAAAAGGCTTGGTGTTGGCAGTACAAATGTACACCTCAGTGGCAGCGCCTAGAAGGAGGGAGTCCGTCAAGGTCCGCATCCGGTCATATTCTAGGGCGCTGCTGACCGTGCCCCGAGCCTGGAGTTTGTCGATGAAGAACAGGCCGATCGGAAGCTGGCCAAGGCTGAGTTGACGGGAGCTGGTTGATGGATGGTAGAACTCATACGATGGTTGGGTTCGGCCCAGGGAAAAGCCAGTTGGCAGCAAACAGGGACTGATAGCCGATAGGAATATGGCTTTAGACTCATTATCATTCAGAGCCTTGTGTGGATCAAAGTTGGAAGGCATCTCGAATGATGATGCGTCATTGTAAGCAAACCAAAGAGTAGCATCCCTGGTAAAGCCATAATAAAACCCCTTGAACCACTGACTAACTTCAGCAGGGGATATCTTGCCGCCAGAAAGGGCCGATGCAGCCTCACCCATAGAGATGCATCGGCGATAGATGGGGTCTTGATCTTCTGGGTAATCAGCTGGGAAGGATTGCTTGAGGAGGGAAGTTTCTGGGATGGCCTTGGAGGTGTAAACATTAAGCTAGAGCTGTACGAACCACCAAGGACCCCCAATGTGGCCGACGGGCTGGCCGGACGATAGCTTAGTTGCCACCTGATGAAGCAGCTGGTAGGTGGCGCCAAGGAGATAGTGCCCCAACGGAATTTGTTTCCTATCGGCCAAGCACTCTGCCAGGCATTGCATATTGGTCGTCGGGCCGAGGGTTGCACCACCAAAGACGAACCGTTCCAACCACAAGTTCAGAAAAGCGACGTGCTCCCGATCATCAACCGGTCCAGTGCCCTTGTTGTGAAGAGATATATACCTGGACCAGCCGCCGATGTTTTTGGTTTGAAGCCGATGAGCAGGTTTAAACCGGAGTTTGAAGGGGTTGATGTAGCTCGTCGTATCCAAGCAGGTGAGCATGGTCACATCCAGCAGAGTGGGGGTCATCGGCCCATGACCAAACAAAAAGGCATTGAGAGCATCAGACCAGAAGTATGAGGCCGATGCGAGCAGAGATTCATTCCTTTCCATATTGGCCAAGGAGAGGTTGATGCAGTGGCCGATGTGAGATTCTTCCCAATAGATCCTCTTTGCAGTCGATACTCTGATGTACCAGTCTCTCCATCCGGGCAATCTGCTCGGCCATGACCTGAAGCTGTTGGTCCAGTCACTGACCAACATGGCCGAGTTCTTGAAGGGAGTACGTTGGGTTTCGGCACTGATGAAATCGGTGGGATCTTCGCTGCCCATGGGGCCATGATAGAAAAAACCGGGGTAATCGGCGGCTGGAATCAAGATCTGGGCTCTAAGATGCTATAGTAAACAAGAACACGATGAAGAACAGATGAAAAACGGAGCAGATCGGGTTCGTATAGATTGCAGATTGGGGGAAAACAATCGGGTGAGAAGATTACCTCAGGAACTGTAGATGCTGATGCCATTGCGGGAGTAAGAAAAGATGCAGAGATCAACGGCCGGAGAAGAAGGTTGCGACGATTCGTCTGGATTCGCTAGAGCTTGGTGAAGATGTGGGAGATGAAGCAGTAGTGCTCTGGTGATGTGAAAGCATAAAAAAGGCAAGGAGACAAAGTGTTTTTATAGGGGTATGGTGACCGAGCGGGAATCGAGGCCGTTGGCACTATTTCAAACATTTATGGCAAGTACGCTATATTGGGCCGCCTCGGTATGGGAGAAATCTGGAGGCCCAAAAGATGAAAGAATTTCGAAGTCTTATATAAGAACTCCGAAATTGGGGGGCATGTGTTAACACCAAAATTTGGTAAGGCCCTGTATCAGATTCGGTCAGAGGAGGGATTACAGTCGACTGATGGAGATCAATCCAGAAGAAACCGATTCCGGAAAGGAGCCGTGAAGACCGCTACTTGGCAGTTAATTACTGTATATATTAATTAGGCAAGTTTTTATCTTTAGAAAACCTGGCCTCGTGTCCGGTCAGGACTAGTTAGCGTTTTCTATTATAGATAGGAAATCATATACCGTGTCCTATAAGGACTCATGTAACTCGGGGTATATATACGTATGCCCGGGTACCTTGTAAATCATCAACCACAGATCAATACAAAATTCGGCGCATCGCCACCCTTTCGACGGGATCCTGCTTCTCGAGCCGGGCTGCATCGGTTAGGTCCGAACTCCTGCGAGAGGGTAAGTCTCGTCACCCCGGCTACCAATCGGCTAGGACTTCCTCGGTTAGGTCCGATATTCTAGTCGGTGTATGGTAGTCGGCTTACCACGATATATTTACTTTATCTATGGCTGCATCAGTTCAGTTTGATCTCATAGATTGATTAGGTATATCACATCACGCGTGCATAGACCGTATCGACTTATTGGGAGCGACTTATCATCAGTTCGTGCTACATCGGTTAAGTCCGACCTACTGAACTGCTAGTGATAAGTCGGTCCTGCTAGGCCGATGCTTTGTGCGCAGGCGTCTTATCGGAGTGCATAGCTGATAAGTTATCTTCATCACGATCGCACTATATCTATCGGCCCATTGAGGCATTGTTATCATTGTCGGTCTGTGCTGCAACGGTTGGGTCCGATCTACTAGACTGACGATAATAGCATTACTCTTGATGAGCCGATGGTGTTGTGCGATGGTGTTATCGGGGTGCTTAGCCGATAAGTTATCTGTTAAAGCCAACTACATTTATTCATTGTTTTATCCTATACTCGCTCCATTCAGTAGTCGGCTAGCTTATCAATTATTTATCATTTACGTTATTGCATACTTTATTATATATTTTTGCCTGCTTTATTGTTACAATCGGCTAAGGGCTAGTCGATGGGTTTATTCTGCCGATCCGAGTACAAGTACAAGCAGGTTCCCGGGCACGACTCTAGGTGAGGGCCCGGGCATGAGCCCGGGTAAGGACCAGTGTATGGGCCCGGACAGCGGACGAAGATCCCAACAGCCGATATAAGCAAGGGTCTGGGCACAAGCATATCTTCATGGCAACACCAGTAACACTAGACTATGATCGGCTAGGATCTATTTGATTTATTTATGCAGTATGCTTGCTCATTTTATCGAGTTTATAGCCGGTTTTTGAGTATCCCTTCAGTGATCGGCTAGCACGATGTTTGTTTATTATTATGCTATTGTTCTTGCCGTCATCGGCCTCAAGCCGATGTATAAGTGCTACAGTGCGTATCGGCTGTCGGCTGATGAAACGAGTCTAGATCGGCTTCCAGCCGATTGGCTCATTGATCTACCATTTTCCTCCTTGTCAATTACAGGGTCAAATTGACTGGCACGCCTACGAACCTCAAAGATTTAGGACCTGCACTGGAGTAAAGCAAATCTCCCAGGCCTTCGCGTGTCACCGAGACGCCGGACGACCCCCGGCGGGTTTTCGGTGTCAACACGCATTAAGATCTGCTATGCGTCTGTGGCACACCTACGGAGCAATGGGCAGGTTGAACGAGCCAACGGTATGGTCTTACAAGGCATCAAGACAAGGATATTCGATCGACTACAACCATACACGGCCGGTGGGTGCACGAACTCCCATCTATCCTCTGGTCCATCAGAACCACAGTTAGTCAGGCAACAGGGCAATCCCCGTTCTTTTTGGTCTACGGTGCTGAGGCTATGCTACCAACCGAGTTAGAGTTCAACTCTCCGTGAGTTCGGGCTTACTCAGAAGACACTTCAAACAACACCCGATTGGTCGAACTAGATCAGTTGGAAGAAGCAAGGGACATCGCAACAATCCAGTCGGCGAGGTATCTTCAAGGCCTGCGTCGCTATCACAACCGTAATGTTCATGGCTGCGCCTTTTTGGTTGGAGATCTCGTATTGAGAAAAATACAAACCACCAAAGACAGGCATAAACTATCCCCAATCTGGGAAGGGCCGTTCATTATAGCAGAGGTTACTCGGCCAGGTGCCTACCAACTAAAGACCGAAGACGGTGCCCTCATCAGCAACTCATGGAATATATAACAGCTATGTCCCTTCTATACCTGAGTTTTATACTTTCATATGTGTACAGTTCTTCTCTGACTCACTACGCCGTTTGTTCCAACCGAGTAGTGAGTCAGGGGCTGCATGTATTGTATGTGCTGTGTCAGTAATATACGAGCCTATTTCACTCAAGTTATGAAGTTTTACTATGACTTTTCCATGTCTGCTCGAGTACAGCTTTCCGCGGTGAACGTTTTTATTAAGTTCCTATAGATTAACTCGGCGTAGGCTATGTTGTCGAGTAAAGCTAATGACAACTGAGTAATAGTCTAAAGCTCGGCGGCATTGCACATGCATTTACACATATTCATACCAAAATGTATATACACACCGACTGCATGATAAATTGTCTTTACATACTGTAACACCCTGAAAATTATCCCTATATAAAATATTGTGGAAAATGAATTTTTAGAAATTAAATTAAAAGTCTCAATGAGTGAAAAGAATAAAATTAGGAAAAATCTGAAGAAAAATGGGCTTGCAAATAATTTTATAAAATTCTCTGCTTAATTATTTAATTTTTGGAATTTTCTGGGAATTAATTGATTAGGGAAAATATTTTTGGCAAAATAAATAAGTTCACAGCATTAAAATAAAAAGAAAAAGGTTTTAAAAATCCCCTCACAGTCCCTGGGCGAATTCTCGGCCCATTACTGTGCGCAGCCCATCTCCCTCGCTCGTGCGCACGTCGGCCTGCAGCCGCTCGCAGCCACCGACAGGTAGGGCCCGCCTGTCGGGCCGTCGTCGTCTTCCTCTCGCTCGGTGGTCCTGTAGCACCCGAGCGCCGCTGCCGCAAACCCCGCCAAATCCGTTCGTCCCGGGCCCGATCTCTCCAAATCGGTTGAGGGAAAACTGAGCCCTTATCCCCCTCTACCTAATCCCCAAGAATCCGGAGCGGAACCGTACAGAAATCGGAGAACCGAAGCTTCCCGAGTCGGACCTCTATCCCTAACCGGCGCCGCCGCAAAATTCGTCGAGCCCGAGCCGGAGTCCGCCCCTCTCCGTCTTAAATAGCGAGCCCAGAACCCCTAGGATCGTTTTCGCCCTCTAGATCGAACTCTAGGTAGCCCTAGCCGCCTCTCCGCGTCTCGCGCTTGCTCTGCCGCCGTCGCCAAGTTTCGTCCGTGCACCGCCGTCGCCTCAGCCGTTGTCGGAGTCCGCCGCCGCCTCGGTTAGGTTCGCTGGAGCCCGTAGAAGCCAGGCCGCCGCCGCTCAGCCCTTGGGAGCCGCCGGAACACCGCCGTCGACGAAGACCGGAAGCCCTCCACCGCCTCAAGCTCGCCGCCGGCCATCTCCGTCGCTGTTCTTCGCCGTTTCGCCCTCGGTAACGATCGCTTCGACCTCCTTTACCTTTTCCCGCTCTCCTCGTGCGTCGCCGCGCCGCCGATCGCTGTCGACCCTCGGGCTTAGCGCCGCCACCGTCGCCGCCGTCGTTGTAGCCACCGTGGCCGCCGACGTGGTCGCCGTGTGTGCGCCAGCTCGGCGCCACCTCAGCGCCGTAGCTGATCTGTAGCCGATCCGATCAGGATCGATATTGGCCATCGGATCTTCTCGGTTAGTTTCCATCCGTTCGATCGTAGTGAGATCACCTTGACACGTGGCAAGATTGTAGCCGTCCGATCAAAACCCTAGAACCCTAGCCATTGGATTCCGCTTGTGGACCACGGTGGACTCGGTCCACCATGGACCAGACCCCTCCCTCTCACTGACAGTGGGCCCCACTGGTCAGCGGAGAGCCCCCTCTCTCCTGTGACATCATAAATGCCTTTTTCCGAATAAAATTAATTTGATTATGACGCAATAAATCAGTTAATTCTTTAAATAGGCTATAAAAGGGTTAAAACTTCCAAAAATCATAACTAATTCATACGAACTCGGATTGAGGTTGTTCAAGTCTCTAATTTCTCTAAAAATCATGAACTATCCACTAAAAATATAATATTGTACTGTTACTGTATATTGATGTACTGTTTTTTCTTGTTTTGTTGATTGCCTATAGCTACCGACGTTCAGGAAGTGACGCAGTTTGATGATGCAGGTGTCGAAGACTGTGTACAGCTGCAAGGCAAGTCACACAGATTCTTTTTTCTCATTGAACATGTTGTTCCTATGATTAAAGCTATGTTTTCCTTCAACGCTGCATTTATTTTGGAATGTCATCGGGACAGGGAAACCCTAACCTTTGTTTATGGCCCCTTTGATTTGATCACATGACATTGTACCTATGGGATAATTTTTGACTAGCTATCTTTATTTACTGGTTAGCTAGAATAACTCTAGGACCCTACTTAGTCATGCCTAGTCAAAAATAGAATAACCTATGGGTTGTCACAGTAATTTCTATACTATGATTTAGTCACATGAAATGATGTTCCATTTACGACGTGGTCGTACGAGAACATATTAATGGTCCACTAAAACTTGAATAAACGGTAGGTCGTGAGCACCAGGGTTGTGTTTGTTGCTAGCGGTGCTCGTGACAGTTAAGGACCGGTTCACGGATTACCCGTTGCGAAGCAATACTCGTGCTAACCACAAGCTAGTATGGGTAATGGTGGGAACCAAAGTGTAGTACGTTCAACCGGGGTCCACCATGGAGTGTTGTGGCTATGTCAATAAGACCACCATGGCTGTGTCAATAAGTCCATGTCTTGGGCGTTGGATCGTTTCCTTGACTCAGAACCCGATCAGTTCTGGCCGGAAATTGGTGGTCCAGCGGGTGGCTTCCTTGTTGTGCGGATTACATGGAGGTCCTATCACAATTCCTTTCCGAGATACCATGGTGGTATTGAGGGGCACAACGATGTGCTGTGGAGTTGTGTCTTGTGGGTAAATTGGTACACCTCTGGCCAGAGTAAAACTGTTCGAATAGCCGTGCCCACGGTTAAGGGCGGCCTAGCGATGTTTTCTATGATTAGTCCCACAATATCTAAAACTTCATGGGTGAACAATGGAACATGGGTAGCTCCAGGTTGGAGTGGTTGGGCCTATACCATTTTGGTGAGCGGTATAGTGTTGATTAATGTGGGTGCCATGGGCCCCGGGTACCTCATGACAAGCATATGGGCCACTCGGACAGAGGATGGGCCTAGCCTTGTAATTAGAGATATAGCTAGATTCGGCGGACTTCGCCTTGTATAGAAAGGAATATACAGTCCTAGTCGGGTGCGTTATATCTCTAAGGGGAGATCTCCTAGTGGTAATCCGATGGGGACTCCTACCTTGTAACCCTGTCCCCCAGTATATAAGGGGAGGCAGGGCGCCCCATGAGGGCAGGTGCACACAAGTTCATCAGAACTACCACCGTATATCCTCAAAGGAATACATATAAACTGGACGTAGGGTATTACCTCACATTGAGGGCCTGAACCAGTATAAAATCTCCTTGTGTTCCTTTGCAATCCACCGAGTTTCCATCCGCCGAGTAGCCCCATATATTTATTGCCGGTGTAAAACATCGACAATTAATACTGCTATTTAACTAATGTTTTATTACTCCCTCAAATGTTTTATTACTTGCTTTTATGCAAACTTGAGCCATATTATGCCATCCTTTGTTATCCCGTGCATTTGCATATTTGCTGTGTGGCTTGTGGAGTATGTCATATGCTCACCTTGCAATCAACAATCATCATTCAGAGGAGGACTACAGCGAAGAGGACTACGTGGAGGACTGAGAGGGAGCCCGGTCAAGTGCGTGGATTGGGAGTCGTCACGCTACTTTGTTATTTGTCCGTTGCTAGAACCTTATTGTTTTGAGAGGTACCATTCACCTCTGTAATAAATGATTACGCTATGTAAACAATTACTTTGATTATCAATTTTGTCATGTGTGCCTCGGTTGATTCCTGGACGAGGGTTTACACACAATAAAACTCCAGAATTTTGGATGGAAATTCTGGGCATGACACATACCCAGGTCTCGGGTGAGTCGGCCTTGCCTT
This sequence comes from Oryza meyeriana var. granulata, assembly GCA_003991445.1. Classification (NCBI taxonomy): domain Eukaryota; kingdom Viridiplantae; phylum Streptophyta; class Magnoliopsida; order Poales; family Poaceae; genus Oryza; species Oryza meyeriana. The sequence goes on along the minus strand of RYFJ01000374.1, from coordinate 78,442 downwards.
AGCTATCAGCTCCAGTGCCTCCTTAGGGGTCGTCTCCTCGGCAAACCCCTCCCCGATGGCTGTGACATCTGCCCTTGGGTAGATGGACTTGGTCATTGCTAAGGTCTGGGCCACGCCGGCAATAACACACTCATCCGAGTACCTCTTCAGGGCACTCGGTGCGTCTTTAAGGCGCTCCTCCAGTTGGAAGATTGTGCTGGAGCTGGTTCCCACAGGACGAGGATCTATCAGGTCAAGGAGCCCTTTCACGGACTCGCTAAGGGTTTCCCGTGACTCCTTGACTGCCCTGATCTCCTCTGCAAAAGCTTGGAACTGGACCTAGGAATTGGCTCTCGTAGCTACCCGGATTCACCGACAAGTAAACTTGTTAAGCAAAGCCGCATATGGAGTAATTAATGGATTGGCTAAGGTTATTGTCAGGGCGGAGACTCACTTTTGTAGTCGGCCTCCCACTTGGCTATGGCCTTCTCCAGTTCAACCTTTTCTTTCTCGAGCTTGGTATTGGCCGCTTTCAACTCGGCCTTCTCTTGCTCAAGCTCGGTTTTGGCCTCTGTCAGGGCGGCCTTATCCTTTTCAAGTTCGGCCCTGGCTCTCTCAGCCTCCTTCAGCTGCTCTCCTCCCTCCGTTCGGGCCTTCAACTCGGCTTCAAGGGCTGCATGACAGATTAGTTAAGAACTCAACGATGCAGTCAAGACACAACTGAGCAGTCGGGAATAACACAGCTGGAGAGATATATCAAGGATTTGGTCAGGAAGAAGGGTTCCAGAGGCTTACCTCTTATCGTCTTGGCTTGATCCCAATTTTCGCTCCTAAGTTTGGTGACGTTCCACCTAAGCCAAGATTCCCTCTCCTGGCTACGCCCTTCCACTTCAGTTTTCAAGGCCCGGAGTTTGTCCAATTCTTGGAGTTGGGGGCGATTCGGTTCAGCACCTCATGCATTTTTTCTGAGCGATCAACAACTTTCTGCTTGGGGATTAACAAGTCAGAGTAGAGTCGAGCATCAAAAAATACTACCAAAATTCCGGTACAATGGAAACCATACCCGAATCCCCTTGGACGCGGCGAGTGTGGCACGAGGCAAGGCTTCACATTCCCTTCCCGCTGCCACATCATCGACCTTGTAGGTTTGTGCAGTTCTGTCAGGCGCCGTCCACTGGAACGTCCTCGGGAACCTGCGCGGAGGGGCCTTGATCCTGGGGAGGTCAGGTCTCTCTGAAGGAAGCGACGACAATGACAACGACGACCACGACCAGGAAGGCGACGGACTCCTGGCTCCCGGCTCAGCGGCCTCTGTGGCCTCGGGGGCTGGCTCAGGTGCTGTGGCAACGCCTTCGACACCAAGCGCTGGCTCAGGAGCTACAGCGACGACTTCGGCGACGGGTGCCGGCTCAGGGGCTGGGGTGGTGGCTTCGATAACCACCCCCTGGTCAACCGGTGTCGGCGACCCTGTAGTCGGGACGGTCTCAGCCTCTACAGCTGGACCCGCCGCCAGCTCAGCAGGCGTACTCGCTGGCTCCGGACCGGCGGGGACAGGGTCAATAGTAGGGGCAGTCGGCGTGACTTCCTTAAGATTTATGTCGACCCACTTCTTACATGACAAGTCAAGCATCAATGCACAACAATGCTGAACATGATTTTCAGAAGACCCAGAATGGCCTACCTCTTGAAGAACTTGAGCTTTTGCCCGGGAGATCTAGAGGGCGGCACTGGAGGGCCACTGGCTGTTGGGCCTGAGGGTTCGGCAGTCGGCGGCAGCACCTCTGTCCTGGTCGGCCCCGTTCATGGTGTGGTCGGCTGGAGCACTTGGGTGCTCGGTGGCGCCGGGGTCGACCTTGTACTTGGCCGTGCTTGGGTTGGGCTCGATGTTGCTGAGCTCAACTGCACCGGTCCCGGTCTGGGACTTGACGGCCTGGGTGATGTGCCGGTGGGGTCCCTTATCCTTAAACTCCTGGCTGCAGCACTCGGCTTCATGACCTTCGCCTTGCCCTGATCTACAATGGGCTTCTTCCCCGCTCTCTTGGAGTTGGGCTGAGCAGCAGAAGGACTCCTCGGCCTCTTCTTCGACTTTGTGGCCGACAAAGGATGGGAGTCATCGTCAAACTCCTTGCACCACTACAGATAGTTTAATAACATACATCAAACAATGCTGGGCAATTGCGGACACGTGTTCACAGGCATTCATCACAGAAGAAGGACGAAGGTTACCTCGGGGCGGGGCCGACTGTGGTTATAAGCTGCGATGGTGCGTTTTGCGCCCTCGGTCTCGATTACCCCACTAGAGAAATAACCAAACAAGGTTTCAGTTACCTTCTGCTGGTCGGCCGACTCGTGGCTTTCTCGTTCAGGGTCATATTTCCCTTGGTAATCCCAGCTGAATGCGCTCCTCAGCTTCAGCGGCTACACGTGCCGGTTCAGAAAACGCCTGGCCACCCAGGGCCCGGTTAAGCTAGCTCGCTTGAATTTCACCAGTTTCTCCAGCAACTGATGCACTTGGCCCATCTCTTCGAAGGTTGGATCTGAAGACCAATTGGATGAGACCACTGGTGGCGAGCCGGTGAACGAAGGCAGGGAGGGTTCCAGATTAGAACAGTAGAACCACTCCTTATGCCAACCTTTCAAGGAGGATTTCAGGGGAAGATCAATATATGTTTTCTTCCTCTCACTTCTCAACTGAAGACCAGCCCCCCAATCATCTGAACATTATTCTTGGAGGGTTGGGGCTTAACATGGAACAAATGTCTGAAGAAGTTGAGGTGGGGTTCCACACCCAAGAAGAACTCGCAAAGAGTCACGAATATGGAGATTTAAAGGATTGAGTTGGGATTCAGATTCACCAACTCCAACCCGTAGAAGCCAAGGAGACAGCGGAAGAATGCAGAAGAGGGAAGGAACAAGCCCCGGTCAAAAAAAAGGCAAAGACGATAGTTTCGCTGGATTGGGGGTTTGGAACTGACTCACCCTTGGCCGGACGCCAGCGGATAACGTCCTGGCCTTGCAGCTTCAATTGACTCTCCAAGAGCTTCAGCTTCACCGAGCCGCAATCCGAAGTCTGCCAGGCATTCTCCGACGCACCCGCAAGGTTCGAAGCCCTTGGCATGGTTGGGGCGAAGAAATTTGGGGGAAATGCGATTGGGGGCTTGGAATTGACAAGAAGGATCGGAATCGCCCGAGTTCTAGTGAGGAACAGCAAGCAGCAGTGAACCCTAGCAAAGCGGGAGGCGAAATTTTGGCGCGGAGGCGGAAGATGAAACGATTGGTCGCTGTGGGGAAGATGAAGGAATCATTTCTCTCTCCCTCAGCCTTTATAGAGCCTGCAGCGACTAAATGGGCTTGGGCCTACACAGTTGAAGCTGGGCCACCCAAGATATGAGTTTCTACAGTAGCACGCTCATAATGGGCCGCTCGCGGGCTGTGTTAAAATCGCAGTGCTGGTGCTACCAAATGGAACCGATGAGGTAAACAGGTATGCTTCATGAAGGCCTAATTGCTAAACATATATGTTTGGGTATCTGTTTTATCCACCAGGTCTCGAGGATATATCCTTATAAGGATCACAAGATGGTCTTCTTCATTAAAATTAGGGATGCAGGTATCTTTCTCGAGTACACCTGACCACGTAATGGATTTATTTTCATAAAAGTGGTACTCGGCCTACATGCTTGGCCACCAGTTGCCATGAGCAACATTATTCCAGCCAACATGACGCTGAAGAGTCTAACTTCCGAGTAGTGCACTACTCGGGAGAGACTATAAATATCTTTTCCAGCTGACATGAAGCTGAAGAGTCCTATATACGAGTGGCATGCTACTCGGCAAGACTATAAATCATATTCCGGTTGACATGATACCGAAGAGTCTCATATACCAGTAGTACACTACTCGGGAAAGACTTCCAGGTTAAAGATCTTTGACTTTATGTTTAATTGTCTTCACAATTAAGCACAAAGTCGGGGGCTACACCAAATAGGTGCGCCTATTCGGCGCACACTATTCATACACCAACATGAAGCCCTTCATAGCCTCGTTGCCAGCTGACATGAAGCAAGACTCGGGAAGAAGAAGCACTTAGACAAGGAGTACTCGGGAGCAATGCACTCGAGCAATCTTCACCATGGAGGACGAGCACTCGGCATCAGCTGTGACTCAACTATGAAGGTCTCAGGGGCTACTGTGGAGGCCATGGGCCCCGGGTACCTTATCACAAGCATATGGGCCACTTGGATAGAGGATGGGCTGAGTCTTGTAGTTAGAGATATAGTACCACCTGGTAGATTTTGCCTTGTATAAAAAGGAATATACAATCTTAGCCGGGTAAGATGTATCTCTAAGAAGAAAAATCCCTTGGCCGTATCGGGCTGGGATTCCTACCTTGTACCCCTACCCCCTAGTATATAAGGGGAGGCAGGGCGCCCCCTGAGGGGAATAGAACAACACACGAGATCATTGATCCGCATACATCCTTAAAGGAATACCACCACAACTGGACATAGGGTATTACCTCTCATTGAGGGCCTGAACCAGTATAAAATCGCCTTGTGTTCCTTTGCAATCCACTGAGTTTCTCCTTGCCGAGTAGCCCTATAGTTATATTGCCGGTGTAAAACATCGACACTGATGAATCTCTATATGCCCTTAGGGAGCGCCCTGCCTCCCCTTATATACTAGGGGACAGGGTTACAAGGTAGGAGTCCCAGTCGGACTACGACCAAGGGATCTCCTCTTACAAATATGTCTTGCCCAACTAGGACTGTATATTCCTTATCGTACAAGACAAAGTCTGCCGAACTCTATTATATCCCTAATTACAAGGCCAGGCCCATCCTTTATCCGAGTGGCCCATATGCTTATCATGATGTACCCGGGGCCCATGGCCTCCACAGTTTCAAGCTCACCAGGGGCAGCACTAGAGGCCATGGGTGATGCTAGGGCATCAGGGTGGACCTTCCACCATGATCGTCCGCCAGCAACATCCGTTCCACCCAGGGCACTTCGAAGGCAACAGCAGCAACAGCGGGCAGCACAACCGTCATTCCGCTCCGCGCCCACCAATGGTGCCAGCGTAGCAGAGTCAGTCGCGGAAAGACAGCAGGGGCAAGACCCTCATCTGCTTCAACTGCAATGAACCTGGCCACTTCGCCGACAAGTGCTCGAAGCCGAAGCGCATGGGACCTAGGTTTTAGCTCCCCAGAACCCCAATGCCAACCAGCAGATGATAAAGGGGCATGTTAACCATGTCTCCACTGAAGAGGCACAGGCCGCACCGGAAGTGGTACTAGGTACGTTCCTCGTAAACTCAATACCTACAACAATACGTTTTGATTTTGGTGCTATGCATTCATTCATATCCAATAAATTTGTGGGGACACATAGGATAAAAGTAGTGGAACTTAAGATCCCCAAGCGGGTTCACACCCTAGGGAACCACATGGCCACAACTCACTATAGCCTTGTGGAGGCCATGGGCCCCGGGTACCTCATCACAAGCATATGGGCCACTCGGATAGAGGATGGGCCTAGCCTCGTAATTAGAGATATGATAGAACCCGGCAGACTTTGCCTTGTACGATAAGGAATATACATTGCTAGTCAGGTAGGTTATATCTCTAAGAGGAGATCCCTTGGCCGTAATCCGGCTGGGACTCCTACCTTGTACCCCTGTCCCCTAGTATATAAGGGGAGGTAGGGTGCCCCCTGAGGGCATGAGCTCATAGAAGCAAACATACATCCTCAAAGGAATAACACCACAACTGGACGTAGGGTATTACCTCACATCGAGGGCCTGAACCAGTATAAACTCCCCGTGTTCCTTTGCAGTCCACCGAGTTTTGATCCGACGGGTAGCCCTATAATCATATTGCCGGTATAAAACATCGACAGTTGGCGCGCCAGGTAGGGGTATCGGCGAGATCTACATCTACAAGCTCGATGGATCCAACAACCGGAGTCGACGGCGGCAAATTCTCCCCCGTTGATACAATCTCATTCGAAAGCCTCGACTTCGTCGCCGACATATTCGGCAATCTCACCTTGGCTGACGCGGACCTGATCTAACCGGCCGAGGAACTAGCCAACTCCACGCCAGCCGGCCCACAAGACGCAGCAGCCACCTCCGTCGATCTGCTATGGCGATCAACCACCTGTCCGGGTCTCGGGACAACTCTCTCCTTCGGTGTCTGACTCACGCTTGGACTTGAGCCAGCCCGGGTCGGGCTAGGAAGGGGAGAGATCATCAACCTCCCATGCAGACTCAGCGATGCGGTGAATCTACATCCCACGCGGCAGACCCGATCTCCTACGCTTCAGTTTGGACATGGCCCAGAGCCGTTGCAGATTGGATCTAGGGAGGTCGGAGTCATTCTTACTCCGATCAACTACTCGGATTCCAACTCCAAGTCGGACAGCGGTTTGAACACTAGTTCGGACACCAGTCTGGCGAGTTTCCTTCTGCCTCGAGAGATCTTCATGGCTTCAACCCCTCCACCGGAGGTGCGCCGACTACAAGAGGAGCAACAAGAGGAGGCACGCCGACTACGGCAACAGGAGGAGGCCGATCGCGAGGCTCGCAACAACGAGCTACGCAGGGCTGGACGAACCGCTCAGCAACAGATCCTCCAGACCAAAGTCGGCGACCACGACGTCTTTGTCACGCCACAACAGAACGTCGTGGCCACTGCAACCCTGCTGGACACACTCCAGTTTGGGCCTGATCATCTGGCCACCTCGACTATAGCAAGGATAAAAGCCATGATCACTGCTGCTGCATGCCAGCAGCGCCAACAGTCGGGTGATACCCTCATACCGACCAGCCGGTCGGCTTTCCCAATGGCAGTCCCATCTACCTCAAAGCGACGCCGAGCAGCCGGCTCTAGTCGGCTACACACGGAGTCACGCCAAACGTTACTCGGCAACCCCAACAACAACCGGTGGCGTCAAAGCGACCGTCGGGACAATCAGGATCTCTGAGGCCAACTACGGCGTGACCTTCGGCAGGACATCAATGCTCGGTGCTGCGAATGAGAGGAAGATGAGCGACGCCGACTGGAAGACGAGAACGAGCGCCACGGCCTCCACCACGAGCGATTTCGTCACCGTATTCAGAGTTGGAGCCCTCATGAAGATGAAGGAGTGCCGGCCTTCACCGAGGAGCTACAACAGGTCGACTGGCCGTTGGGTTTCAAGCCTACAGACCTTGAAAAATACAACGGCAAGACGAATCTCGAGTCCTGGCTCACGGTCTACACTCTGGCAATCCGAGTAGCCGGAGGTGATCACAAGGCCATGGCTAACTACCTCCCAGTCACTTTAGCCGACTCAGCCAGGACATGGCTAACAGAACTTCCTAAGAGATCAATCGGCTCCTGGGGAGAACTCCGGGAACGCTTCATTGCCAACTTCTAGGGAACATACGAGAGGCCATCTTCCGAGCATGATCTGTATTAGTTGCATCAAAGAAAGAACGAGTCTCTTCGTGACTTCATCAAGAGGTTCTCTGAGAAGAAGAATTCTATCCTGAAGATCAAGGACGAGGTCGTCATCGCCGCCTTTTGAAAAGGAGTCAAAGACACATCGTTCATTGCTAAATTCACTCGAAAGCCTCCCAACTCTGTCAAGGCTCTATTCGACATGGCAAACAAGTACGCCGACTCGGCCCACGCTGTCGCTGAGACCATCAATGACGAAAAGGCCCCTTGATAGAGGCCACTCAGATAGAGGATGGGCCTAGCCTCGTAATTAGAGATATGATAGAACCCGATAGACTTTGCCTTGTACGATAAGGAATATACAGTCCTAGTCGGGTAAGTTATGTCGATGTTTTACACTGGTAATATAATTATAGGGCTACTCAGCGAGGGGAAACTTGGTGGATTGCAAAGGAACACAGGGAGATTTTATACTGGTTCAGGCCCTCGATGTGAGGTAATACCCTACGTCCAGTTTGGGGTGTATTCCTTTGAGGAATTATGGTGGCGATTCTGATGAACCGTATGAACCTGCCCTTGAGGGGCGCCCTGCGTCCCCTTATATACTAGGGGACAGGGTTACAAGGTAGGAGTCCCAACCGGATTACGGCCAAGGGATCTCCTCTTAAAGTTATAACGCACCCAACTAGGACTGTGTTTTCCTTATCGTACAAGTCAAAGTCTGCTAGGGATTACTATATCTCTAATTACAAGGCCAGGCCCATCCTCTATCTGAGTGGCCCATATGCTTGTCATGAGGTACCCAGGGCCCATGGCACCCACAGTAGCCCCTGAGACCTTCATAGTTGAGTCACTGCTGATGCCGAGTGCTCATCCTTCACGGTGAAGTCTTCCCAAGTGCATTGCTCCCGAGTACTCTTTGTCCGAGTGCGTCTTCTTCCCGAGTCCTGCTTCATGTCAACTGGCAGCGAGGCTATGAAGGACTTCATGTAGATGTATGAATAGTGTGCGCTGAATAGGCGCACCTATTAGGTGTAGCCCCCGACTTTGTGCTTAATTGTGAAGACAATTAAACATAAATTCAAAGAACTTTAACCTTGTAGTTTGTACCGAGTAGTGTACTACTGGTAATATGAAGTTCTTCGGTATCATATCAACCGGAATGAGTTTATAGTCTTTCCCGAGTAGTATACTACCGGTATATGAGACTCATCGGCGTCATATCGGCCGGAATGATTGTTTATAGTCTTGCCGAGTGGCATGCCACTCGTATATGGGACTCTTCAGCTTCATGTCAGCTGGAAAAGGGTGTTTATAGTCTTTCCCGAGTGGCGTCCTACTCGAAAGTTAGACTCCTCAGCATCATGTCAGCTAGAAAGAATATTTATAGTCTCTCCCGAGTAGTGCGCTACTCGAAAGTTAGACTCTTTAGCGTCATGTCGGCTGGATTAATGTTGCTCATGCAACAGGTGGCCAAGCATGTAGGCCGAGTACCACTTTATGAAAATAAATCCATCACGTGGTCAGGTGTACTCGAGAAAGATACCTGCATCTTCAATTTTAATGAAGACCAGCTTGTGATCCTTATAAGGATATATCCTCGATACCTGGTGGATAATACAGATACCCGAACACATGTGCTCGGCAGTTAGGCTCCCATGAAGCATATCTGTTTACCTCATCGGTTCTCATTGGTAGCACCAGCACTGTGATTTTAACACAGCCCGCAAGCAGCCCACATTGAGCGTGCTACTGTAGAAACTCATATCTTGGTGGCCCATTACCAAATAAGCCGGCCTAAACCGACCCACCCAATGTAGGCTCTATAAAATCACCATCCCTCGCATGTCAGGATGAGTTTTTTGGTGTCGATAACCGCAATCATCCAGAGAAATCCTTATTCGCAAGCCTTTCCGACTTATGTTCTGGATGCAACCTGGTTGCCACAGAAGCCTGAGTAGGTATATTGCAGGATCTGCTTGCCCTCCTCAGGTGTGATGTGGTGCATGAGAACTCCGGATGTGCTTTGACGACGTAAATCTTCTCTGACTTTGGTAAAGCCGAATAAGGTACCCGAACCTTGCGTTAACACATGGTTCGGCTGGTGACCCTCATGGGGCGTACCATATCCAACAGAGTTATAGCCAAATAAGGTACCCGAACCTTGCTTTAGCATAGGATTCGGCTGGTGACCCTCATGGGTCATACCCGATCTGACAGAGTTGTGACCAAATAAGGTACCCGAACCTAGCATTAGCATAGGATTCGGCTGGCGACCTTCATGGGGCGTACCCTACTTAGCCGAGTAGTACACGAGCTCCGACTGGTGCCGGAGGTCGATTATATTAGTCGAATAAGGTACCCGAACCTTACATTTGCATAGGATTCGGCTAGCGACCCTCATGGGGCGTACCCAACTCAGCGGAGTTGTGACCGAATAAGGTACCCGAACATAGCGTTAGCGTAGGATTCGGCTAGCGACCCTCATGGGGCGTACCCTACCCATCCAAGTGGTAACCAAGCTTCGACTGGCCCTGGAGATCAGTTATTAGCCCCTATGGAGCGTAGCCGGGGAAGATGACGTCCCGACTAGCGTAAGCACTCAGTCAATAGCCCTCATGGAGCATTCCGAGTGATTCTTGGCAGACTTGTCAAGCCCCTGAGCGTAGGAGATAGGCTCGTAGCCCCGAGTTCGTATCACACGTATTTGGAGCCGGCCCTGCACTATAAAGATATCGGATGAGTAGCATCTAATGATGAAAACAATCACCCGAGTAAAATATATTTTACAATATATGTAAATACATGTTCTTCCTCTTATTGATATTAATTTCTCCGAGTAGTTGACCCCTTACGTTTAAGCACTCTGCCCGACTAGTCATAGCCCCCTAGCGTCGAGAGTTGGCTCATGGCTCTTTCCCAGACACGTGTTTTGGGTGACTTGAGTTTGTCTTTCATGGAGCAAAGTTTCATGGATCAGGATTTATGCTACTCGAATACTTTTGCAATCATTTAAGAGAAAAAATAGAAAAAAAATACAACTTGTACACCTATTAGGTGTAAGCGGCTGTGGCATTGGCGAGGCCAAGTGAAGAAATATTTATCAAGAAGCGACTTAGCTGTTCGGTATGTTGGAGTGGGGATGCCATCCTTGTGTTTGGGCTTTTGAGCTCCCGAGTATGTCACTTGTTGTTCTGATAATCTTCAGTTGTTGAAGGTCGAAGACGGTTGTGACCGATTGCCACAATGAAGCCGTCTGACTTGTGTTTGCGACTCCCAACTTTAGTTGGGACCGCGTCGTCGGTGCCCTCCCACTTCTTTTGTCAGGGTGCCTTCTTGTCATCGAGGGCCTCAGCAACAGTGTCGGCCGAGTCGGCGTACTTGTTCGCCATGTCGAATAAAGCCTTGACAAAGTTAGGAGGCTTCCGAGTGAATTTGGCGATGAACGAGGTGTCTTTGACTCATTTTCGAAAGGCGGCAATGACAACCTCGTCCTTGATCTTCGGGATTGAATTCTTCTTTTCAGAGAACCTCTTGATGAAGTCACGAAGAGACTCGTTCTTTCTTTGATGCAACTGATATAAGTCGTACTCGGAAGATGGCCTCTCGTATGTTCCCTGGAAGTTGGCGATGAAGCGTTCCTGGAGTTTTCCCCAGGAGCCGATTGATTGCTTGGGAAGTCTCGTTAGCCATGTCCTTGCCGAGTCGGCTAAAGCGACTGGGAGGTAGTTAGACATGACTTTATGATTTCCTCCAGCTGCTCGGATTGCCAGAGTGTAGACCATGAGCCAAGACTCGGGATTGGTCTTGCCATCGTATTTTTCGATGCCTGTAGGCTTGAAACCCGACGGCCAGTCGACCTGTTGTAGCTCCTGGGTGATGGCCGGTAGTCCTTCATCTTTATGAGGGCTTCGGCTCTGCGTACGATGGCAAAACCGCTCGTGGTGGAGGCCAACGCGCTCGTTCTCATCTTTCGATCGGCGTTGCTTGTCTTCCTCTCGTTCATGGCACCAAGCATTGATGTCCTGCCGAAGGTCATGCCGTAGTTCGACGGTCGCTTCGACGCTGTCGGTTGTTGTTGGGGTTGCCGAGTGACGTTTGGCGTGACTCCATATGCTGCCGACTAGAGCTGGCCGCTCGGCGTCACTTTGAGGTGGACGAGACTGCCATTGGGGATGCCGACTGGTTGGTTGGTATGAGGGTATTGCCCGACTGTTGGTGCTGCTGACATGCAACAGCTATAAGCATAGCTTTTATCCTTGCGATCGTCAGAGTGGCCTGGTGATCAAGCCCGAACTGGAGTGTATCCAGTAGAGTTGCAGCGGCCACGATGTTTCGTTGAGGAGTAATGAAGACGTCGTGGTCGCTGACTCGGGTTTGGAGGATTTGTTGCTGGGTGGTTCACCCAGCCCTGCTAGATTGTCGTTGCAGGCATGTAGGCATCTTGCTTCTTCCTCCTATTGTTCTCGCAATCGGCAGGCCTCCTCCTCTTGTTGCTCGTGTAGTCAGCGTGATTCCTAAGTAGGAGTAGAGCCTTTAGATGCCATGAAGATTTCTCGTGGCGGAGAGAAGCTTGCCGAGCTGCTGTCCGACTTAGAGTCGGAGTCCGACTGAGAGTCGGAATCCGACTGAGAGTCTAAGTCAGAATAATTGATGGGGGCGATTATAACTCCGACCTCCCTAGATTCGATCTCGAGCGGTTCTGGGCCGTATCCGAGTCGAACTCCAGAGGATTGGGTTTGCCACGTCGGATGTTGTTCGAAGATATCCGCGGCGTTGCCGAGTCCGAACGGGAGATTGACAATCTCCTCCTTCCTTAGCCCGATCTCGGCCGGCTCGAGACCGAGTCCGATTCGAACACTGAAAGGAAGAGTTGTCCCAAGACCCGGGCAAGTGGAAGATTGCCGCAGCAAGTCGATGATGGTCGCTGCAGCATCGTGTGGACCGACTAGCACGGAGTCGGCTGATTCCTCGGCCGGTTGGATCTGGTCTGTGTCGGCCAAGGTGAGATTGCCGAACATGTCGGCGACGAAGTCGAGGCTTCCGAATGAGATTGTATCTCTGGGGGAGAATTTGCCGTTGTTGACTCCAGTTGCTGGATCCATCAAGCTTGTAGATGTAGATCTCACCGAAGCCCCTACCTGGCGTGCCAACTGTCGATGTTTTACACCGGCAATATAATTATAGGGCTACTCAGCGAGGGGAAACTTGGTGGATTGCAAAGGAACACAGGGAGATTTTATACTGGTTCAGACCCTCGATGTGAGGTAGTACCCTACGTCCAGTTTGGGGTGTATTCCTTTGAGAAATTATGGTGGCGATTCTGATGAACCGTGTGAACCTGCCCTCGAGGGGCGCCCTGCCTCCCCTTATATACTAGGGGACAGGGTTACAAGGTAGGAGTCCCAACCGGATTACGGCTAAGGGATCTCCTCTTAGAGATATAACGCACCCAACTAGGACTGTGTTTTCCTTATCATACAAGGCAAAGTCTGCTAGGGATTACTATATCTCTAATTACAAGGCCAGGCCCGTCCTCTATCCAAGTGGCCCATATGCTTGTCATGAGGTACCCGGGGCCCATGGCACCCATAGGTTATATCTCTCAGAGGAGATCCCTTGGTCGTAATCCGGCTGGGACTCCTACCTTGTACCCCTATCTCCCAGTATAAAAGGGGAGGCAGGGCGCCCCCTGAGGGCACGAGCTCATAGAAGCAAACACACATCCTCAAAGGAATAACACCACAACTGGACGTAGGGTATTACCTCACATCGAGGGCCTAAACCAGTATAAACTCCCCGTGTTCTTTGCAGTCCACCGAGTTTCGATCCGACGAGTAGCCCTATAATCATATTGCTAATGTAAAACATCGACAAGCCCTTCAGTGAGTCTAGAAATCCAAGGATCACCCTTTCTAGCCAATCTCATCCTCCTAGAATCCAAAGACCTAGATGTCATCCTAGGGATGGATTGGTTGACCCGACACAAAGGAGTGATCAACTGCGCCGACCGCACCGTTACAGTGACCAGTTCGGAAGGAAAGGCAGTTATCTTCAAATCGCCAGTGCCCAGAGACTGGAAGCAGGCTTGAATCAGGTTGCAGTAGAGCAACAGTCGGAAGGTGGGAAGAAGCCAGAGTGGAAAATAGAGGAAATTCCGATAGTGAGGGAATACCCGGATGTGTTCCCGGAAGATCTACCAGGGATGCCACCAGAAAGGGAAATCGAGTTTAGAATCGATTTGGCACCAGGAACAGCGCCAATATACAAAAGACCGTATAGAATGGCACCGAACAAGATGGCAGAAGTCAAGAAACAAGTCGACGACCTGCTACAGAAGGGTTATATCTGACCAAGCACATTGCCTTGGGGTGCACCAGCCATCTTCGTGGAAAAGAAAGACAAAACAAAGAGGATGTGCGTGGACTATCACGCACAAAATGACGTCACCATCAAGAACAAGTATCCCTTGCCAAGGATTGATGATCTTTTCGATCAATTAGAGGGTGCCACCGTCTTCTCCAAGATAGACCTGCGATTAGGCTTTCATCAGCTGAGGATCCGAGAGGAGGATATCCCGAAAATGGCCTTCACTACTCGGTATGGGTTGTACGGGTGCACTGTTATGTCCTTCGGACTGACAAATGCACCGGCCTTCTTCATGAATCTGATGAACAAGGTGTTCATGGAGTTTCTGGACCAATTTGTGGTGGTTTTCATCGACGATATCCTAATCTACTTGAAATCAACAGAAGAGCATGAGCAACATCTCCGTTTGGTTCTCGAGAAGTTGAGAGAGCACCAGTTATGCACCAAGTTTAGCAAATACGACTTCTGGCTAAGAGAAGTGTAGTTCCTCGGGCACATCATCACCGCCCAGGGAGTTGCTGTGGATCTGACGAACGTGGAGTCTATTACCAATTGGAAACGGCCCAAAACAGTGACACAAGTGCGGAGTTTTCTCGGACTTGCAGGCTATTACCGCCGGTTCATCGAGAACCTCTCAAGGATTGCAAGACCCATGACACAATTATTGAAGAAAGATGTGAAGTTTGTTTGGACAACCGAGTGCAACTGCAACTTTGAAGAACTCAAAAGGAAGTTAGTTTCGGCACCGGTCCTGATCTTGCCAGATCCCAAGACTTCCAGGTGTACTGTGATGCATCTCGCCAAGGGCTAGGATGCGTGTTGATGCAAGAAGGCAAAATGGTAGTCTATGCATCTGTTGACGCCAAAAATCGCCGGGATCTGGTTCGGCGTCGGGTTGACACGCGAAGGCCTGGGAGATTTGCTTTACTCCAGTGCAGGTCCTAAAATGTCGAGGTTCGTAGGCGTGCCAGTCAATTTGACCCTGTAATTGACAAGGAGGAAAATGTTAGATTAATGAGCCAATCGGCTGGAAGCCGATCTAGACTCGTTTCATCAGCCGATGGCCGATAAGCACTGTAGCACTTATACATCGACTAGAAACCGATGACGGCAGGAGCAATAGCATAATAATAAACAAGTATCGCGCTAGCCGATCATCGAAAGGATATTCAAAAACCGGCTATGAACTTGGTAAAATAAACAGGTAGAATGCATAAGTAAATAGATCAAATAAACTCTAGCCGATCATAGTTTAGTGTTACTGGTATTGTCGTGAAATTACGCCCATGCTCGGGCCCTTGCTTATATCGGTTCCCGGGGTCTTCATCCGCTGTCCGGGCTCGTATCTGGGTCCTTACCTAAGCTCGTGCCCGGGACCTCGCCTGGGGTCGTGCCCGGGAACCTGCTTGTACTTGCACTTGGATCGGCAGAATAAACCAATCGGCTAGCCTTTAGCCGATCGTAACAATAATACAGGCAAGAATATGTAATAAGGTATGCAATGACATAAATGATAGACAATTGATGAGCTAACCGACTATCGAACAGAGCATATGAATAAAAGGGCTAGAAACCGATTATAAAGCAAAACAATGAATAAATGTAGTTGGCTTTAACAGATAACTTATCGGCTAAGCACTCCGATAACAACATTGCACAACACCCATCGGCTCATCAAGAGTAAAGCTATTATCGTCAGTCTAGTAGATCGGACCTAACCGTTGTAGCACAGACCGATGATGATAACGATGCCTCAATGGACCGATAGATATAATGCGATCGTGATGAAAATAACTTACCGGCTATACACCCCGATAAGACGCCTGCGTGTAAAGCATCGATTTAGCAGGATCGGTTTATCGCTAGTAGTTTAGTAGGTCGGACCTAACCGATGCAGCACAAACTGATGATAAACCGCTCCCAGTAAGCCGATACAATCTACGCACGCGTGATGTGATATACCTAATCAATCTATGAGATCAAACTGAACTGATGCAGCCATAGATAAAATAAATATATCGTGGTAAGCCGACTACCATAAACCGACTAGAATATCGGACCTAACCGAGGAAGTCCTAGCCGATAGGTAGCCGGGGTGACGAGACTTACCCTCTCGCTGGAGTTCGGACCTAACCGATGCAGCCCGGCTTGAGAAGCAGAATCCCGTCGAAGGGGTGGCGATGCGCCGAAGTTTGTATTGATCGTTGTGATGATTTACAAGGTGCCCGGGCGTACGTATTTATACCCCGAGTTACATGAGTCCTTATAGGACACGATACATGATTTCCTATCCATAACAGAAAAATGCTAACTAATCCTGACCGGACACGAGGTCAGGTTCCCTAAAGATAAACACCTGCCTAATTAACAAGTACAGTAAATAACTGTCAAGTAACGGTCTTCACGGCCCCTTCCCGATTCCGGCCTCTTCTTCGTCAGTTAACTGCAATCTCTCCTTTGACCGAATCTGACATAGGGCCCTACCAAATTTTGGCGTTAACACATGCCCCTCAATTTCGGAGTTCTCCTATAGGACTTCGAAATTCTTTCATTTTGGGCCTTCAGATCTCTTCCAAACCAAGGCGGCCCAAGATAGCCCACTTGCCATAATTGTTCGAAACAGTGCCAACGGCCTCGATTCCCGCTCGGCTGTCACATCTTTATAAAAACGCTTCGTCTCCTTGCTTCTTTTACGCTTTCACATCACCAGAGCACCACCGCTTCATCTTCCAAATCTTCGCCAAGCTCTAGCAAATCCAGACGAATCGTCGCAACCTCCTTCTCTAGCCGTTGATCCTCGCATCTTCTCCCACTCCCGCAATGGCATCAGCATCTGCAGTTCCTGAGGTAATCTTCTCACCCGATTATTTCCCCCCAATCTGCAACCTAGACGAACCCGATCTACCCCGTTTCTCATCTGTTCTTCGCCGTGTTCTTGTTTACTGTAGCATCTTAGAGACCAGATCTTGATCCTAGCCGCCGATTACCCCAATTTTTTCTATCATGGCCCCATGGGTAGCGAAGACCCCACCAATTTCATCAGCGCCGAGACCCAGCGTATTCCCTTCAAGAACTCGGCCATGCGAATCAATGACTGGACCAACAGCTTCAGGTCATGGCCGAGCAAACTGTCTGGATGGAGAGATTGGTACCTCAGGGTGTCGGCTGCAAAGAGAACCTACTGGGAAGAATCTCACATCGGCCACTGCATCAATCTTTCTCTGGCCGATATGGAGAGAAATGAATCTCTGCTTGCATCCGCCTCATACTTCTGGTCCGATGCTCTCAATACCTTCCTTTTCGGGCACGGGCCTATGACCCCCACCTTGCTGGATGTGACCATGCTCACCTGTCTCGACATAACGAGCTACATCGACCCCTTCAGGCTTCGCTTCAAACCCGCTCATCGGCTCCAAGCAAAGAATATCAGCGGCTGGTCCAGGTACATATCTCTTCACAACAAGGGGACTGGATCGGTTGATGACCGGGAACATGTTGCTTTTCTGAACTTATGGCTGGAGCGATTTGTTTTTGGTGGCGCAACCCTTGGTCCGACGGTCAACATGCAATGTTTGGCAGAATGCTTGGCTGGTTGGAAACAGATCCCCTTGGGGCAATTTCTCCTTGGTGCCTCCTATCACCTGCTTCATCAAGTGGCAACTAAGTTATCAGCCGGCCAGCCCGTCGGTCACATAGGGGTCCTTGGTGGTTTGTCCAGCTCTGGCTCAATATCTATACCTCCAAGGCTGTCCCTGGGACTTCTCTCTCCGATCAATCCTTTCCGGCCGATTACACAGAAGACCAAGATCCTGTTCTCCGCCGATGCACCTCTATGGGTGAAGCTGCATCGGCCCTCTCTGGCGGCAAGATAACCCCCGCTGAACTTAGTCAGTGGTTCAAGGGATTTTACTATGGTTTCACCAGGGAGGCCACTCTCTGGTTTGCATATAATGACGCATCATCATTCGAGATGCCTTCTAACTTTGACCCACTCAAAGCTCTGGATAATGACGAGTCCAAGGCCATCTTCCTATCGGCCATCACCCCTCGTCTGCTGCCAACTGGCTTCTCTCTGGGCCGATCGCAGCCTTCATATGAGTTTTATCATCCATCGGTCAGTTCCCGTCAATTTGGTCTTGGTCAGCTCCTAATCGGCCTGTTCTTTATCGGCAAACTTCAGGCTCGGGGCAATGTCAGCAATGCCCTGGAATATGACCGGATGCGGAATTTGACAGATTCCCTTCTTCTAGGCGCCGCCACCGAGATATATATCTGCACTGCCAACACCAAGCTTTTCGTCCGATGGTGGTCAGAATGGAAAAAACATCTATTCAGCCTAGCAGTCACCTGCTATTGTTCTCGCCTTGACACTGAGTACGTCGAATCTGATGAAGAGGTAACACCCGCAAGCCTTAACCATCGCTCCCAATCATTATCTAACTCTTATTTTGCAGGCTGCCAGCGTCGAGCCCCCAAGAACAAGCAACAGCGGTCGGCCGATCCAGTATCAACCTCCATCGGCCACCCCAAACTTAGGGCTCGACGCTCCACCTCCATCGGCTCTCCTCAAGGCGCCCCGGCCGATGGGACAAAAGCGGAAGAAGTTAGCACAACGCCCCTCCCTGAAGAAGCAGAAAACCGATGCCGATGCCGTTGCCCCGACGTCACCTCCTTCTCAAACAACATCGGCTCTCTCATCTCCTCAGGTATGCGCCAAGTCTCATTATTATTATTACCCGCTTCTTTATTTATTTCACCAAGTTCTTGTTCAGCTCGCATCATCGGTTCCAGAACTCCAACCTTCTTCTGCCATTCCTCCAAGCACTGAGCCGATGGCTTCCTCTGCTGCTCCACCGTCGGCACCAAATCCTCCAGTTGTCGACGAGACCGCCCTTATTCCATCGGCTGATATTGGCCCTTCTGAAGAACAACCTATTCATCTCCCTGAAACCGATATCACCCGAGCTGCCGACGTCCTTCCTCAGGTAATCTCTTCATGTCCATATTTCGCTTTTAACTCTCCACTGATCCTTTTACCGATGTCAATTTTGCAGTCCTTGGCCGATTTGTTTTCCTTTGACATCGGCCAGTATTTGGAAGTAGAAGAGGAAACAGCCACCAGTGCAGCAACCAAACCGTCGTTCCCAGCCGATGTGCGCGATTATTTGATGAGCATCAACAATCGGCTGGAAAACCCAATTCATGCGCTAGTGGAAGACTGTGGGTCAATCCGGGCAAGATTTGCAGAAATCGAACATCATCTGCCCGAAGAACTCGTCGACGCTTTAACCCCTACAGCATACCTGGAGTCTCATAGGTTTAAACTCATCAAGCTTAGACAGCGCATAGCCGATCGTGCTAACCAACAGAAGACATCCCAAAACATCCAAGCCGATCGGCTGTTAGCTCAAGCCGAGAAGAAAAAACTTGATGATATGACCACTGCCCCCCAAGAGCTCCAACCTAAGCTAGATCAATTGAAGAAGAGGGAAGCCGACTTGCTGGTAGAACTTGAAAAAGTTCGTAAGGATCTTGAAGCCATAGAATCTGTGACGCCTCCCCGACTAGGTGGAAGGCCACCATGTGCATACGGCACCCGATCCCAGGATCAGTAGTCGGGTACGCACAACAATGATACAACTCAGAGTTACAATAAATACATAACAGAGTACACATATAAATACAAGGAGATTCATCCAGGACAAACCCGGGATGGGCAAAAATAAACAACAGGTAAACTATCGAAAACAGCAAAGCAGGGCGGAAGCTGGACAAAAACTACACCACAGGCTCGGTTGGGAACTAGACTCGAAACCTTCAGAAGTCTTCGTAGTCGGCCTGGTCTTGGAGGAACTCGGTAGCAGTCGGATCTTCGTCTTCCTCTCCAAAACCTACTATACATATATATGAACAAGGTGAGTACTTTCGTACTCAGCAAGCCGGAAATAATGCCATGTCGGTCAGACAAAAAGGGCTAAGGGTTTCATTTGCGAAAAACTGCCTTTATAAACTCTTTTCTTTGCAAACACTAGTGAGTTCCAAATTTTAGTTGTCGGACAGAGGCTCACGCCTCGATCCATTCCGCAAGTTGCTTTTCAACAACTCGCCACTTAATGAATCAAGCATAATCATACATGTTCTTATCATATTTTACTTCGCATTTGCTAGTCCTGTATCTCCCGAGTAGCTACAACCACTCGTTGACCCTGAGACTCGGCTACAACCAAATCTCAGCTGTGGCACTTAATGCCCGCTACGCTGGCTACAACCAGCTAGCTAAACCGCCGCCCTGGCTACAACCCGGGGGCTCGAACATTGCTGCCCTGGCTACAACCCGGGAGCATGTTCATGGCACTTAATGCCCGCTACGCTGGCTACAACCAGCTAGCTAAAGTGGCTTCCCTGGCTACAACCCGGGAGCACAACTTGATCAACTTGCTGCCCTGGCTACAACCCGGGAGCTTGATCAATCAGTCTTCTGGCTACAACCCGAAGACATCTGTACAACTGCCGCCCTGGCTACAACCCGGGGGCTTAAGTTCGCTGCCCTGGCTACAACCCGGGAGCTTGATCTTCATCCTGTTTACTTTTCATTCACTTGATTATGGTGCTTAACACCCCGGATCACACAGATCCGTTTCTGGCCACACAGGCCTTCCATTTGCTCACTCGGCAAACTCTGGTCACGGTTCCCTTTCCATCAAACACTTTCACAAATCACTGGCAAACAAATCTACGCTATGGGAATCACCTTGCATCGCCCTTAACCGTGGGCACGGCTGTTCGAACAGTTCTGCTAATCTCTGCAGAGGGTGTGCGCTTTACCCATCCGACACGAAATTTACACCGAGTACTGGCCTGTACCCAGAAATTCGTGACAAGGCCATTTCCAAAGCCAGTCTAGAGTCATCCAATGCCAGCCGAAAGATCCACACAGGATTCAGTGGTCGGCACTAAACTTCCCTAAACCTACTATTTACTCAGCTAGGGGCATCCCATAATACCCGTCTGGTCGCACTGTAAGATGCTCGGATGGAATCCCCAAAGGAAACGGTCCTTAATGATAATACATAGCCAAGCCACACAGGCACTGTCTCTGTATATCAAGATTTTCACAACTTTATTTGTTTCACAAACACGCCGATACACAGAGTACCGGGTTTTTCAATCAGTTTAGTAAAACCCAATGTTTTTCCCAACGACAAACAACGTTGCAGAGCTAAGCCATTCTACTCGGCATCGTATCCTCAGATAGGATGCTAGCGTGCCATTTCTGGGGCTCTCAAGGGAGAAATATACCAACATCCTACCAAATAAGTGCTACTACTGGGTAGGTCCATCGGTTTCGCTTGTAAACCGAGGCCAACAGTTTAAAAAGGTGTAAACTAAACATGCATATATTTTCCAAACAACATAGTTTTGCATATATGGGAACAATATGATCAAAGAGGCTTGCCTTGTTCCAAGGAGGGGTCTTCTTCGGTGAAGGCGGCTTCTGGATCGTCCACCGGTTCAGGCTCTGAACAAGCAGAAAGAAACACTGATAAGCAGGAGGGTTAAAACACCAAGAAAAGGATCAAGAAGTAGTCGGTTGCAGAGAAAGGTGGCAGTCGGCTGAACTAGGCTTGCGAACCAGGCGACAGAGCTCCAAAGCTTGAGAGGATGAAAACTTAGCAGAGCTGGAGCTGGCCGGTTTGCAAAACAAGGGAAAGAGGAGGCACGGTTGGCCATATATATAGCCGACGTGCAAGGTTGAGGCACGGTGGAGCTGGGCAATGGGTGGAGCAAGGAAGTCAAGATGAACTGACAGGGATATGACAGGGAGTGACCTTGGAGTCCAACTGGTCAGAGGAGTTGGCAGGCACTGTAGCTGCGATGAGACATTAAGGTCAAGGCTAGGACAGGTTGGAGAAATCTCACTGACAGGGCTTCGGACTGACCACTGGTCCAAGCGATGCTGCAGGTTATTGTCCATCGGTCCAAGCGGTGCTGAGGGCAGGTGAAGACTGGTTCTTCTCCACTTCGGTAGTCGGCGTCCAACGGGCGGGTGCAACTCGGGGGACAAGGAAACAACAGGTCTCAACAAGGTAGTCGGCCACTTCACAGTGCTTACTCGGCAGCAAGGAGGTCCGAGGAAAACAAAGGAAGGGGCAGGATACAAGGACTGAGTAGCAATCTACTCGGCTCAAGGGAGAAGGTAGTCGGCTGGCCCAGGAGAAAAACTGGGGCACAGCTGACAGGATAGGAAGGGAGCTCGGGAAAACGAACACTAGCGGGAAAAGAAAAATAGGTCGTTACAGAATCCTAGCTTATCGGCTTGCCACAAGCCATCCAAGACCAAGAGGCTAAGGTTGCAGCGACGGTGCGTCAAGTCATCCATCGGCGCAAGAACTTGAAGACCATCCCAGGCTCCGATGATGACGACATCCGTGCCATTAATGAAATTGATCAAATCCGTCTGCGCACAGTCGAAACTATTCAAAAATTCTTGTAACTTAACAATTGATGACTTCCTGAAATACGCTGGCTGTACTGTAACATGACTTGATCGGCCCTGCTGCCTGTCTCCTTCAATTGCCCCTTAGTATTATTTTTTTTATTTGACCTAAAGGCGATACCAATCGATATCGGCTGTTTCTAGGCGATGCAAAACATCGGCTTTCCAGACTATTTTAGAAATCGGCTATACTCAACCGATTTAAGAATCGATCCACACGCTAGGGTAGTATTTCTTGAGATATTTTCCGTTAAGCGCTTTAGCAAACTCTGTCCCATCGAGATCTTCTAACACATAGGCATTACCAGGTACACAACGATTAATCCGATAGGGCCCTTCCCAATTAGACGACCATTTTCCAAACTTATTATCTCTAGACCCGATCGGCAAAATCAACTTCCACACAAGATCTCCCTCGGCAAACGACTTATTCACCACCTTTTTGTTGTAATGCCGAACTGCCTTAGCCTTATTTTCCTTGATACTTTCCAACGCCCTCAACCAATTCTGAGCTAAATCTTCAAGTTCATCTGTCATTAAGTTATAATAATCATCGGCCGTCAACTGATTCTGCAAAGAAATTCTCCTAGAACCGATGTTAGTCTCCCACGGTAAAATTGCCTCATGGCCATATACTAACTGATACGGCGGCACCCAAGTAGATCCATGACATGCCATCCGATAAGCCCATAGTGAATCGGCTAATGTAGTATGCCATCGCCGTGGCTGTTCATCAATTTTCCGCTTAATCAACTTGATCAAACTTTTGTTAGAAGCTTCTGCCTGCCCATTGGCCTAAGCATAATAAGGCGACGAATTTAATAGCTTGATTCCCATACTGGCAGCAAACTGTTGAAACTCATCAGACACAAAGATAGACCCCTGATCAATAGTTATCGTCTAAGGAATCCCAAACCGATAAATAATATGTTCCTTTACAAACTCGATTGCTTCCTTGGACGTAACTTTCTTCAAAGGAACCGCCTCTACCCACTTGGTAAAATAATCTGTTGCCGCCAATATGAACTTATGCCCTTTACTTGATGGAGGAAAAACCTGGCCGATCATATCAATTCCCCAACCTCTGAACGGCCATGGTTTGATGATAGGATTCATAGCCGATGCTGGTGCTCGCTGTATATTTCTAAATTTCTGACAATCTTGATACCCTTTATAATACCTAAAGCAATCCTCCAGCATTGTCGGCCAAAAATACCCTATTCTTCTCAGCAACCACTTCATCTTATGCGCCGATTGATGAGTCCCACAGACGCCTTCATGCACCTCACACATAACCACTTTGGCTTCCTCCAAATTCAGGCACCTAAGCAGAACTCCCTCAAAAGTCCGATAATACAACTCCCCATCAAGCAGCACATATTTAGTAGCTTTATACCGAATCTTCCTGGAAACCAATTGCGACGGATTTTGCAAGTAATCAACTAACTCCTGTCTCCAGTCATCAGCCTTGTTCTAGATATCAATATCGGCTATCTCAACCTCAACCTGCCTATTCAGCCGATACCCTGAAGCAATCTGTGCAAGATCATTAGCTTCTAAGTTCTGCTCCCTGGGAATATGATCTATTGATACTATCTTGAAATCTCTTAACAAATCTGTACACTCCTCATAATATGACCTCAAAACATCATCCCTACACTCATATTCTCCAGACAACTGCTTGATCACCAATAAAGAATCGCCAATTATTTCTACGACATCGGCTCCGATTTCCTTTAAAAGTTGAAGCCCCTTTAATACCGCCTCGTATTCTGCCTGATTGTTAGTCCGATAAGGTTTAATTGTAAAAGCAAACTCAAAACTTGCCCCCCGAGGCGATATAATAACCAAGCCGATACCAGATCCATGCTTGCAAACCGATCCATCAAAAACCAAAGTCCATGGGATCGGCTCCACATAACCCTCATAAGACCCTCTGTGTTGCACAATGAAATCGGCCACTGCTTGTCCCTTAATTGCTTTAGCCGATTCATATCTTAAGTCGAACTCCGTCAAAGCAAAAACCCACTTGCCAACTCGCCCTTTCAAGACTGGAGCCGACAACATATATTTGACCACATCGGCCTGGCAAACCACTGTACACTCAGCCGATAGGATGTAATGCCTTAGCTTCGTACACGAGAAATATAAACACAGGCATAATTTCTCCACCGCAGGATATCTTGTTTCAGCATCCAGAAGTCTTCTGCTCAGATAAAACACAACTCGCTCTCTTCCTTCAAACTCCTGTATTAAAACAGATCCGATGGATTTCTCATCTGCTGACAAATACAATTTGAACGGCATTCTTTTCTGCGGCGGAATTAAAATAGGTGGGGAACTCAGATAATTCTTGATTTCATCAAATGCCTTCTGTTGTGCTGCCCCCACACAAACTCTTGATCGGCCTTCAACTTCAGCAACGGCGTGAAAGACTCAATTCTCCCTGACAAATTTGATATAAACCTTCTCACAAAATTAATCTTGCCGATCAACGATTGCAACTCTGTCTTATTGCTTGGTGGCTCTGTAGTCTTAATGGCTCTGATACTTCGCTGACTAACTTCAATCCCTCGCTCATGAACCATAAAACCCAAAAATTGCCCAGCCGATACACCAAAAGCGCACTTATTGGGATTCATTCTTAGTCCGTATTTCTTGGCTCTCTCCAGCACTTTTTGTAGATCGGCTATATGGCTTTCCTCACTCTTAGACTTGACCACCACATCATCAATATAAATCTCCACCAACAAGCCGATGAGATCATGAAATATATAATTCATCGCTCTTTGATAAGTCGCACCGGCACTTTTCAATCCAAAAGTCATTACTACCCACTCATACAGGCCGATAGCTCCTGGACACCGAAACGCAGTCTTATGTATATCTTCTTCAGCCATAAAAATCTGATTGTACCCCGCATTGCCATCCATGAAGCTGATAATCTTGTGGCCTGAGGCTGCATCCACCAATAAATCCGCTATCGGCATTGGGTATTCATCCTTGGGGGTAGCTTTATTCAGATCCCGGAAATCAATACATATCCTCAATTTTCCATTTTTCTTCTCCACCGGGACGATATTAGAAACCCACTCAGCATATCGGCACGGCCTTATAAACTTGGCATCATATAACCTTGTGATCTCCGCCTTGATCGGCTCATATAATTCTGCTTTGAATCTCCTTGGAGCCTGCTTGAATGGCCGATATCCTGGTTTAATGGGCAGCCGATGTTCAACAATCGATCGGCTTAATCCTGGCATCTCATGGTACTCCCAGGCGAAACAATCCCGATACTCCTTCAATAATGCTATCAATTCTTCTCGAAGTTCAGGACTTAGTTTTCTGCTTATGTACGTCGGCCTTGGCTTATCTCCTGGTCCTATATCAATCTCTTCCAAATCATCAGCCGACGTAAATCCTTGCCCCAGTTTCCCCTCGAAGTCTTCAATAGAGCCCATCAGAGTAACAATTCAGAGCCGACTTGCTGAATCGGCTGTATCCCCTGGCTAGTGACTTTAAGGTAATCTCCTTCCCATATTCTTCCGGATAGGCAGTCAACACCGTCGGCTTCCCAGACTGGTAGATCGGTCATGGCAATATTGGTCGACCGATCTGCTAGCACTACTTCGACTTGATCTCCCTGCCATTGTATCAAACATTGATGCATTGTCGATGGCACACAGCAGTTTGCATGAATCCAATCCTTGCCGAGCAGCAAACTATACGACCCCTTCCCATCAATGACGAAAAACATGGTGGGTAATGTCTTATCCCCTACTGTCAACTCCACGTTCAACACACCTTTAGCTTCTGATGAATTCCCACCAAAGTCCTTTAGCACCATATTGGTCTTGATCAGATCTTCGGTAGTTTTCCCCAATTTTCGGAATGTGGCATGAGGCATGAGATTAACTGCCGCTCCCCCATCAACCAGCATCTTTGCCATCGGCTTCCCATTCACATAACCCTTGATGTATAATGGCTTTAAGTGCCGATGCTCTGATTCCTCAGGTTTGTCAAATATAGCCTGATCGGGTTGTAACGTTAGCTGAGCAAAAATCTCCTCATCGCCTTCTTCATCTGATGAAAGTGCTCTATACTCCCGAGGCAAAAAGAACACCATGTTTGCTGGGGCCGATTGATCAGGTTCATCATCTTTTTCCTTCACGCGCCAAACCTGTTTAGTTTTCTTGTGACGATGATTGGCCTTTCCCTGATCTTGACTCTGTTCTTCCTGTTGCTCTCGGTGTCGTAAACGTTGTGCCCTCCTCTTCTGATTTTTCGTGAATATCCCACTAGGGCACCATTGAGGATTCTGGACTTGTCCTTTATGTACTTCCTCTTCATCCTCTCTATCCTCTTCAAGGAACTCTTCATGGATCGGCCCTAATCGGCTATGAACCGATGCTCTTTTCCCAAGCGACCGATCTCGCAAAAACTCCCGCTGGCAATCATGCCGATTCCCTGCACTGCTGCACTCGGGACAATCTTCTACTGATGGCAATCTCATCCCCTGATCCCAGCAGAATCGGAAGAACGGGCAGTTCCAATGCGGATTATACATCTTTGGCTCATCCCTCTGTTCCTCGTACCTTGAATATTTTTCTATCATATCCGATGAAGTGACCCTTGGCTTGTACCTTTGACGTCCTGTTCCATTGGCCTGATCCCTTGATGATGATCCCGTGTATACCATGTTCACGAGAAACGGGTGCCCATCAATCTTCATCGGCTTCTTGTCTTCAAACTTGATTCGTCCTTGCTCGACTGCCGATTGAATTTGTTGCCGAAAAGCTTTGCATTTGTTGGTGTGATGCGACATCGCATTGTGCCACTTGCAATATTTCTTCTTCTTTAGTTCTTCGGCTGACGGAATAACGTGACTTGGCAGTAGTTGTATCTGCTTCTCTTGTAACAACAAGTCAAATATTTTATCGGCCTTACTGATATCAAAATCATACCGTTCCTCCTTGCCGATATCCTTAACCCATGGACACGATACCGATTTCTTGTTCCTGGCCCACTCCGCCAATCCAACCTCAGCATCGGATTCCTCATCGTTTGAGTCCGATGAATAAACTTGTACCTGGGCAACCTGTCTTTGAAATTTGTCCTTCTTCGCTTCTTGAAATCGGCTTTCATGAGCCAATACCCTCTGCACCAGATGCGCCAGGGACTTGAACTCTTGGGATGAAAATCTCTCTTTGATCGGCGCCAAGAGTCCCTGGAAAGCCAAATCGGCCAGCTGCCCATCGCTCAGGTTCAAACTGTAACATCGGTTTTTAACCTCCCGAAATCGCTGGATGTACTCCGGTACTGTCTCATCGGGTCATTGCCTAACCGACGTCAAATCTTTCAGTCTCATCTCATGGATTCCAGCAAAGAAGTATTTGTGAAACTGTTTTTCTAGATCGGCCCACCCCCGAACTGAATTCGGTGGTAATGAAGAAAACCATGCGAAAGCCGACTCGGATAAGGATAAGGGGAAAAATCTAACTCTCAGGACGTCTTCAGCCGATGCCTCCCCACACTGTGCCAGGAATCGGCTAACATGTTCCACTGTAGATGTATCATCTTGCCCTGAGAATTTAGAAAAATCCGGGACCCTGTATCGGTGTGGTAACGGGACCCTGTCAAACCACTCGGGATATGGATGCCGATACATAAACGTTTGTTCTCTGGGCTTCATCCCGAACTGTTCCCTCATTATTTCCTCAACTCGTACCGATAAGTCTTCTTCCCTTGGATTCTCCTGTTGATACTGGTGGTACTGTACCGGTGGAGTTGGTTGCCGATTTTGTCTATAATAATCCTTCTGATAACTGCCTGGATCGGCCCCGCCTCCTGGATAATTCTGCTGATATCCTCTATAGTAGGCAGTCCGATGGTACCCAGCAGGAATATCCTGTTGCCCCCCAGCCTGGTTCTGTGTAAACATGTGTTCTGGTATATCTCGGCTGATGTTGTAAGCAATCTGAGTTGGTTCAACCTTCGATGGGAGGTAAACAGGGCCCCGAGTTGGTTCTTGGGCAATCGATCCATCAACAGTCTTCTTGATGAGGTTATGTAATGTATTTACCAAGATCCCCGACTGATTAATGAGCGCGTGGTGTACAGCCTCATTGACCATCTCCTGCAAAGGTTTAATCGGTGGGCTCTCGGGTTGTGTATGGCTCGATTCCCCAACCAATACTGGCTTCGGAAATTGAGATTTCTGAATCGGCCCTTGCCTTGTCATACTAAAGGACTCTAAACACAATTTCTGAAAGTTGGCCATAGTTTGTTCAATCTGCTGTTTCTGCTCTTCTGTTAAATCCTCCATGCTGACTGGAATTACATTGTCTGTTTTGATCTCTTTCCCAGCCATGTTGCAGGTCTGATTGTCAAAACTTTGCGTTGAAACTTTGGGTTGAAACTTCGTGGTCCCACCAGGCGTGCCAAAAGCGTGTTGACGCCAAAAATCGCCGGGATCTGGTTCGGCGTCGGGTTGACACGCGAAGGCCTGGGAGATTTGCTTTACTCCAGCGCAGGTCCTAAAATGTTGAGGTTCATAGGCGTGCCAGTCAATTTGACCCTGTAATTGACAAGGAGGAAAATGTTAGATTAATGAGCCAATCAGCTGGAAGCCGATCTAGACTCGTTTCATCGGCCGATGGCCGATAAGCACTGTAGCACTTATACATCGACTAGAAACCGATGACGGCAGGAGCAATAGCATAATAATAAACAAGTATCGCGCTAGCCGATCATCGAAAGGATATTCAAAAACCGGCTATGAACTTGGTAAAATAAACAAGTAGAATGCATAAGTAAATAGATCAAATAAACTCTAGCCGATCATAGTTTAGTGTTACTGGTATTGCCGTGAAAATACGCCCATGCTCGGGCCCTTGCTTATATCGGTTCCCGGGGTCTTCATCCGCTGTCCGGGCTCGTATCCGGGTCCTTACCTAAGCTCGTGCCCGGGACCTCGCCTGGGTCGTGCCGGGAACCTGCTTGTACTTGCACTTGATCGGCAGAATAAACCAATCGGCTAGCCTTTAGCCGATCGTAACAATAATACAGGCAAGAATATGTAATAAGGTATGCAATGACATAAATGATAGACAATTGATGAGCTAACCGACTATCGAACGGAGCATATGAATAAAAGGGCTAGAAACCGATTATAAAGCAAAACAATGAATAAATGTAGTCGGCTTTAACAGATAACTTATCGGCTAAGCACTCCGATAACAATATTGCACAACACCCATCGGCTCATCAAGAGTAAAGCTATTATCGTCAGTCTAGTAGATCGGACCTAACCGTTGCAGCACAGACCGATGATGATAACGATGCCTCAATGGACCGATAGATATAATGCGATCGTGAGGAAAATAACTTACCGGCTATACACCCCGATAAGACGCCTGCGCGTAAAGCATCGATTTAGTAAGATCGGTTTATCGCTAGCAGTTTAGTAGGTCGGACCTAACCGATGCAGCACAAACTGATGATAAACCGCTCCTAGTAAGCCGATACAATCTACGCACGTGTGATGTGATATACCTAATCAATCTATGAGATCAAACTGAACTAATGCAGCCATAGATAAAATAAATATATCGTGGTAAGCCGACTACCATAAACCGACTAGAATATCGGACCTAACCGAGGAAGTCCTAGCCGATAGGTAGCCGGGGTGATGAGACTACCCTCTCGCAGGAGTTCGGACCTAACCGATGCAGCCCGGCTTGAGAAGCAGAATCCCGTCGAAGGGGTGGCGATGCGCCGAAGTTTGTATTGATTGTTGTGATGATTTACAAGGTGCCCAGGCGTACGTATTTATACCCCGAGTTACATGAGTTCTTATAGGACACGATACATGATTTCCTATCCATAACAGAAAAATGCTAACTAATCCTGACCGGACACGAGGTCAGGTTCCCTAAAGATAAACACCTGCCTAATTAACAAGTACAGTAAATAACTGCCAAGTAACGGTCTTCACGGCCCCTTCCCGATTCCGGCCTCTTCTTCGTCAGTTAACTGCAATCTCTCCTTTGACCGAATCTGACATAGGGCCTTACCAAATTTTGGCGTTAACAGCATCACGACAGTTGTGTCCCCATGACGGCAACTATCCGATGTACTATGATGCATCTCGCCAAGGGCTAGGATGCATGTTGATGCAAGAAGGTAAAGTGGTAGTCTATGCGTCACGACAGTTGTGTCCCCATGACGGCAACTATCCGAACATAACCTGGAATTGCTGTAGTGGTCCATGCTTTGAAGATTTGGTGGCATTACCTCATCAGTAACCGTAGTGAGATCTATACGGACCACAAGAGTTTGAAATACATATTTACCCAGCCCAACCTGAACCTCCATCAAAGAAGGTGGCTGGAATTGATTAAAGATTATGATGTGGGAATACACTACCACCCGAGCAAAGCTAATGTCGTAGCAGACGCTCTGAGTAGGAAGAGTTACTACAACACTGCTTGAGCAGAGACATTGTGCAAGGAAATGCAGTAGGAATTCAAACACTTGAATCTGGGCATTGTCAATCATGGATTCGTGGCAGCCCTAGAGGCCTAGCCTACACTCTTTGATCAAGTTCGCGAGGCACAAGCGAATGATCCAGAGATTACAGAACTCAAGAACATGAGAGTGAGAAAAGCCCAGGGTTTCACGAAAGATGAAAACAGGACAGTATGGATGGGTGAACGTTTGTGCGTCCCAGAGAATAAGGAGCTCAAAGACTTAATACTCTGGGAAGCTCATGAGACTCAGTACTCCATTCACCCCGGAAGCACCAAGATGTACCAAGACCTCAAGACGAAGTTTTGGTGGGCCAGATCACAAAATTCATGGCACTTTGTGATGTGTGCAAGCGAGTCAAAGCAGAACACCAATGGCCTACCGGATTTTTACAGCCGCTCAGAGTCCCAGAGTGGAAGTGGGAAGAGATCGGGATGGACTTCATCACCGGTTTGCCCCGCACATCTTCAGGATATGACTCAATCTGGGTGATCGTTGACCGACTCACCAAGGTTGCTCATTTCATCCTCATGAATACAACATACTCGGGTAAAAGACTGGCAGAACATTACATGGCTCGTATAATGTGCCTACATGGAGTACCCAAGAGGATTGTATCTAACCGTGGTAGCCAGTTCACTTCCAAGTTCTGGCAGAAGTTACAAGCAAAACTGGGAACTCGACTAAACTTCAGCACAGCTTATCATCCACAAACTGATGGTCAGACTGAAAGAGTCAATCAGATATTGGAGGATATGCTAAGGGCTTGTGCGTTGGACTTCGGAGGGACATGGGATAAGAGCCTACCCTATGCCGAGTTCTCATACAACAACAGTTACCAAGCCAGCTTGCAGATGGCACCGTTCGAAACTCTGTATGGCAGGAAGTGTCGTACACCCCTTTTCTAGGATTAGACTGGTGAATGCCAGGTATTCGGAACCGATGCACTCAAAGAGGCAGAAGACAAAGTGGCTATAATATGGGAGCACTTAAAGACAGCTCAGTCCAGACAGAAGAGTTATGCCGACAACTGTCACAGAGATCTAAGTTTAGAGAAAGGAGACTATGTGTATCTTCATGTCACACCACTCTGAGGAGTACACAGGTTTCAAATGAAAGGGAAGCTAGCACCTTGTTTCGTGGGACCCTACCAAGTGCTAACTCGTAAAGGCGAAGTTGCATACCAGTTGGGCCTCCCAGCTTCAATGGCAGGTATGCACGACGTGTTCCACGTGTCACAACTGAAGAAATATCCGAGAGCAGAACAGGCTGATTCGGAGCAAATCGAGATCCAGGAGGACCTCACCTATGTGGAAAAGCCAATTTGGATCTTGGAGATCAGTGAAAGGAATACCCGAAGCCAGGTGATTAGGTTCTGCAACGTACAGTGGAGCCATCATTCAGTGGAAGAAGCCACATAGGAACGAGAGGATGAACTGACGGCCGCCTATCCACACCTCTTCACCAGTATGTCCGAATCTCGAGGACGAGATTCCGTTTAAGTGGGGTAGGTTTGTCACACCCTGAGTTTCCCCTTAAATATAGCCACACAAAATATACCTAAGAAAATGTCCCAAGAAAAATAATTTAAATTGGCCAAATGAATTAATTAAAGGTGAAAATACAAAATAATAAATTATCATGTCTGGGAATATTTTTCTTATATTCCTCTTGCCAAAATACATTAACAGGATTTTACTGGAATTTTTAGAGCACTGGAAGTATTTTTAATAAATCAAAACAATTTATCAGAATTAAATTCCATCTAGAAATCCTTTTCTTTTTCCTTTCTTTCTTTCTCTCTTTTCCCCTTTTCTTCTCCTTCTCCTAGGCCGCGGCCCGCTCCTGTGCCAGCCTGCTTGCGCACCTGCAGGCCCGCACGTCCCTCACCCTTTCTCACCGCCGACCGGGCCCCTCCTGTCGGTCTCTCCCCCCGCGCCGCTCCCCTCACCCCTCTCGTTGACATGTGGGCCTAGGGCCCTACACGTCAGCTTTGTCGTCAACCTCCGGCCGAATCCGCCGGAGGGGACCAAGCCGCCCCGTCCGTCGGATTACACCGTTCACGCTCCCCCGCGTCTCGGCTCCGAGTTCAAACCGCGCAGACCGAGTCCCCACCTGTTTCCCCCACCTTCTCCACCCCTCTCGCCCACGACCGTGGTTGAATCGCGCCCACTAGCCGCCGTGGCTGCCGCCCTCAATCCCGTGAAATTTGGCCAACTCGGCCACGATCTCTCCAGCCCGAGTCCTTAAAAACCTTCACTGTCCTCCCCTCTCTCTTTCCCCTCAGTTGCCCATACCTGTCGAGTACCCAAACCCCCTCCGTGCCGAGCTCCCAAATCACCGCCGTGCTCCGCCGACTCCAGTCACACGTCGCCGTCGCTATAGCCATTGCTGACTACCGCGATCACGCTCGCTAGCTTCGCCATGCCCCACTGCGTATTGTCCAGCAGTCGGCCGCCTCGGATTTCTGCCAGAACTCCATTCTCTCCGCCGCCCCGTTCGGTAAGTCTCTCCACCAGCAGTTGGCCGCGGATCTCCATTGATCCACTTGGTCTTTTTCCTCCTAACATGTTTAACACCTCCACCAGGTCCTCCTAAACCCTGTCCGCACCTCCGTCGTTGATGTGCTCCACCGAAACGCCGTCGCCGTTGACATCCCGAACCTCGGCCACTGCCGACTCCCTCTGTTCACCGTAGTTCACCACACTCCAGTCACCGCAAGCCCTCGGTGAGCACTCGGCCGCAATCCCCATCTCCTCCACCGCTCACTACTGCCCTCTGCCACGCCGGATGGTCACCGTGCGCCGTCGCCGCACCACGCGCGCCGGTGAGGCTCGTTGCCGACTAGTCGTGAGCCGTCCGATCTACCGAGGCAGATCGAGGCTGCTCATGTACCTATGTCCGCGGTCGCCGCATGCGTGTGGATCGAGCCTGGCCGATGTGGGGTGTCCTGGCGGCAGGTGCAACCTCAACGTGGTGTGGATGGTTTGGGAGAGGTTGCGTGAATGGTCCTGTCACGGCCTCTCTCGGGGTGTCATGGTGACAAGCCGGCACACGGGAACGTGTGTGTGGGGCTGTGTCTTGTGGGTACAGTTGTACACCTCTGATCAGAGTAAATCTATTCGAATAGCCGTGCCCGCGGATATGGGCGATTGGTCAAGACTCACTGTGATTAGTCTCACCCTTACCTAATTAACTTGACTTAATGGAACTGGTATAGTTAAGATGGTTGGTTGGGCCTAGTTAACATGGTGTAATGTTAATCAGTGGAGGATTAATATTGTTCAATTAATCAACCATTTTACTGTTTGCGAACTACTACTATTTGAAATTGTTTTTTCGCAAAAAAACCCTGAGCCTATCTTTGTCTCCTATGCATCGTGCATATTTGTGGGTGTGATTTGTTGAGTACTGTAGGTGGTACTCAGTCTTTCTCCATTTTTCCCCTCTCAGTGGTGGAGTACCTGTCCGACGAGGATCGTCCAGAGAACTAGGCTGGCTCCGCCGTCAAGATGCCTGTGGAATGGAAGCTTTCGCTTGGCTCGTTGTATATAGACTTTATTTGTTTTTACCGCTGCATTTTTGTAAGACAATTTTATTCTGTTTGTAAGACGCACTCTATATGGCAACTTGGTATTGTGTACCCTGGCTTTCCTAGACAGGGATTTAATACACAGGAATGTTCAGAATTCGGGTTACGAATTTCTGGGCATTACAGGCGGTTAGTACAAGAACTCCTATCCGTTCTCTGGTCTCTAAGAACTACGGTTAGTCGGGCAACAGGGCAATTCCCTTTCTTCTTAGTCTATGGTGCTAAGGCTGTGTTACCAACCGAGTTGGAGTTCGGCTCTCTGCGAGTTTGGGCCCACTCAGAAGACAAATCCAACAAAGACCGATTGGTCGAACTCGATCAGTTGGAGGAAACAAGGGACATCGTAACTATCCAGTCGGCAAGGTATCTTCAAGGCCTGTGTCGTTATCACAGTCGAAATGCTTGTGGCCATACCTTTTTGGTGGGTGATCTCGTCTTGAGGAAAATACAAACCACTAAAGACAGGCATAAACTATCTCCTTTGTGGGAAGGGCCGTTTATTATCACTGAGGTGACACGTCCGGCCGCTTACCGACTGAAGACTGAAGATGGTGCCCTCGTCAGCAACTCATGGAATATAGAACAGCTACGTCCTTTCTATACCTGAGTCTTGTATTTCCTCTATACATATGTATATAGCTTTTTTCTCTGACTCACTACATCACTTCTTCCAACCGAGTAGTGAGTCGGGGGCTGCATGTATTATGTGCCTTGTTAATAAAATCCGAGCTTGTTTTATCTAAGTCAAGAAGTTCTACAATGATTATGCTACATTTGCTCGAGTATAGCTTTTAGAAGTGAACGATTTTTCTTAAGTTCCTTTCGAATCTACTCGGCGCAGACTACATAGTCGGGTAAAGCTAATGATGACTAAAAATAAGCAAGTACTCAGCAGCATTGTACAGATATTTACAAATGTCTTTACAAAAGTTATATACACCGACTGCATAATTGTTTTGCTTTTACATACCCAGGTCCTTTGCTATTGCCTCCGTAGTCGGCCTCGCCTGGCTGATCAGCTCTAGTGCCTCATCGGGAGTTGTCTCCTCGGCAAAACCCTCATCAATGGCCTCGATATCTACCCTAGGGTAGATCGATTTGGTCATGGCAAGAGTTTGGGCGAGGCCAACAGCTACATGCTTGTCCGAGTACTTCTTCAAGGTACTCGGGGATTCGCTTAGGTGTGCCTGCACCTAGGAGACGGTACTGGAGCTAGTCCCAGCATGGTGAGGTTCCATAATGTCCAGGAGCCCTTTCACAGATCCGACGAGGATTTCCCATGACTCCTTGACAATCTTAATCTCCTCGGCAAAGGTGTTAAATTGGATTTGAGCATTGGCTTTTGAAGCTGTTCAGATGCATCAACAAGTATACTTGTTAGCCGAAACACGCAGTCGAAGCAACAAGTAGTTGAGCTAAGATCATTGTCAAGCAGGAGACTTACTGGCATAGTCAGCCTCCACCTTGGCTTTGGCCTTTTCTATTTCCTTCAACTTGTTATCTTGTTGTTTCTTCTCCTCTGCCTGGGCCTTCAGCTCGGCCTCGAGGGCTACAAATCAGAACAGCCAAGAACTCAAGATTGCAGTCAAAGCTCAACAAGACAGTCGGGAATCAACAAAGCTAGAGAAGTCTACTCAGGATTTACTCGGGAGGATAACACAGAAGACTTATTTCTGATCTTTTCAGCTAAAGCCCAGTTTTCATCCTTGAGCTTATCAATTGATCCCCTCAGCCATGTTTCCCTCTCTTGGCTGGTCCGCTCCAGATAGTCCTTGGCTACCTGGAGCTGACCCAGTCGTTGAAGATGGGGGTCGAGCTCAGTCAGGACCTTATTTATTTTCTTCAAGCAATCGACGATCTTCTGCTCAGAACAAAGCGAAGGAAAATAGAGTCAAAAGGCAGAGTACCAGATCAATGGAAAGTGTCCAGAACTCAACATGGCAAGATTCGCTATATACTTGGACTCCCCTAGACGTAGCAATTGCAGCACGTAGAAGAACTTCGTGTTCCCTTGACGCTGCTTGCTCGTCATGCTCGTAGCTCTCCGCAACTCCCTCGGGAGTGACCCAATGAAAAGTTCTTGGGAAGTTGTGCGGAGGGGCTTTGAGCCGAGGGAGGTCTACTTCATCAGAAGATGACGCTGATATTGATGGCGATGGGGTCCTGGCCATGGACTCGGTGGCTGTAGGGGCTTCAGTGATCTGCTCGGGGGCTAGATCAGCAACTTCGGCATTCCCTCCCTGGTCGGCCGGTACTAGTGATCCTGCTGTCAGGACTGCTTCAGCTTCTGCAGTTGAGGCAGCCTCTGGCTCGGCAGGTACAATTGCTGGAGCTAGCTCGGCTGGGATTGGCTCAGGGACGGGGCTGCTGGCATAGTCCCCTTGAGATCTATGTCGACTCGCATTCTGCACAAGAAGTCAAACATGAAGACACTACCATATCATTCAAGATTCTTAGAAGATTGAAGATTGTTTACCTCTTGGAAGTTTTGAACTTCCACGAAGGGGCTCCAGAAGCTGTCGGAGAGGGGCTTGATAGCCTTGTCAACGGTGAAGAGCTGCTGGCTGTCGGGCCAGTCGGTGCAGTAGTTGGCAGTGGCGATTTGGCCCCAGTCGGCTCTCTTCCTGGCACGGCTGACTGGGGTGTCAAGGCACTTAGCTGAGCTGGCCCTGGGCTCGATGTTGCTAGCCTTGAACTCGGCGGTGCTGGCCTTGGGCTCGATGTTGCTGATCTGGAGCTTGGCAGCGTTGGCCTGGGGCTTAGAGACACCGGTGTTGGGCTTGGTGGCCTGGGAGCTAAGATGGCAGGGTCCTTGATCCTCAAGCTCCCTGGCGCTGCACTCGGCGTGCTTCTCTTCTTCTTGCCTGGGTCTTCATATGGTTTCTTCCCAGCCCTCTTAGAGCTGGGTTGGGTGGCAGAAAGACTAGCTGGCCTCTTTCTCATTTTGACAGCTGGCTGGTTTTGGGAGTCGTCATCAATCTCCACACAATCCTGCAAGTGTTTCAACAACATACGTCATGCATTGAAGAACAATTCAAGATGGATATCCATAGGCATTCATTACAGAAGGATAAAGATTCAATGTCAATTTCTCAAGATTACCTGTGGCCAAGGCCTGTTCTGACTATAGGGCGTGGGGGCGCGTTCTGTGTCTTCAGTTTCCACTACCCCGTTGATGAAGAAGCAGAGCAAGGTATCGGTGACCTTGTTCTTATCGGCTAAGTCAGGATATTCGCGGCTAAGATCATCCTTGTCCTGGTAATCCCAACCAAAGTGGCTCCTAGCCTTCAGAGGCCTGGGGCAGCGGTTCAAGAAACACCTCGCCACCCAGGGACCAGTCAGCCCAGAGCTCTTCAGCAGATCTATTTTCTCCATCAGCTGGTATACTTAGTCCATTTCTTCATAGCTTGGCACTAAAGACCAGCTAGGCAGAACCGTTGGTGGAGAACCAGTGAAAGGGGGCAGAGAAGGTTCGAGATTGGAAGAGTAGAACCATTCGCTGTGCCAGCCCTTGAGGGAGGTTTTCAAAGGAACATTGAGATAGATTTTCTTCATTTCATTCCTAAGTTGGAGACCGGCTCCCCCAATAACCTGGATCTTTTTTTTGGATGGCTAGGGCTTGATATGGAAAAGATATTGAAAGAGATTGGAATGGGGCTTAACCCCCAAAAAAGCTTCGCATAGAGTAGCGAAAATGGAGATTTGCATGATGGAGTTGGGATTCAGATTCACCAACTCTATTTGATAGAAGGATAGAAGTTGGCGAAGGAAATCCGAAGAGGGAGGGCAAGACCGCGACCAAAGAAAGAGGAAAAAATGATGATCTCACCGGATCTGGGCGCTGGTGTGGATTCCCCCTCTGCGGGACGCCAATGGATGACATCTTGTCACTGCAGCATCAATTTCTTCTCCAAGAACTTCAGCTTCAATGAACCGCAGTCCGACATCGGCCAAGCCCCAGCGGACATCTCCGGGATCTCGAGTGGGGCTCTCGGCATTGCTGGGAGTGAGAAGGTTTGGGGAAATGCTTGTGGAGGCTTGGAATGGATGCGGTGGAGCGGAATTGGGCGAGTCTCGAGCGGGGGTGTGAGCTATTGTGAACCCTAGCGGGGCGGAGCACGAAATGTTAGCGCGGAGGCTGGAAGACGAAACATTGGCGGATTGGAGAAGATGAGGAAATCTTTTCTCTCTCCCCTCTTTTATAGAGCCTGTGCTGATGAGTGGGCTTGGGCCGACAAATTCAGTACTTGGCCACAAGATATGAGCTTCTAAATGGCAATGCCCTATTGGGCCAATCGCTGGCTGTGTTAAAATCATAGTGTATATGCTATTTATAGAAACCGATTAAATAATCAGATATGCTTCATGAAAGCCTAATTGCTAGACACATGTGTTTAGATATCTGCATTATTTACCAGGTATACATCCTTATAAGGATCAACAGCTGGTCTCCATTAAAATTGGGGATACAGGTATCTCTCAAGTACACCTGACCACATATTGGGTTAAAATCCATAAAGTGGTACTCGACTTACATGCTTAGCCAACAATTGCCCTGAGCAAAAATTTTTCCAGCTAACATGATGCTGAAGAGTCTAATTTCCATGTAGTATACTACTCGGGAAAGACTAAAAGGTTAAAGATCTTTGACTTTATGTTTAATTGTTTCACAATTAAGCACAAAGTCAGGGGCTACACCTAATAGGTGCGCCTATTCGGCGCACACTATTCATATTTCTCTATGAAGCCCTTCATAGCCTCGTCGCCAGCTGACATGAAGCAGGACTCGGGAGAAGAAGCACTCGGACAAAGAGTACTCGGGAGCAATACACTCGAAAATTCTTCACCGTGGAGGATGAGTACTTGACATTAGCTGTGACTCAACTATGAAGGTCTCAGGGGCTATTGTGGAGGCCATGGGCCCCGGGTACCTCATGAGAAGCATTTGGGCCACTCAAACAGAGGATGAGCCTAACCTTATAATTAGGGATACAATAGGACTCGGCATACATAACCTTGTACGATAAGAAAAAGATATAGTCCTAGTTGGGCACGTTGTATTTCTAGAAGGAAATCCCTTGGTCAGAGTCCGACTAGGATTTCTACTCTGTAACCCTGTCCCTCGGTATATAAGGGGAGGCAGGGCGCCCCTTGAGGGCATATCGAAATCTCACCAGAGAAACCTCAAAGGTAATACACCACAATTGGACATAGGGTATTACCTCATCTTGATGGCCTAAATCAGTATAAATTGTTCCGTGTTCCTTTGTAGTCCATCAAGTTTAGGTCTCACGAGTAGCCCCATATTCTTATTGCCAGTGTAAAACATCGATATTATCTCATCTTATTTTCCTTTCACTTTCATCCTTTCTAGGATATCGTCCATCTTGTCATCTCAACTTCGGCTCCCAAAGCCATTTATATTTTCAGCATACTGCTTCCACTCGGGAAGCCTAATTTATGATGCCATCAGACATCCCAGTCCATCCAGGACCATTTCAGACCACGTATTGGTCATCCATCAGCCGACCTGGCCGATTCTGGTGACAAATCCCAACCACAAACATACTTCGTAAACTTTTATAAAAAAAAAAAAGCTACACTAGAGGAATCACTTCACATCGCCCATAACCGCGGGCACAGCTGTTCGAACAGTTCAAATCTCTGCAGAGGTGTACGCTTTTCCCACACGACGCGAGCTTACTTCCCTCACTCGTCAGTAGGAGAAGGTTCGTGACAAGGCCTTTCAGGAGCCATCCAGGGTACCTCATGCCCAATAGATGGGCCAAACTCACTCAAGCATTCAGCTTGCAAATTCTCCAAACTCCTAGACCAAGTACTGGGCAAGCTTCCCTTCCTTGCTCTACTCAGAAACTCGGAGATACCCCCAAACACCTTATCTCGACGTTTCACATCTACTGGCATGCGAGGTAACCCTGTACCGGCTGAATACTTAGCTAGGGGTGTCCCATACCGCCCATGTGGTCGGACTGTATTATGGTCAGTGTAGTTCCCCAAGGAATTGGTTCTTATATGCGAATACAAAGCATCCATGCCCAGGCGATCACTTTGCATCGCGGGTTTTC
Source organism: Oryza meyeriana var. granulata (assembly GCA_003991445.1). NCBI lineage: Eukaryota > Viridiplantae > Streptophyta > Magnoliopsida > Poales > Poaceae > Oryza > Oryza meyeriana. Next base: position 37,948 of record RYFJ01000374.1, on the reverse strand, counting down.
GCAAAACATTTCTTATTTCACAAACATACCGACACCACGTGTCGGGTTAAAAGATTTTATAAACCCTAGTTTTCCCATTTCGACAACACATGGGATATGAGTGGAACCACCGATTCCCATGCTCATAGAGCACGGATGCCAAGATAGGAGAGAAAGGAATAGGGTTTTTCGAGCCTACCGGGTACTGCCACTACTAGGTAGGTCCATCGGTACGTCGCGCGGACCGAGGCCAAATCAATTTAACATGCACACTAAAATGCAGTTTGGTAGACAATAATATTTTGTAAACTAGGAGCAATATGTTCAAGGAGTGACTTGCCTCTGACTTCGTCTTCAAAATCTTTGAGAATCCGCGTCCGAAATAATTTCCGAAGCGTCGACTATGCACAAAATGAGAGAAAAAGACACAAAACCCTATAAATAAAGTACTATTATTAATAACTAATAGTTCCATGAGGTAGATCTCAATTTTAGAAAAATTTTGAGACTCGAATGGGGTCGATCAGAGTTACGGATGAAAAGATATGTAGTTTTGAAGTTTATAGGATTTTTTTGGAAATAAAGAGTTATTTGGATTGAAAAAGAATATGCCAAGGGAATATTCCCTTGACTGACAGGTGGGGCCCTTGGTTAGAGAGAGTGAGAGGGGAGCTGAGGTGTAAGGCCCACATGGCAGTGATACAGGGAGAGAGAGGAGATGACAAGGGGCCCACATGTAAGGGGTATGACAGGTGGGGCCCATATGTCATTAGTAGGGGAGAGTCATGGGAGGTGGGCCCACATGTCAATGTGAGAGGGAGGGATTTGCATAATGGCTCACATGTCATGACAGAGGAAGGTTAAAGAAGTGGGGTCCACGTGTAAGTGGCAGGAGAGAGAAGAGACCTGGATAGAAGGGCCCACTTGTCATTCTTACAAGAGTTGAAGGGAGGGGGCCCATATGTAAGTGAGATGGGGTTGTTTAAGCAGTTGAGCCCACATGTCAGTCGGGGCTCATGTGTCATACAAGGGAGGAACGGGGGCACTGGGCAGAGAGGATCCACAGAGAGAGCGAGATAGAGAGAGAGTGGAGGCAGGGCCACATTGTCAGAGAGAGATAGGGAGAGAGCGAGAGCGGCTGGGGAAGATCGACGGTGCTCAGCACCCCGAGCAGTGCCGGCGAGTGGCGGCGACGAACCACTGCGGGAGAGAGCAGAGGAGATGGGGAGGCTAGTGAGCAGCTCGGATTGGTGGGACGACGCTCGACAGCAGCTGACGACGTGTAACAGAGGGTGGTGGCGGGCTCGTGCATCGATTGGTCGTCAGCGGCGGTGGAGCATGGCCATTGGGGGCAAGGGATTTGATTTGAGATGCTTGGTTGAGGAGAAGGAATGGGAGGAGGAGGAGCTCACCGAATTGAAATTGCGGCTGCGGTGCCTTGCGAGCTCAGGCTCGAGCTCGGACAGGCGCAGCAGCGTATTGGGAGCTCAAGCTTGATCCAGTGCGGCGGGATTCAAGCGAGGCCGGGGAGGCGTGGCCGTGGGCAAGGGGAAAAAGGGGCAGGGGCTCCGCTTTATAGGGGCATGGTGGTGCAAACGGACGAGGAAGAGAGGTAGTGCTCGGACCTCGAAGCAGCGGCAATGGCGGTGGCACAAGGGACGATGCAGCGGCGCGGGGAGCGAGGTTCGGTGGTGGGCTTGGGCAGCGGGAAAGTGGTGGGGAGGCTGAGGGCGTCGGGGCGGTGCTGACAGTGACGTGACAGGATGGTAGGGGCAGTGCCATCCTCGAAGTCATTCCCTCAAGCAGTTGTCGGGTGAGAGAGGGAGAGCCGTGAGGAAGACGACGGATCTGCCATACGGGGCAAACGTGTCGGGGGGGAGGGGGGGGGGAGGGCGTCCACGGCGCACGGCTGTGACAGGTGGGCCTTGGCGAGTGGCTGCGGGGCCCAGTGGCCAGTGCGTGGGCGTGGGGGAGAAAGGCCACGTGGGCATGCAGGCCGTGGGCTGTGCGACATTGCGGGCCCATGCCGATGAGGGGAAAGGAAGGGAGAGAGAGTGGAGGCCGAGAGGGCTGTGGGCCAGCGTGGACGAGAGAGAGGAGGGACGGCCCAAGATAAATAGTGTAATTTTGAGAGTTTCTCAGGAATTTGTTTTAGAATATTTGAACTTGAATTTAATTTTTGGTGCACCACAAATGTCAGGGTTTTATTGGAGAGGTATTTGGAGGGTATTTGAACTTGGATTTTGATTTTTGAGCTTGCATATTACAGATTTCAACAGGGCCCTCAGAGATGGAGCAAATTTGAAAATAGGGTTTGATCTTTTGGAAAAAAAAAAGAGAAAGGGAAAAGAGAGGGATTTTCACACAGGAGCTTCCACACGGGAACTTGATATTTTTTTCGAATATGAGTTGGAATTTTTTTTGGAAGGGACTTTTGAGGGGAAAAGAGAAAGGAATTCTAGGGGAATTCAATTTCAACTTTTGAATATTAAGTAGGGATTTTGGGAAGGAATTTTTGAGGGAATTTTGAGTTTTTGTGAGGAGCAAAAATAAGGGGAGTTTTTAATGGAACACTTTGGAGGGGAAACTTGAATTCCAGGTTTTGAATTTGGTTCTAGATTTTTGGTTGAAGGAATTGGAGTCTCAAGGAGAGGATTTGAGATCTTGGCACTTAGGTCCTTAAGTTGCACACAAAGAAAATCTGAGTTTTTGGAAATTAGGGTTTTATAAAATAGTTTTTAACGGCCCGAAAAATCGAGGCGTTACAGGATGGGCGGCTCGGGCGAGCGAGGCCGGCTTGTAACGCCCAGAAATTCATAACCAGAATTCTAAACATATCTATGTATTAAATCCCTGTCCAGGAAAGTTAGGCTACACAATACCAAGTTGCCATATAGAGTGCGCCTTACAAATAAAGTAAAAGTATCTTACATAAATGCAGCGGTAAAGGTAAATAAAGCCTATCTACGGCTAGCCAAGCGGAGGCTTCCAATCCACAAGCGTCGTGACGGCGGATCCATCCTAGTCCTCTTGACGATCCTTGTCGGACAGGTACTCCACCACTGAGAGGGGGAAAAGAGAGCAAGACTGAGTACCACCCACAGTACTCAACAAGTCACACCCACAAATATGCACAATGCATGGGAGACAAAGGTAGGTTCGGGGTTTATTTGCGTAAAAGCCATAGTAAACAGTAGTAATTCGCAAACATTAAAAAGGTTGATTAATTAAGTAGTATTAATCCTCCACTTATCAACATTACACCATGTTGACTAGGCCCAACCATCCATCCTACCTCTATAGCAAATTTTAAGTCAATTTATGATGGTGAGACTAATCACAGTGAGTCTTAACCAAAATGCTCATGACTGCGGGCATCGCTATTCGAATAGATTTTACTCTAGCCAGAGGTGTACAACTGTACCCACAAGACACAGCCCCACACACGTTCCCGTGTGCCGATGTGTCACCACGACACCCCGAGAAAGGTTGTGACAGGACTGTTCACGCAACCTCTCCCTAACCATCCACACCACGCCGAGGTTGCACCTACCGATAGAGCACACCGTATCGGCCAGGCTACCCCTCTTGCACCACAATGGATCCAGAAGCCGATCAACCTGACCCCAAGCCGACCTAACTCCATCACACCCATTCTCACCAACGGTGCCTAGGAGAGGGAGAAGATACGCTACAACCCCAGCTGTTGCCCACGTTGGTTTGTGGTATGTATGATTAATAGCCCAAGGAGTTCCCGCGAACTTGTCCTTAACTGCCATGGGTGTGACCACCAGAACCATACACTCACAGCCCACCATTTAAGTCAAATTTTAATAGTTTAATATCAACGTATCCAAAGTTCTATTTCCCGACATAGAGTCGAACAATAAATGTAACTAATAGCATTTAATTCCCCATATGAGCTAATAGTCTCTAAGCATGGCTAAGCATCCTAACACTATTCTCTAGTCATATTATTATCTAGCTACGAATGTATACAAGAGGAATCAAGTCATAGCAATTAAAATTGCATCCATATAGGTCAACCTTCCCACATGAAATAATGAAATTATGCATGTCTAGTAATTTAAAACAAACATTTTGCAATAAATGGGTACAATATGTGTGGGGGGCAAGGGCTCCGGGTACCTCATGACAAGCATATGGGCTACTCGGACAGAGGATGGGCCTAGCCTTGTAATTAGGGATATAATAGGACACGGCAGACTTAACCTTGTACGATATGGAAAATACAGTCCTAGTCGGGCACATTGTATTCCTAGAAGGAGATCCCTTAGTCGTAGTCCGACTAGGACTCCTACTTTGTAACCCTGTCCCCCAATATATAAGGGGAGGCAGGGCGCCCCCGAGGATAGAAGAAGAAATCTCACCAGAGAAACCTCAAAGGCAATACACCACAACTGGACGTAGGGTATTACCTCATCTCGAGGGCCTGAACCAGTATAAATTGTTTTGTGTTTCTTTGCAATCCATCGAGTTTCGCTCCGACGAGTAGCCCTATATATTTATTGCCGATACAAAACATCGACAGTTGGCACGCTAGGTAGGGGCATCATCGAGATCATCTTCATCAAGCCTGATGGATCCAATCACTGGAGTCGACAGCATCAGCTTCTTCCTCGGGCAAGCAATCAGCTTCGAGAGCCTTGACTTAGTCGCCGACAAATTCGGCAACCTCACCTTGTCCGAACCGGACTCGATCCGATCAGCCAGGAAACAAGCCGACTCTGCGCCGGTCGGCCCACGCAACGCTCCAGCAACCCTCGTCGACTTGCTGCGGCAATCTTCATCTTGTCCAAGTCTCTGGACAACTCTTTCCTTCGGTGTTCACCTCGGACTCGGCCTTGAGCCAGCCAAGATCGGGCTAAGAAGGGAAAAGATCGTCAATCTCCTGTACAGACTCGGCAACGCCGCGGATATCTTCAAACAACATCCGACGCGGCAAACCCGATCCCCTAGAGTTCAACTCAGATACTGCCTAGAGCCGCTCGAGATCGGATCTAAGGAGGTCGGAGTTATGATCACCCCCATCAACTATTCCGACTTCGACTCTCAGTCGGACTCCGGCTCTTAGTCGGACTCCAACTCTAAGTTAGACAGCAGTTCGGCAAGCTTCTCTCCGCCACGAGAAATCTTCATGGCTTCCAAAGGCTCCACTCCTACTCAGGAATCACGCCGACTACGCGAACAGCAAGAGAAGGAGGCCCGCCAACTGCGAGAACAACAAGAGGAAGAAGCAAGACGCCTCCACGCTCGCAATGACGACCTACGTAGGGCTAGGCAGACTGCTCAGCAACAAATCCTCCAAACTTGAGTCAGCGACCATGACGTCTTCGTTACTCCTCAACAGAACATCGTGGCCGCTGCAACTCTACTAGATACACTTGTTAACACCAAAATTTGGTACGGTTCTTTATTAGATTCGGTTAAGGGAGAAATCATAGTCAATTAGCAGGGATTAATCCAGAGGAAGCCAAGTTTGAGAAAGGATTGTGAAGACCACGGGAAGGCAGTTAAATATCTTATTTGTAATTAGGCAGAGATAATAATTTTTAGGAAACCTGATCTCGTGTCCGATCAGGGCTTGTTAATTTTTCTTTTATAGCTAGGAAACTTCTGTTTCGTATCCGATCAGGACTGTATCAACTCGGGGTATAAATACGTATGCCCGGGGACTTTGTAAATCATCAAAAAGATCAATACAAATTCGGTGCATCGCTACCCTCTTTCAACGGGTTCTTGCTTCTCGAGCCGGGCTGCATCGGTTAAGTTCGACCTCCTGCGAGAGGGTAAGTCTCGTTACCCCGGCTACCGTATCGGCTAGGACTTCCTCGGTTAGGTCCAATATTCTAGTCAGTTCACGGTAGTCGGCTTACCACGATATATCTGTTCTGTCTACGGCTGCATCAGTTAGGTTTGATCTCATAGTCCGAATAGATATATCACATCACACGTGCATAGATTTATCGGCTTACTGGGTGTAATTTATCATCAGTTTGTGCTGCATCAGTTAGGTGCGACCTACTAAACTGCTAGTGATAAATTATTCTTGCTAGGTTGATAGATTTTATGCAAGCGTCTTATCAGGATGTATAGCCGATAAGTTATCCTATTTTACATCACGATTGCATCAGATCTATTGGCTCATCGAGGTTCTTTTATCGTTATTAATCTGTGCTGCATCAATTAAGTTTGAACTACTAGATTGATAATGATAGATTTATCCTTGTTAAGCTAATGGGTGTCCATGCAATGTTCTATCGGAGTGCCTAGCCGATAGATTATCTTTTATTAGTTAAAGCTGATTGCATTGTTCAACACGTTTTTGGCACGCTACACCGTCATCGGCTTTCCAGCCGATACACGTTATATTAGTAATTGGCTAGTTTATTTACTTATATTGCTATTGGTTTCCTGGCCACATGGTCTATTTATTTTGTCCATCTATGCCATCATCGTCTTTCAGTCGATGTATAAGTGCTCTAGTCCATATCGGCAATCGGCCGATGAGAGGAGTCCAATTCAGCTTCCAGCCAATTGGCTCATTGATCTAATATTTTCTATCTCCTTGTCAATTGCAGGGTCAAATTGGCTGGCACGCCTACGAACCTTGAATTTTAGGACCTGCACTGGAGTTAAGCAAATCTCCCAGGCCTTCGTGTGTCTAGTGCATCGAACCAGATCATCGGCTCGTTCCCAACACTGCCGGTGATTTTCGGTGTCAACACGTTTTTGGCACGCCCAGTGGGACACGAAATTTCGACATGGCCGAAAAAGAGATCAGAATAGACAACGTGATTCCGGTCAGCATGGAAGACCTAACAGACGAGCAGAAACAGCAAGTTGAGCAGAATATGGCCAATTTTCAGAAACTTTGTTTGGAATCTTTTGGCATGACGCGACAAGGGCCGATTCAAAAATCTCAATTCCCGAAACCAGTTCTAGTTGGTGAATCGAGCCGTGCATCACCTAAAAATCCACCAAAACCCTTGCAAGAGATGGTAAATGAAGCAGTGCATCACGCGCTTATCAATCAATCGGGAATATTGGTGAACACGCTACATAACCTTATCAAGAAGACAGTGGATGGATCGATTGCTCAAGAGCCTAGTCGAGGCCCTGTTTACCTCCCACCAAAGATGGAACCAAATCAAGTCACTTTTGGCACCAAAAAAGACATACTGAAAAACTTGTTTTCGCAGAACCAGGCTGGGAGGCAACAAGATATTCATGCGGGATACCATCAAACGGCTTATTATGGAGGATATCAACAAAATTATCCAGGAGGTATTGCCGATTTAGGTAATTATCAGAGAGAATATCCTAGGCAGAATCGGTTACCAACTCCACCTATACAGTATCAATAGGAAAACCTAAGGGAGGAGGATTTATCAACGAGGGTTGCAGAGATAGTAAGGGAGCAGTTTGGGATAAAACCAAAAGAGCAAACATTTATGTATTGGCATCCATATCCCGAGTGGTTTGACAGAGTTCTATTGCCACACCGATACAGAGTCCCAGATTTTTCTAAGTTCTCAGGACAAGACAGCATATCTACAGTTGAGCATATTAGCCGATTCTTGGCACAGTGTGGAAAGGCATCGGCTGAGGAGGCTCTAAGGGTTAGATTTTTCCCCTTGTCATTATCCGGATCGGCCTTTACATGGTTCTCTTCTTTACCACCAAATTCAGTCCGAGGATGGACCGATCTGGAAAAACAATTTCACAAATACTTTTTTGCTGGGATTCACGAGATGAGGCTGACAGACTTAACATTGGTTAGACAAAGGCCAGACAAAACAGTACCAAAATACGTCCAGCGGTTTCGGGATGTTAGAAACCGATGTTATAGTTTGAATCTAAGCGACGGACATCTAGCCGAGTTGGCTTTCCTAGGCCTCTTGGCTCCAATTAAAGAGAGGTTTTTATCACAGGAGTTCGAAAGTTTGGCGCACCTTGTACAGAAGGAATCGGCTCATGAAAGCCGATTTCAAGAAGCAAAAAAGGAGAAGTTTCATAGAAGAGTTGCTCAGGTGCAAGCTTATTCATCGGACTTAGATGATGACGGATCCGATGTTGAAGTTGGATTGGCGGAGTGGGCTAGAGATAAGAAATCAGTATCATGCCCATGGGTGAAGGATATCGGCAAGGAGGAACGATATGACTTTGACATCAATAAAGCCGATAAAATCTTCAATCTATTGCTACAGGAGAAACAGATACAACTTCCACCAAATCATGTAATTCCATCAGCCGAAGAATTGAAGAGGAAGAGATATTGCAAGTGGCACAACACGATATCGCACCACACCAATGAGTGCAAAGTTTTTTGGCAACAAATTCAATCGGCTGTCGAACAGGGAAGGATCAAGTTTGAGGACAAAAAGCCGATGAAGATCGATGGACATCCATTCCCCGTGAATATGGTTTATGCGGGATCATCGATGAATCAAGCCGATGAAGGAAGATATCGGGAATTTAGAAGATCTAGAATTACTTCATCGCAGCTGGTAGATAAATATTCAAGGTGCGAAGAGGAACAGCGGGCTTCGTCATACGAGGAGAGATATAATCCACATTGGGATTGCCCGTTCTTTCAATTTTGCTGGGAACGAGGGATAAGATTGCCGTTGATCAGAGATTGTCCTGAATGCGATGTTACGAGATCTCGGGTTTTTGAGTATGAAGGATTTTCGCAAGATCGGCCGCTTGAAAGAAGAGCATCGGTACATAGCCGATTAGGGCCGATCCATGAAGAGTTTTTTGAAGAAAACGATGGAGAGGGATTACATGAAGAACAGCAAATCCAGAATCCTCAGTGGTGTCCTAGTGGAATATTTACGAAAAATTAGAAAAGAAGGGCACAACGGTTACGGCACCGAGAGCAGCAGGAAGAACAACGGCGAGATTACAAGGAAGTCGATCATCGTCACAAGAGGACTAAACAGGTATGGCGTGTAAAGAAGAGTGACGATGAGGTTGATCCATCGGCTCCAATAAACATGGTTTTCTTTTTGCCTCGGGAGTATAAAGCACTTTCATCTGATGAGGAAGGCAATGAAGAGGATTTTGCTCAGTTAACACTACAACCCGATCAGGCTATATTTGATAAGCCTGAAGAATCAAAGCATCGGCATTTGAAGCCATTATATATCAAGGGTTATGTGAATGGGAAGCCGATGACGAAGATGCTAGTTGATGGGGGGGCAGCTGTTAATCTAATGCTGTATGCTACGTATCGGAAGCTGGGGAAAACCGCCGAAGATTTGATCAAGACAAATATGGTGTTAAAAGATTTTGGCGGGAATCCATCGGAGACGAAAGGCGTGTTAAACGTGGAATTAACAGTGGGAAACAAGACATTGCCTACCACGTTTTTTGTTATCGATGGAAAAGGATCATATAGTCTACTCCTTGGCAGGGATTGGATTCACGCAAACTGTTGCGTGCCCTCGACGATGCATGAGAGTTTAATATAGTGGCAAGGAGACCAAGTTGAGGTAATCCTAGCAGATCAATCGACCAACATTGCGATGACCGATTTGCCGGTCTGGGAGGCCGATGGTGTCGATTGTTTATCTGGAAAAGTGTGGGAAGGGGATTATCTTAAGGTCACCAGTCAAGGGATACAGCCGATTCGGCAACTCGGCTCAGAATTGTTACTCTAATGGGCACCATTGAAGATTTTGAGGGGAAGTTGGGATAAGGATTTACGTCAGCTGATGATTTGGAAGAAATTGATATAGGACCAGGAGATAGGCCAAGGCCGACGTACATAAGTAAAAAATTGTGTCATGAATTTCGAGAAGAATTGATAAAATTGTTGAAAGAGTATCGGGATTGTTTTGCTTGGGAATACCATAAAATGCCAGGATTAAGCCGATCAATTGTTGAACATCGGCTTCCTATTAAACCAGGATATCGGCTGTTTAAACAGGCTCCAAGGAGGTTTAAAGTGGAGTTGTATGAGCCAATCAAAGCAGAAATCACAAGGTTATATGATGCGAAGTTTATAAGGCCATGCCGATGTGCTGAGTGGGTTTCTAATATCGTCCCGGTGGAAAAGAAAAATGGAAAATTGAGAATATGTATCAATTTTCGGGATTTGAATAAAAACTACCCCCAAGGATGAATACCCGATGCCGATAGCAGATTTGTTGGTAGATGCAGCATCAGGCCACAAGATTATTAGCTTCATGGATGGCAATGCAGGATATAATCAGATTTTTATGGCAAAGGAAGATATACATAAGACTGCGTTTCGATGTCCTGGAGCTATCGGCTTATATGAGTGGGTGGTAATGACGTTTGGATTAAAAAGTGCCGGTGCGACATATCAGGGGGCGATGAATTATATATTTCATGATCTCATCGGCTTATTAGTAGAAATTTACATCGATGATGTGGTGGTTAAATCTAAGAGTGATGAAAGCCATATAGCCGATTTGCGAAAAGTGCTGGAAAGGGCAAAGAAATACGGATTAAGGATAAATCCCAATAAATGCGCTTTTGGTGTATCGGCTGGGCAGTTTTTAGGGTTTATGGTTCATGAGCGAGGAATTGAAGTTAGTCAACGGAGCATCAGAGCCATCAAGAATACAGAGCCACCAAGCAACAAGACAGAGCTACAGTCGTTGATCGGCAAGATTAATTTTGTAAGGAGATTCATATCAAATTTGTCAGGAAGGATTGAGCCTTTTACTCCGTTATTGAAGTTGAAAGCCGATCAAGAGTTTATGTCGGGGGCAGAACAGCAGAAGGCATTTGATGGGATTAAGAGTTATTTAAGTTCCCCACCTGTTCTGATTCCGCCGCAGAAAGGAATGCCATTCAAGTTATACTTATCGGCCGATGAAAAATCCATCGGGTTTGTTTTAATACAAGAGTTTGAAGGCAAGGAGCGAGTCGTGTTCTATTTAAGCAGAAGACTTTTGGATGCTGAAACGAGATATCCTGCGGTGGAGAAATTATGCCTTTGTTTATATTTCTCGTGTACGAAGTTAAGGCATTATATCCTATCGGCTGAGTGCACGGTGGTTTGCAAGACCGATGTGGTGAAATACATGTTGTCAGCTCCAGTCTTAAAAGGGCGAGTTGGTAAATGGATTTTTGCCCTAACGGAGTTCGACTTGAGATATGAATCGGCTAAAGCGATCAAGGGACAAGCAGTGGCCGATTTCATTGTCTAACACAGAGGGGTTCATGAAAATTATGTGGAACCGATCCCGTGGACTTTGTTTTTTGATGGATCGGTTTGCAAGCATGGATCTGGTATCGGATTGGTCATTGTATCACCTCGGGGGGCAAGTTTTGAGTTTGCCTTTACAATTAAACCCTATCGAACCAATAATCAGGCAGAATACGAGGCGGTGCTAAAAGGACTTCAACTTTTAAAGGAAATCGGGGCCGATATCATAGAGATTGTTGGGGATTCCTTATTAGTGATCAAGCAGTTGTCTGGGGAGTATGAATGCAGAGATGATATTTTGAGATCATATCATGAAGAATGCAGAGATTTATTGAAGGGTTTCAGGATGGTATCGTTGGATCATATCCCTAGAGAACATAATTTAGAGGCTAATGATCTTGCGCAGATTGCTTCGGGTTATCGGCTGAATAGACAGATTGAGGTTGAAGTAGCCGATAGTGATATTCAGGATAAAGCCGATGATTGGAGACAGGAAATAATTGGTTATTTACAAAATCCATCACAATCGGTTTCTAGGAAACTTCGGTATAAGGCTACTAAGTATGTGCTGCTTGATGAGGAGTTATATTATCGGACTTTTGAAGGGGTTCTGCTGAGATGGCTAAATTTGGAAGAAGCCAAAGTGGTTATGTGCGAAGTGCATGATGGTATTTGTGGAACTCACCAATCGGCTCATAAGATGAAGTGGATATTGAGAAGAGTAGGATACTTTTGGCCGAAAATGCTGGAAGATTGCTTCAAGTACTATAAAGGATGTCAGGATTGCCAGAAGTTTGGAAATATACAGCGAGCACCAGCATCGGCTATGAATCCTATCATCAAACCGTGGCCGTTCAGAGGATGGGGAATTGATATGATCGGCCAGGTTTATCCTCCATCAAGTAAAGGACATAAATTCATATTGGCAGCAATAGATTATTTTACAAAGTGGGTGGAAGCGATTCCTTTGAAGAAAGTCAATTATTGGTTTGGAATTCCTCAGACTATAACTAGCGATCAGGGATCTATTTGTGTCCGATGAGTTTCAACAGTTTGCTGCCAGTATGGGAATTAAGTTATTGAATTCATCACCTTAATATGCTCAAGCTAATGGACAGGTAGAAGCTTCGAATAAGAGTTTGACCAAATTAATTAAGTGGAAGATTGATGAACAGCCGCAGAGATGGCATACTACATTAGCCGATTCATTATGGGCCTATCGGATGGCATGTCACGGATCTACTCGAGTGCCACCATATCAGTTGCTATATGGACATGAAGCAGTTTTGCCTTGGGAGACTAACATCGGCTCTAGGAGAATTTCTATGCAAAATCAATTGACGGCCGATGATTATTATAACTTGATGACGGATGAAATCGAGGATTTGGCTCAGAATCGGTTAAGGGCGCTGGAGAGGATCAAGGAAAATAAAGCTAAGGCAGCTAGGCATTATAACAAAAAGGTGATGAATAAGTCGATTACTGAGGGAGATCTTGTATGGAAATTAATTTTGCCAATCGGGTCCAAAGATAGTAAGTTTGGGAAGTCGTCGCCTAATTGGGAAGGGCCCTATCGGATTAATCGTTGTGTGCCTGGCAATGCTTATATATTGGAAGATTTTGAGGGGACAGAGTTTGCTAAGGCACTTAATGGGAAGTATCTCAAGAAATACTATCCTAGCGTTTGGATTAACTCTTGAATCGGTTAGATGCAGCTGATTTCTAAATAGTTCAGAGCAAGAGCCGATGATTTTACATCGCCTAAAGATAGCCGATATCAATTGATATCGCCTTTAGATCAAATAAATAAAATATTATCAAGCGAAGATGAAGTATGATGAATGAATAACAGTTGATTAAGTTATATTATAGCAAAAGGTTAATCAGCATGTTTCAGAGAACCATCAAAGTCATCAATGTTAAGATTTACAAGAATTTTTGGATTGTTTCGATCGCGCGCAGGCGAATTTGGTCGATCTCACCAATGGCGTGAATGTCTTCTTCGTCGGACCCCGGGATAGTCTTTAAGTTCTTGCGCTGATGGACGACTTAACGTACTGCTGCTGCAACTCTGGCTTCTTGATCTTGTATAGCTTGTGGCAGGCCGATGAGCTGGGATTCTGTTGTTTCGATGTCATTGCGGGTTTTTTCAAGTTCTGCCAGCAAATTGGCTTCCCTTTTCTTCAGCTGGTCCAGTTTGGATTGGAGTTCTTGAGGGGCAGCTACTATATCGTCAAGCTTTTTCTTTTCTGTTTGAGCTGACAGCCGATCGTTTTGGATATCTTGGACCATCTTCTGTTGATTAACACAATCGGCTATTCGCTGCCTGAGCTTGCTGAGTTGGAATTTGTGGGATTCCAGATATGCTGCAAGGGTCAGTGCGTCGATGAGCTCTTCGGGCAAATGATGCTCAATTTTCACAAATCTTGCCCGGATCGGCCCGCAGTCTTCCACCAGGGCGTCGATAGGGTTTTCCAGCATATGAATGATATTCAGCAAGTATTCGCGCACATCAGCTGGAAAAGATGGTTTGGTTATTGCGCTGGTGGCTGTTTCTTCATCTGCCTCCAAGTACTTGCCGATGTCAAAGGAGAATAGGTCGGCTAAGGACTGCGGATTGACATCGGTAAAAGGATCAGTAAAGAGTTAAAATGAAATATGGATGTAAAGAGATTACCTGAGGCAGGACATCGGTAGCTTGAGCGACATCGGCATCAAGTGGATGAGTGGGTTGTTCTTCAGGATGGCCGATGCCTGGCGGTGAAGTAGTAAGAACGGCCTCAACAATGGTTTGGGGGCTGGATGCTGGAGTTGGAATGGCTGCAGAAGTCATCGGCTCAATGCTTGTAAGGATGTCAGCAGAAGGTTGAGGTTCGGGAGCCGATGACTTGAGCTGAAAATAAGATCGATAATGTAAAGATGGGAAACAGATAATAATATTAAGACTTAGTGCATACCCGCGGAGATGAAGGGGCCGGTGTTGTTTGAATAGCAGGTGGCACCGTGACCACATCGGCACTGGTTTTCTGTTTCTTTTGAGGAGGGCGAGACGCAAGCTTCTTGCGTTTTGGTCCTGTCGGCCATGGCGCCTTGAGAAGAGCCGATGGAGGTGGAGCACCATGCCCTAAGTGCGGATTGGCCGATGGTGGTTGGTATATGATCGGGCGGCCACTGGTGCTTGTTGTCGGTGGCTCCTCGTCGAAAGCCTGCAAGATTAGATTATAAGAGATGATCGGAGATGATGATTAAGGCTCGTGGGATGTTACCTCTTCATCAGATTCGACGTAATTGGCGTTGAGACGAGAGCAGTAATGGATGGCCGATGAGTTGAACAGGTGTTTCTTCCATTCTGACCACCATCGGGCAAAGAGATTTGTGTTGGCAGTGCAGATCTCCACGCTGGTGGCGGTGCCCAGAGGTAGGGATTCCGTTAGGGTCCGCATCCAATCATACTCTAAAGTACTGTTGACATTACCTCGGGCCTGAAGTTTGTCAATGAAGAATAGGCCGATAGGAAGTTGACCGAGGCCAAATTGGCTGGAACCGACCGATGGATGATAAAATTCATAGGATGGTTGTTGCGATCGGCCCTGAGAAAAGCCAGTCGGCAGTAGGCAGGGGGTAATGGCCAATAGAAATATGATCTTGGATTCTTCATCGGCCAGCGCGTCAAGAGGATTGAATTTGAAGGGCATCTCAAATGATGCTGCATCATCATATGCGAACCAAAGTGTGGCATCCCTGGTGAAGCCATAATAAAAACCTTTGAACCATTGGCTGAGTCCGACGGAGGTCATTTTGCCGCCGGGGAGGGCCAATGCAGCTTCGCCCACAGAGATACATCGGCGATAGATGGGTTCCTATTTCTCTGTATGATTGGCTGGGAAGTTTAAATTGAGAAAGGAAGTCCCGGAGATTGCCTTGGATGTATAGACGTTGAGCCATAATTGCACAAACAACCAAGGACCCCCAATATGGCCAACTGGCTGGCCAGCCGATAGCTTGACTGCTACTTGATGCAGCAGTTGGTAAGTGGCACCAAGAAGGTATTGCCCCAAGGGGATTTGTTTCCGATCAACCAAGCGTTTTGCCAAACACTGCATGTTGGTTGTTGGGCCAAGGGTTGCACCACCAAAAACGAATCGTTCCAACCACAGGTTCAAGAAAGCAGTGTGTTCCCGATCGTCAACTGGCCCAGTTACCTTGTTGTGAATTGATATATACTTGGACCAGCCGCCGGTGTTCTTCGTCTGAAGCCGATGAATAGGCTTAAATTGGAGGTTGAGGGGGTTGATGTAACTTGTGGTGTTGAGGCAAGTGAGCATGGTTACATCCATCAAAGTTGGGGTCATCAAACCGTGTCCAAATAGGTAAGCATTGAGGGCGTCTGACCAAAAGTATGAAGCTGATGAAAGCAGAGGTTCGTTTCTCTCCGTCTCGGCCAAGGAAAGGTTGATGCAGTGGCCGATATCTGATTCTTCCCAGAGAGTTTTCCTTGCGGCCGATACTCTGATATACCAGTTCCTCCATCCAGGAAGCTTGCTAGGCCATGACCTGAAACTGTTGGTCCAATCGCTAGCTAGCATAGCAGAGTTTTTGAAAAGGAGGCGTTGGGTTTCAGCGTTGATGAAGTCTACAGGGTCTTCGCTACCCATAGGGCCATGATAGAAGAAGTTTGGATAATCGGCGGCCGGAATCAAAATCTGGTTTTTAAGGTTCTATAGTAAACAAGAATACGAAGAAGAACGGATGAAGATTGTGGTAGATTCAATCTAAGATTACAAGGCAGAGAAGGCGATCAGACAAGGAGGTTACCTCTAGGACAGAGATTGCTGAAGCCATTGCGGAGGAAGAAGATGAGCGAAGACCAATGGTTGAGGAAGAAGATTACAGCGGTTCGCCTGGATCGCCGGAGTTCGTCGAGGTCTCAGAAGAAGCAAGAGGGCTCTGGTGATGTGAAAGCGTAAAGAAAGGAGGCTAGGAAAGCGAAGCGGTTTATAGAGGTATGATGACCGGGCGGGAATCGAGGCCGTTGGCACTGTTTCAAACATTTAAGGAAAGTAGGCTACCTTGGGCCGCCTCGGTGTGAAAGGAATCTGGAAGCCCAGATGGAAGAATTTCGAAGTCTTATGAAAAACTCCAAAATTGGGGGCATGTGCTAACGCCAAAGTTTGGTACGGTTCTTTATTAGATTCGGTTAAGGGAGAAATCACAGTCGATTAGCAGGGATTAATCCAGAGGAAGCCGAGTTTGAGAAAGGATCGTGAAGACCACGGGAACGCAGTTAAATATCTTATCTGTAATTAGACAGAGATAATAATTTTTAGGAAACCTGATCTCGTGTCCGATCAAGGCTTGTTAATTTTCCTTTTATAGCTAGGAAACTTCTGTTTCGTATCTGATCAGGACTGTATCAACTCGGGGTATAAATACGTATGCCCGGGGACCTTGTAAATCATCAAAAAGATCAATACAAATTCAGCGCATCGCCACCCTCTTTCAATGGGTTCTTGCTTCTCGAGCCGGGCTGCATCGGTTAAGTTCGACCTCCTGCGAGAGGGTAAGTCTCGTTACCCCGGCTACCGTATAGGCTAGGACTTCCTCGGTTAGGTCCGATATTCTAGTCGGTTCATGGTAGTCGGCTTACCACGATATATCTGTTATGTCTACGGTTGCATCAGTTAGGTTTGATCTCATAGTCTGAATAGATATATCACATCATGCGTGCATAGATTTATCAGCTTACTGAGTGTAATTTATCATCAGTTTTTGCTGCATCGGTTAGGTCCGACCTACTAAACTGTTAGTGATAAATTATTCCTGCTAGGTTGATAGATTTTATGCAAGCGTCTTATCGGGATGTATAGCCGATAAGTTATCCTATTTTACATCACGATTGCATCAGATCTATCGGCTCATCGAGGTTCTTTTATCGTTATTAATCTGTGCTGCATCAATTAAGTTTGAACTACTAGATTGATAATGATAGATTTATCCTTGTTAAGCCGATGGGTGTCCATGCAATGTTCTATCGGAGTGCCTAGCCAATATATTATCTTTTATTAGTTAAAGCCGATTGCATTGTTCAACACGTTTTTGGCACGCTACACCGTCATTGGCTTTCCAGCCGATACACGTTATATTAGTAATCGGCTAGTTTATTTACTTATATTGCTATTGGTTTCCTGGCCACATGGTCTATTTATTTTGTCCATCTATGCCATCATCTGCTTTCAGTCGATGTATAAGTGATCTAGTCCATATCGGCAATCGGCTGATGAGACGAGTCCAATTCGGTTTCTAGCCGATTGGCTCATTGATCTAATATTTTCTATCTCCTTGTCAATTGCAGGGTCAAATTGACTGGCAAGCCTACGAACCTCGAATTTTGGGACCTGCACCGGAGTTAAGCAAATCTCCTAGGCCTTCGCGTGTCTAATGCATCGAACCAGATCATCGGCTCATTCCCAACGCTGCTGGTGATTTTCGGTGTCAACAACACTCCAATTCGGGCCTAATCACCAGGCCACCCCGACTATAGCAAGGATAAAAGCCATGATCACCACTGCTGCATGTCAGTAGCACCAACAGTCGGGCGATACCCTCATACCGACCAACCGGTCAGCATCTCCAACGGCAGTCTCATCTACCTCAACGCGACGCCGAGCGGCCGGCTCCAATCAGCCACACAGGGAGTCATGCCAGACGTCACTCAGCAGCCCTAACAACAACCGGCGGCGTCAAAGCGACCGTCGGGACAACCGGGATCTCCAAGGCCAATTACGACATGACCTTCAGCAGGACATCAACGCTCGGCGCCGCGAACGAGAGGAAGGCGAGCAACGCCGACTGGAAGATGAGAACGAGCGCTTCGGCCTCCACCACGAGCGGTTTTGCCATCGTAGGCAGAGTCGTAGTCCTCATGAAGATGAAGGTGTACCGGCCTACACCCACGAGTTGCAATAAGTTGACTGGCCATCAGGCTTCAAGCCAAATGGAATTAAAAAAAAGACAGGAAGACCGACCCCGAGTCCTGGCTCGCGGTTTACACTCTGGCGGTCCGAGCGGCTGGAGGAGATCACAAAGCCATGGCTAACTACCTCCCAGTCACTCTAGCTGGCTCGGTGAGGACATGGCTAACGGGATTTCCCAAGCAATCAGTCGGCTCCTGGGGAGAACTCCGGGAACGCTTCATTGCCAATTTCCAGGGAATATACGAGAAGCCATCTTCCGAGTATGACCTATATCAGTTGCATCAAAGGAAGAACGAGTCTCTTCATGATTTAATCAAGAGGTTTTCTGAGAAGAAGAACTCAATCCCGAAAATCAAGGACAGGGTCGTCATCGCTGCCTTTCGAAAAGGAGTCAAAGACACCTCGTTCATCGCTAAATTCACTCGGAAGCCTTCCAACTCCGTCAAGGCTCTATTCAACATGGCAAACAAATATGCTGACTGGGCCGACGCTGTTGCTGAGGCCCTCGATGACAAAAAGGCATCCTGACAGAAGGAGCAGAAGGACACCAATGACGTGGCCCCGACTAAGGCTGGGAACCGCAAACGCAAATTGAATGACTTCATTGTGGCAGTCGGTCAGAAGCGTCTTCGACCTCCTACAACTGTAGATTATCAGAACAACAAGTGACATGCTCAGGGGCTCAAAAGCCCAAACGGAAGGATGGCATCCCCACTCCCAAATATCGAACAACTAAGTCGCTTTCTGATAAATATTTCCTCACTCGGCCTCGCCAATATCGCAGCCGCTTACACCTAATAGGTGTACAAGCTGCACATTTTTCTGTTTTTTCTCTTAATGATTGCAAAAGTACTTGAGTAACATAAATTCTGATCTGTGAAACTTTGCTCCATGAAAGATGAACTCAAGTCACCCAAAACGCGTGTTTGGGAAAGAGCCATGAGCCTACTCCCAACGCTAGGGGGCTATGACTAGTCGGGCAGAGTGCTTAAACGTAAGGGGTTAACTACTCAGGGAAACTAATATCAATAAGAGGAGAAACACATATTTACATATATTGTAAAATACATAAATTTTCTTCGGGTGATTGTTTTCATCATCAGATGCTACTCATCCAATATGTTTATAATGCAGGGCCAGTTCCGAATACGTGTAATAGGACCTCAGGGCTACGAGCTTATCTCCTACGCTCGAGGGTTGGACCAGTCTGCCAAGATACACTTGAAGTGCAATGCTTCAAGAATCACTTGGAATGCTCCACGAGAGCCATTGTTCGAGTACTCGCACTAGTTGGGACTCGTGTGTGGGCTAAAAACTGACCTCCGACGCCAGTCGGAGCTCGGGTACCACTCGGCTGGGTGAGGTACGCCCCATGAGGGTCACTAGCCGAATCCTACGCTAATGGTAGGTTCGGGTACCTTATTCGGTTACAACTTGGCTGGGTGAGGTACGCCCCATGAGGGTCGCCAGCTAAATCCTACGCTAATGCTAGGTTCGGGTACCTTATTCAGTTACAACTCGGCTGGGTGAGGTACGCCCCATGAGGGTCGCTAGCCGAATCCTACGCTAATGCTAGGTTCGGGTACCTTATTCGGTCACAACTCTGCTGGATGAGGTACGCCCCATGAGGGTCGCCACCCAAATCCTATGCTAATGCAAGGTTCGGGTACCTTATTCAGCTAAAAACTAACCTCCGGCACCAAACGGAGCTCGGGTACCACTCCGCTGAGTTGGGTACACCCCATAAGGGTCGCCAGCCGAATCCTATGCTAATGTGAGGTTTGGGTACCTTATTTGGCTAATATAACCGACCTCCGACACCAGTCAGGGCTCGTGTGCTACTCGGCTAGGTAGGGTATGCCCCATGAGGGTCGCTAGCCAAATCCTATGCTAATGCAAGGTTCGGGTACCTCATTTGGCCATAACTCTATTGGATAGGGTACGCCCCATGAGGGTCGCTAGCCGAATCCTATGCTAATGCAAGGTTCGGGTACCTTATTCGGCTTTACCAAAGTCGAGAAGACCTACGTTGTCAAAGCGCATCCGGGGTTCTCATGTGTCGATGTTTTACACCGGCAATATGATTATAGGGCTACTCAGCGGATCGAAACTCAGTGAATTGCAAAGGAACACAAGGAAATTTTATACTGGTTCAGACCCTCGATGTGAGGTAATACCCTACATCCAGTTGTGGTGTTATTCCTTTGAGGATTTGTGTCTGCTTCTATGAGCTCGTGCCCTCAGGAGGCGCCCTGCCTCCCCTTATATACTGGGGGACAGGAGTATAAGGTGGGAGTCCCAGCCGAATATAGCCAAGGGATCTACTCTTAGAGATACAATCTACCCGACTAGGATTGTATATTCCTTATTGTACAAGGCAAAGTCTATCGGGTGCTACTATATCTCTAATTACAAGTCTCAGCCTATCCTCTATCCGAGTGGCCCATATGCTTGTGATGAGGTACGCGGGGCCCATAGCCTCCACATCATGCACGTGTCACACTTGAGGAGGGCAAACAGATCCTGCAATATACCTACTCGGGCATCTGTGGCAACCATACTACATCCAGAACATAAGTTGGAAAGGCTTGCAAACAAGGATTCCTCTGGCTGATTACGGTTACCAACGCTGAAATACTCATCCTGACATGCGAGGGATGCCAATTTTATAGGGCTGCGCTGGGTAGGTCGGTTTAGGCTGGCTTATTTGGTAGTAGGCCAAAGATATGAGTTTCTACAATAGCACACTCAATCTGGGCCGCTCGCTGGCTGTGTTAAAATCACATTGCTGGTGCTACTCATAGAAACCGATTAAATAATCAGATATGCTTCATGCTAAGCCTACAACCGGGTGTATATATTTGGGTATCTGCATTATTTACCAGGTATTGAGGATATATCTTTATAAGGATCACAAGCTGGTCTCCATTAAAATTAGGGATGCTGGTATCTCTCAAGTACACCTGACCACATATTGGGTACAATCCAAAAGTGATACTCGCTTACATGCTTAGCCATTATTTGCCATGAGCAAAAACCATTCCAGCTGACATGACGCTGAAGAGTCTAATTTCTGGGTAGTATACTATTCAGGAAAGACTTAAAAAATTCTTTCAGCTGACATGAAACTGAAGAGTCTAATTTTCGAGTGACATACTACTTGGGAAAGACTATAAAATCATTCCGGCTGACATGATGCTGAAGAGTCTCATATACCAGTAGTACACTACTCGGGAAAACCTACAAGGTTAAAGATCTTTGACTTTATGTTTAATTGTTTCACAATTAAGCACAAAGTCGAGGGCTACACCTAATAGGTGCGCCTATTCGGTACATACTATTCATATTTCTACATGAAGCCCTTCATAGCCTCGTTGCCAGCTGACATAAAGCGGGACACGAGAGAAGAAGCACTCGGACAAAGAGTACTCGGGAGCAATGCACTCGGGAATTCTTTGCCGTGGAGGATAAGCACTCGGCATCAGCTGTGACTCAACTATGAAGGTCTCGGGGGCTACCGTGGAGGCCATGGGCCCTACGTACCTCACGAGAAGCATATAGGCCACCCGGATAGAGGATGGGCCTAGCCTTGTAATTAGGGATATAATAGGACTCGGCAGACTTAACCTTGTACGACAGGGAAAATACAGTTCTAGTCGGGCACGTTGTATTCCTAGAAGGAGATCCCTTGGTCGTAATTCGACTGGGACTCCTACTTTGTAACCCTGTCCCCCAATATATAAGGGGAGGCAGAGCGCCCCCTAAGGGCAGAAGAAGAAATCTCACCAGAGAAATCTCAAAGGCAATACACCACAACTGGACGTAGGGTATTACCTCATCTCGAGGGCTTGAACCAGTATAAATTGTTTCGTGTTCCTTTGCAATCCATAGAGTTTTGGTCCGGCGAGTAGCACTATATATTTATTGCCTATACAAAACATTGACAATATGATCGAGGGAAAATGATTTAACTTGCCTTGCTCGCTCGTGTGAGCTCTGCAACACTTCATAATAAAGGAGGTCGTCTGCGTTGGATTCTATATCAAACAAAGCATAAACAATTAAAACAGTACATGTGGGCACTAAAAACAGGGGTTAAAGTATTTTTAATGGATCTTGCATTTTTCTAGATTTAATGAAATTTGAATGGAACTTAATCGGAGCTCGTATGATATTATGAATTTTTGAAGTTCTCTGTGTATTTACTAAACAAAAATAAATCCTAAATAATTTATTGCGCATTAAACCGAAGATATTGCGTCGGATCGGGGACCGGCGCCGATAGCAGCCCCACTGGTCCAGCGACGCCGAGGAGGCGGCGCAAGTGGACACGTCACCGCGTGTGGGTGCGACGCGAGCACGCGCGAACGGCCCCATTGGCCGAGGCAGATCGGACGGCCAAGGACAAAGGCGCGCTTGCCCCGCTGGCATTGCCGCGCCGCGGCAGGGAGAGGCCGATGTCGCCGCCGGCAACCATCCGGCCCCAAAGAGCGTGGTGAGCGCGGAGGTGATGAGAAGCGAAAGATCTCACCGAGGAGCAATGACGACGGAGACAATGGCAAACGCAGCTACCAAGCGAAGGGTGCGGCGAAGCTCGGGAGGATGCGCAATTGGCGTTCCGACGGTGCAAGGCGCGATGGAGGCACGGACGAGGACAAGGGGATCCTGGCGAAGGTGTAGGAAGAGGTTAGGGCCGAAATGGCCAAGCGGATTCACAGGGATGCGCATCCGAAGGCTGGCGAAGAGCTTACCGAAGGGGAACGACGATGGCAGATGGTTCCGGCGGAAATGGACACGTGGAGGTGGGTGGCCTAGCGCTCCGTTAGTGCGGCGAAGGCGGTGGTAGCAAGAAATGAGGGCAGCGGTGGCTACAACGGCGGCGGCGCTTGGTTGGAGAACGGCGGGCGCGCGGAGGTTCGAGAGCTCAGCGCGGGGAGGTTAGAGAGTGCTAGGGGCTTCGGCGTTTGGGGGAAAAAAGGTGGAGGAGAACGGCGGAGGTTTAAATAGGCACGAGAGCGGGTGTCGATGTTTTACACTGGCAATAGAATATGGGAATTACCGTGGCGGATGAAACGGTGGATTGCAAAGGAACACAGGGAGATTTTATACTGGTTCACCCTCGATGTGAGGAATACCCTACGTCCAGTTGTGTATTATTCCTTAGGATTTGTGTTGATCTATGATCTTTGCCCTCAGGGGCGTCCTGCCTCCCCTTATATACCAGGACGGCAGGGTACAAAGATAGGAGTCCCAACCGATACGCCAAGGATCTCCTTTACAGATACAATTTACACCGACTTAAGACTGTATATTTCCTATTGTACAAAGGCAAAGTCTACCGGTTCTACCAATATCTCTAATTACAGGCTAGGCCACTCTATTCCAAGTGACCATACATGCTTTTATAGGTACTCATTACAGTTACATGGGCCACTCAGGATAGAGATGGGCCGAACCATGTGATTAAGAGATAAGGTAGCACCTGGCAGGCTGTACCTTGTATAATAAGGAAACATAGTCTTAAGTTGATAGGACTCTATCTCTAAGAAGGAATCCCTCGGTCGTATCCGACTGGATCCTTATCATGTATCCCTGTCTCCTAGATATATAAAGGGAGGCAGGCGCCCCTCAGGCAAGCACAACAAGAACAACCAGATCATCGATCTCCATATACCTCAGAGGAATAACACCTCAACTGGACGTAGGTATTACCTCACCTTGAGGCCTGAACCAGTAATAATTCTCTTGTGTTCCTCTGCAGTCCACCGAATTCACCCTCGCGAGTAGCCCCGTAGTTTATTGCCGGTGCAAAGCATCGACACTTTCCCATGTGGCGTCCCACTCGGAAGTTAGACTCCTCAGCGTCGTATCGGCTGGAAGAAATATTTATAGTCTTTCTCGAGTAGTGCACTACTCGGAAGTTAGACTCTTCAGTGTCATGTCGACTGGAATAACGTTACTCATGGCAACTGTTGGCCAAGCATGTAGGCCGAGTACCACTTTACGAAATTAAATCCATTGTGTGGTCAGGTGTACTTGAGAGATACATGCATTCTCAATTTTGATGAAGACCAGCTTGTGATCCTTCTAAGGATATATCCTCAATACCTGGTGGATAAGACATATACCCAAACACATGTGTTCAGTAATTAGGCCTTCATGAAGCATATCTGTTTACCTCATCGGTTTCTATTGGTAGCACCAGCACTGCGATTTTAACACAGTCAACGAGCGGCCCACATTTGAGCATGCTACTGTAAAAACTCATATCTTGATGGCCCAGTACCGACTGTGTAAGCCCAAGCCCATGAATCAGAAACGGCTCTATAAAAGGCAGGGAGAGAGAAAAAAGATTCCTTATCTTCTCCAATCCACCAATCGTTTCGTCTTCCAGTTTCCGCACCGAAATTTCGCCTCCCGCTCTCCTTGGGTTCGCCATTCTTCGCACTTCCCCATTAGAACTCGGGCGATTCCGCTCCTCCTCATCTATTCCAAACCTTCCGCGATATTTCCCTCAAATCTCCTCATCCCTAACCATGCCGAGGGCTTCAGATCTCGCGGATGCGTCGGATGATGTTTGGCCGACTTTGGATTGCAGGTCGGCTAAGCTGAAGCTCCTGGAGAAGCAGCTGAGGTTGCAGAGCCACGATGTCATCAACTGGTGCCCTGCTGAAGGTGAATCGGTTCCGGAGCCCCAGGACGGTGAGACCGTCGTTTTCGCCTCTTTTTTCCACCGAGGCCTTTCTCTTCCATCTTCTAAGTTCTTCCGCCAGCTTCTTGCTTTTAATGAACTCGAGTTGGTGAATCTGAATCCCAACTCAATTCTGCAAATCTGCATATTCGTGACTCTTTGTGAGTGCTTCCTAGGTGTGGAACCCATTTAAATCTTTTTAGATATTTGTTCCACATCAAGCCCCAACCCTCCAAGAGCAAAATCCAAGTGATTGGAGGGGCCGGTATCCAACTCAAGAGCGAGATGAAGAGGATCTATTTCAATATCCCTCTGAAATCTTCTCTCAAAGGCTGGCATAAGGAGTGGTTTTACTGCTCTGATCTTGAGCCAAGCCTTCCCTCTTTCATGGGTTTGCACCCGGTGATTATTGCCAAGTGGTCGTCTTTGCCCACGTCTGAAGAAATGGGGCAGGTTAACATTCTTGTTGGCAAGATTGACAAGCTAAAGAGAGCCGGGTTGACTGGTCCATGGGTGGCCAGGCGTTTGTTCACTCGGTGCATCGGGCCGCTGAAGCTGAGGTGTCACTTTGGGTAGGACTACAAGGGCAAAGGTGATCCCAGCCGGGAATACTCCGACCTGATAGACAAGTACAAGGTGACAAACATCCTGCTGGATTTCTTTGCCAGTGGGGTGATCAAAACTGAAGACACAGATCGGTCTGTGGCAGCTTATAGCCGAAAGAGGCCGCGCCCAAAGGTAACCCTTGCTGATGCTATCTTGTAGTTCATCTGTGGTGAATGCTTGCAGATATATGCCTAGATTGGCTCCAGAATGTATAAAATATATTATTGAACTGCTTGCAGTCATGTGAGGAGTTTGATGATGACTCCCGAACGTTGTCGGCCATGAAGTCCTTCTGCCGCCTAGCCCGACTCCAAGAGAGCGGGGAAGAGACCTGTTGTAGATCAAGGCAAGAAGAAAGTTATGAGGCCGAGTGCCACAGCCGGGAGTCTGAGGATAAAATACACCGCCGGTACAACCCCCAGGCTGCCGAGTCCCAGACCGGGACCAGCGCAGTCGAGCTCAGCATCATCAAGCCCAATACGAGTGCCGCTGAGTACAAGGTCAGGCCCAGCACTGCCAGGCTCAGTAACATCGAGCCCAAGAATGGCACTGTCGAGTACCCGGGCACCCCAGCCGGCTGCACCGCGAGGGGGGCCAACCAGGATAGAAACACCGCCGCCGACTACCGTGCCCTCAGGCCTAACAGCCAGTGGCTCTCCAGTGCCGGCCTCTGGATCCCCCGGACAAAGGCTTAAGTTTTCCAAGAGGTAGGTTGCTCTGGGTCTTCTAAAAATCTTGTTTGACATGGTAGCGTTTTGATATTTGACTCGTTACGCAGGAAGCGAGCTGACATTGATATCAAGGAGATAGTTCTAGCTACCACCGTTGTCAAGCCAGCCCCAGCCGAGCCAGCGCCAGCGAGCACACCTACTGAGCCGGCGACGGTCTCAGTTGCAGAAACTGAGATCGCCCCGACTGCAGGGCCGCCGACACCGACCGACTAAGGGGCGGTTGTCGAAGCTGTCGCCCCAGCCCCTGAGCCAGCCCCCGAGGCCCCGGAGGCTGTTGAGTTGAGAGCCAAAACCCTGTCGCCGTCCTTGTCGCCATCATCGTCGTCGTCATCGTCGTCATCATTGTCATCTTCGGAAAGACTAGACCTCCCGAGGCTCGAAGCCCCTCCCCGCAAGTTCCCGAGGACATTTCGTTGGTGGCCCCCGACGGAACTGCGAGGAGTTACAAGCATGACAAGGTTGTGGCAGAGAAGGAGCGTGAAGACTTGCTTCGCGCTGCAATCGCCGCGTCCTAGGGGATTAAGGTATGAATTTCGCCGTATTGGAGTCTTCATAGTCCTCCTTGCACGAGTGTTCTGACGCTTGACTCTACTTTGCACTGTTTCTCCCCCGAGCAGAAAATTGTTGACCCGCTCGAGAGGATGAACGAGTCCTAACCCGGGTTGCCCAGCTCCAAGAATTGACCAGCTCCGGCAGTAAAGACCGAATTGAGCAACGCCACCAGGGGAGGGAATCTTAGCTGAAGGGAGCCGTTAATCAGCTCAGGGACGAAAATTGGGACCAAGCCAAGAAGATTGGAAGTGAGTCCTCCGAATACGTCTTCCTGACTGAGCCCTTAGTATATTTCTCCAGCTGTGTTGTTTTCCGACTACCCAGTTGTGTCTTGACTACCATGTTGAGTACTTGACTATTCTGATGTGCAGCCCTCGAAGCCGAGCTGAAAACCAGAACAGAGGGAGAAGTCCAACTGAAGGAGGCCGAGAGAGCCAAGGCCAGGCTTGAAAAAGACAAGGCCGAGCTTAAGAAAGAGAAGGCCGACTTGAAGAAGGCCAACACCAAGCTCGAGAAGGAAAAAGCTGAACTGGAGAAGGCCAAAAGCCAAGTGGGAGGCCGACTACAAAAGTAAGTCTCCGCTCTAACAATGATCTTAACCAATCCATTAAGTACTCTGTCTGCAATTTTGCCTAACAAGTTTACTGGTCGGTGAACCCGGGCAGCTGCTAGAGCCAATGCCCAAATCCAGTTTCAGGCATTCGCAGAGGAGATAAAGGTTGTCAAGGAGTCACAGGAGATCCGTGAAAGGCTCCTTGATGTGATGGATCCTTCATTATGTGGGAACCAGCTCCAACATGGTGTCTCAGGTGCAGGCGCACCTTAACGAAGCACCGAGTATCCTGAAGAGGTACTCGGATGAGTGTACTATTGTCGGCGTGGCCCAGACCCTGGCGATGACCAAGTCAATCCACCCCAAGGTGGATATTGAAGCCATCGGAGAGAGGTTCACCGAGGAGATGACACCTGAGGAGGCACTGGAGCTGATAGCCAAGGCGAGGCCGACTGCAAAGGTGATCACCCGAGACCTGGGTATGTAAGAACAGTCCATCATGCAGTCGGTGTATATGAGTTTTTGTAAAGACATGTGTAAATATATGTGCAATGCCGCCAAGCTCTGAATTATTACTTAGTTGTCATTAGCTTTACACGACTATATAATCTGCGCCGAGTTGGTCTATAAGAACTTAATAAAATCGTTCACCGCAGAAAGCTGTACTCGGGCAAACATAACAGAGCCGTTGCAAAACTTCATAACTTAAGTAAAATAGGCTCGTATATTATTGACAAAGCACATATAATACATGCAGCCCCCGACTCACTACTCGGTTGAGACAAGCGGCGTAGTGAGTCAGAGAAAAACTGTACACATGGAAAGTATAAAACTCAGGTATAGAAAGGACATAGCTGTTCTATATTCCATGAGTTGCTGATGAGGGCACCGTCTTCGGTCTTCAGTCAGTAGGCGCTTCTGGCCACGTGACCTCGGCTATAATGAACGGCCCTTCCCATATTGGGGATAGTTTATGCCTGTCTTTGGTGGTTTGTATTTTTCTCAAGATGATATCTCCGACCAAAAAGACACGGCCACGGACATTGCGATTGTGGTAGCGACGCAGGCCTTGAAGATACCTCGCCGACTGGATTATTGCGATGTCCCTTGCTTCTTCCAACTGATCTAGTTCGACCAATCGGGTATTGTTTGAGGTGTCTTCTGAGTAAGCCCGAACTCGCAGAGAGCCGAACTCTAACTCGGTTGGTAGCATAGCATCGGCACCGTAGACCAGAAAGAAAGGGGATTGCCCTGTTGCCCGACTAACTATGTTCTAAGGAGACCAAGAGAACATATGGGAGCTCTTGTACCCACCGGCCCGCGTATGGTTGTAGTCGGTCGAATATCCTGGCCTTGATACCTTGTAAGACCATATCATTGGCGCGTTCAACCTGCCCATTGCTCCGCGGGTGTGCCACAGACGCATAGCAGATCTTGATGCCGAAGTCGTCACAGAAATCTTGAAACACGCTGCCCGTGAACTGAGTACAGTTGTCCGTGATGATGCGGTTAGGGACCCCGAATCGGTATAATATACTCATAATGAAGTCCTTTGCTCGTGCCGTTGTTATGGTAGCAACGGGTTTTTTCTCAATCCACTTCGTGAATTTATCCACTGTGACGAACAAGTGTGTGAACCCTCCTAGCGCTTTCTTGAAAGGCCCGACCATGTCAAGCCCCCATACTGCAAAGGGCCAAGAGATTAGGATTGTTTGGAGTTCTTGGGCTGGAAGATTGGTTTGTCTTGCGTAGACTGGCAACCCTTGCATGTGCGAACAATGTCTTTGGCGTCTGTTACTGCTGTTGGCTAGAAGAATCCCTGCCGGTAAGCCTTTTCGACTAACGTCCTGGATGCAGCATGGTTGCCACATATTCCTGAGTGGATCGAGTGCAAAATCTGCTTGCCCTCCTCGGTGGTGACGCAGCGCATGAGGACACTGGATGCACTTCTTTGGTACAGGTCTTCTCCGATGACTAGGAAACTCTTGCTTCGACGTTTAATTTGTTCGGCTTGACTGCGATCTTCTAGGAGTTCGTCGTCCAAGAGGAATTTGAGAACATGAGTCCGCCAGTCTTGACATATGTTCAGTACTTCGTCTATTGCCGGGGTAGGTTCACCTCCTGACTACTCTGGCACTGGTTTCTTCTTGACTGATAGCTCCATAAGTTGCTCGACAAAGATCCCTGTTGGGACCGGTTCTCGCTTGGATCCCATGTTTGCCAATTCGTCTGCAGCTTCATTGTATTGTCGTAGGAGATGTGTTATCTCCAGCCCGTCGAACTTGTTTTCCAACTTCCGGACCTCCTGACAGTACGCTGCCATTGTGTCGTTGAGACAAGTCCAGTCTTTCATGACTTGGTTCACCACGAGTTGAGAATCTCCTCGCACAACCAGTCGGCGGATGCCGAGTGATATAGCAATGCGGAGCCCGTTGATAAGTGCCTCATACTCAGCGACGTTGTGGGAAGCCGGGAAGTGGATCTGGAGAACGTACTTGAGTTTTTCGCCGGTACGGGATGTCAGTACAACACCGGCG
The DNA here is from genome assembly GCA_003991445.1 of Oryza meyeriana var. granulata. Taxonomy (NCBI): domain Eukaryota; kingdom Viridiplantae; phylum Streptophyta; class Magnoliopsida; order Poales; family Poaceae; genus Oryza; species Oryza meyeriana. The sequence goes on along the minus strand of RYFJ01000374.1, from coordinate 8,116 downwards.
ATCCGTAGAGAACCGTCGAAGTACATTGTCCAGTACTCTAGCTTCGCTGTTGATGTAGGAATTTGAACTTCTGTCCACTCGGCCACGAAGTCGGCTAGAGCTTGTGATTTGATAGCTGTCCGTGGCTGAAAGGTGATGTCGAACGCCATCAACTTGAGCGCCCATTTAGCGATTCAGCCGGTGGCCCCACGATTATGCAGGACGTCCCCGAGTGGATACGATGTGACCACCATGACTTGATGTGCTTGGAAATAGTGCACCAGCTTCCGGACAGTGATGAGTAGGCCGTACCACAGCTTCTGGACCTGCGGATATCTCATCTTCGAGTCAGCAAGGACCTCGCTGACAAAGTAGACTGGCCATTGAATCTTTTGTATGTGACCCTGTTCAGATAGCTCAACCACCAGCATCATGCTGACTACCTGAGTGGTTGCCGTGAGATACAGCGTTAATGGTTCTTGGGGCATTGGGGACGCCAACATGGGTGGTGATGTGAGAAATTTTTTGAAGTCTTCAAAGGCTTGCTGGGCCTTTGGGAGTCCATTGGAAATTGTCTGCTTTCTTCAATAGCTTGAAAAAGGGCATGCCCCGTTCACCTAGCCGGGAAATAAACCAGCTGAGTGCCGCCATGCAGCCTGTCAGCTTCTGGATGTCCTTCTGGCTAGTCGGGGGTGCCATGTTCATGATTGCGTTGACTTTCTCCGAGTTGGCTTCGATGCCGCGACACGAGACGATGAAGCCGGATAGCTTTTCGGATGGCACCCCGAATGCGTACTTTTCTAGGTTCAACTTCATCTTGAATCTTCGAAGATTTTGGAAGGTTTCTTCTAGGTCAGCGATGAGGTCTTCTTTGGACTTGGTCTTGATCACCACGTCGTCGACGTAGGCCTCCATGTTGTGCCTGATCTGAGTGTGTAGACACCGCTGAATGCCCGTTGATACATTGCTCCAGCGTTTTTCAAACCGAACGGCATAGTGATGTAGCAGTACACTCCAAACGGCGTGATAAAAGACGTCTTTAGGCAGTCCTCCTCCTTGAGGCTGATTTGGTGGTATCCCGAGTAACAGTCGAGAAAGCTAAGAAGTTCGCACCCTGCGGTTAAATCCACCACCTGATCTATTCTGGGTAGACCAAATGGATACTTGGGGCACGCCTTGTTGAGATCGGTGTAGTCGACGCACATGCGCCATTTACCGTTTTTCTTCCGGACCAGGACTGGGTTTGCCAGCCAATCCGGGTGATAGACCTCTTTGATGGACCCGGCTGCAAGAAGCTTGGCTATCTCCTCCCAGATAGCATCTTTACGGTCTTGTGCGAAGCGCTGTAGCCGTTGCTTGACTGGCTTGGCGTCTCTCTTGACGTTGAGGGCGTGCTCGATCACCTCCCTTGGTACGCCCGGCATGTCAAACGGTTTCCACTTGAAGATATCCTTGTTGGCTTGGAGGAAGGTGACGAGCGCGTCTTCCTATTTGGGGTCGAGTCCGGCCCCGACTAGGGCAGTCTTGGAGGGATCGGAAGGGTCCAAGGGGATCTTCTTCATGTCGGAGTCCGCTGAAATTCCCAACTTCGCTGCTTTTTTGGCCGGAACTTGGTCATCCTCGACTTCGGTTGTGATGGCTTGCCGAATGCTGTTGCGTCTGACTGCCGCCTCTTGTGATTGAGCCAACTCGCAGCTCTCCTTATCGTAGGTGAAGGCTTGCTTGATGTCTCTGCGGAGGGAGAGAACTCCTGCTGGCCCAGGCATTTTGAGCACCATGTAGGAATAGTGCTGTATCGCCATGAATTTGGCGAGCGTCGATCGTCCGAGTATCGCATGGTACGCGTCTCGAAGTCGGCGACCTCGAAGCAGATGTTTTCTGTGTGGAAGTTATCCCGCATGCCGAAGGTGACCGGCAAGGTTATCTGCCCGAGGGGTGTTGAAGACAAGCCAAGAATTGTCCCGTGGAAGGGCGCAGTACTCGACCGCAGTTCTGAACGAGGGATTTTCATCTCATCTAGGGTTTTGGCGAAGAGGATATTGAGCGCGCTGCCTCCGTCTATGAGGGCCTTCTTCAGCTTGATATTCTTGACGACCGGGTCCAGGACGAGTGGGTAGCGTCCCGGGTGTGAGACCCGATCGGGGTGATCTGCACGGTCGAATGTGATGGGTGCTTCTGACCAACGCAAATATCGGGGGGCATCTGTTGTAGAGACCGCATTGACTTTGCGTGCTATAAGCTTCTGCTTCCGTTTGGATTCGTACGTGGACGGCCCTCCGAAGATGTGGTTGAGCTCAGCCTGGGGATCTTGAAAATCATCGGCCGGGCCTAAGTCTAGCTTGTTTTGTCCTTGTCGGCGCCAGATGATGAAGTCTGCTCGGAGGCAAACTTCTTGACCATGAAGCAATCCTTGGCCATGTGCTTGCCCTTGGGATGGAAGGGGCAAGGCCTGTTCATAACCATCTGGTATTCGTTGTTCATTGGGGGCCGCGACCGAGTGTGCTCCACGTTGGCCACCTCGTTGTCCGACTTCTGCTGGCGGCTATCGGACTTGTTCTGTGATGGCTCATTGTCAACTTTTGCCTTTTGGTCTTTTTCCCGGGACTCTTTCTTCTCGTCAAGGGCCTCTGCGACTGCCTCGGCCGAGTCGGCGTATTTGTTTGCCATATCGAAGAGAGCCCTGACAGTGGCTGGAGGCTTTCGAGTGAATTTTACGATGAAAGGGGCGTCCTTTACTCCCTTGCGGAAGGCAGCGATGACGACCTCGTCCTTGATCATTGGGATTTGGTTGCGTTTCTCGGAGAACCTCTTGATAAATTCGTGCAGAGACTCGTTCTTCCTCTGGTGTAGTTGGTATAGATTGTGCTCGGAAGATGGCCTCTCATAGGTCCCCTGAAAGTTAGCGATGAACCGCTCCCTGAGTTCTCCCCACGAACCGATCGACCGCCTCAGGAGCCCTATTAACCATGTCCTCGCTGAGTCGGCCAGGGTGACTGGGAGGTAGTTAGCCATGGCTTTGTAGCCACCTCCAACAGCTCAGATTGCCAGAGTATATACGGTGAGCCAGGATTCGGGGTTGGTTTTGCCATCGTATTTCTCGATCCCCGAGGCTTGAAAGCCCGATGGCCAGTCGACGTCTTGTAGCTCGGTGGGTGAAAGCTGGAACGCCTTTGTCTTCGTGAGGGCTTCGGCTCCAATCACGACGGTTGAACCGCTCGTGGTGGAGCCGAAGCGCTCATCGCTCGTCCTCCAGGGCGCGTGCTCCATCCTCTTCGCATTGACAAGCGCCGGGCGTTAATGTCTTGTCGGAGTCGCGTTTGTAGATGAACCTCAAGAGGTCCTAGTTGAACCGACAATTGTTCTGGTGACATCGCTGATTGTTGTTGTTGGTGTTGCCGAGTGATGTCTGCCATGACTCCTCGTGTGGCTGACTGAGCCGGCCGCCCGCGTCGCGTTGATGGCGGACGAGACTGCCGCTGAAAACCCGCACCGATTGATCAATGGTATAAGTGTTTCGCCCGACTACTAGTGTTGCTGACATGCGCAGCTGTGATCACAGCTTTAATCTTGCGCGATAGAGCGGGGTGGCCTGGTGATCAGGCCCGAGCTGGAGTGTATCCAGCAGGGTTGCAGCAGCCACGACGTTCTGTTGTGGCGCTGCATGAAAGACGTCGTGGTTGCCGACTCTAGTCTGGAGGATCTATTGCTGAGCGGTTCGCCCAGCCTTGCGTAGCTCGTCGTTGCGAGCCTCGCGGTCGCCTCCTCCTTGTCGTAGTCGCGCGTGCCTCTCTCTTGTTGCTCCTCTTGTAGTCGAACGCTACCTTTTTGTGGAGGGGTTGAAGCCATGAAGATCTCGCGGGACAGAAGGAAACTCGCCAGACTGGTGTCTGAACTGGTGTTCAAACCGCTGTCCGACTTGGAGTCGGAATCCGAGTAATTGATCGGAGTAAGGATGACTCCAACCTCCCTAGATCCAATCTCCCGGAGCGGCTCTGGCCATGTCCAAACTGAATTTGCAGGGGATCGGGTCTGCCGCGTGAGATGTAGATTCCATGCGTCGCCGAGTCTATGAGGAAGTTGACGATCTCTCCCCTCTTAGCTCGACCCATGCCAGCTCAAAGGCCGAGCTCGATCGGATGCCGAGCTAAAGAGAGAGTTGTCCCAAGACCAGGACAAGTGGTAGATTGCCGCCAGCAGCAAACGCGACGAGGGTTGGCCGCAGCGTGTTGGACCGACTGACACGGGAGTTGGCTGGTTCCTCGGCCGGTTGGATTGGATCTGCGTCGGCCAAGGTAAGGTTGGCCGAACATGTCGGTGACGAAGCGAGGCTTCCGAAGAGACTATATCTCCGGGAGAGATTTTGTCACCGTCGACTCCTGTTGTTGGATCCATCAAGCTTGTAGATGTAGATTTCGCCGAGCCCCTACCTGGTGCGCCAACTGTCGATGTTTTACACCGGCAATATGAATATGGGACTACCCGGCGGATGGAAACTCGGTGGATTGCAAAGGAACACAGGGAGATTTTATACTGGTTCAGGCCCTCGATGTGAGGTAATACCCTACGTCCATGGGTTATTGAAACCTTTGAAGATTGTGTTGATCTATATCTCTGCACCAGACCCTCGGGGCGCCCTGCCTCCCCTTAATACCGGGGGATAGGGGTACAAGATAGGAGTCCCAACCGGATACGGCTAAGGGATCTCCTTTTAGAAGATACAATTTACCCGACTTAAGACTGTATATTCTTATTGACAAGGCAAAGTTGCCGGGTTCAAATCATATCTCTAATTACAAGGCTACACTCATCCTCTATCCGAGTGGCTCATATGCTTGTGATGAGGTACCCGGGGCCCATGGCCACCACAGCGGGAGATCATGGCCGAGGTGGCCGAATTTTGCGAAAACGGGGATGCGGCGGCCGCTGGAAGATGGGCGAGATTCTCTCACGGGGGTGGGCGAGTGTCACACCCTAAATTTTTTTCCCCTTAAATAGAGCCACACAAAAATAATACCTAAGAAAATGTCCCAAGAAAATAATTTAAATTGGCCAAATGAATTAATTAAATGAGAAAATGCAAAATAATAAATTACTGTGGCTGGGAATATTTTCTTATATTCCTTTTGCCAAAATATGTTAACAGGATTTTTATTGGAATTTTTAGAGCATAGGAAGTATTTTTAATAAATCGAAAACCATTATCGGAATTAAATTGCACTAGAAAACATTTTCCTTTTCTTTTCTTTGCTCTTTTTCCTTTTCTTTTCTCCCCCCTCCCGCTAGGCCGCCGACCCAGCACTGTGCCAGCCTCCGCCTGCGGCCCGCATGTGCGCGCTGTCTTGTGGAGCCTACCTGTCGGCCGCTTGCCCCGCTCCCTCTCTCGCCGACCCGTGGGGCCCACCCGTCAGACCCAGCCGCCTCGCTCTCGCCGCTATAGCTCCCGTTGACAGGCTAGGCCCACCTATCAGCTCCTTCGTCTTCCTCCATCCGGATAGGGCGGAGGGGAAATTTCTCCTCTGCCGTTCGATCGGCGCCTCGCCTCGATTCCCTGCGCACTCGTCCTTGGTTCAAACGGCGGTGGACTTGGTCCTCGCCATCTCCCCCACGATCTCCGGCGCCGCCACCCACTCTCACGCGAGAATCACGCGCACGACGCCACGGCCGTTGCCCTCAAGCCCACGAAAATGGTACTGCTACGGCCACGATCTCGCCCACCCAAGTTCTTAAAAACCTTTGCCGTCCCCTCCTCTTTCTTTCCCCTCTAACGCCGACACTTCCCGAGCTCCCTAGCACCCCTGCACCACATGATCCAGAGCCGCCGGCGCTCTGCCGTGTCCAATCATCTGTCGCCGCCACTAGTACCACCACAACCATATGCTCGCCACACCAGCTCTGCTGCACTCGTGCAAAGCCAGGCTGCCGCATCCGTGGCCTCACGCCGTCGGAGGTCCGTTCGCCGTCGTCCTCCTCGGTAGGTCCGTTCCGCCGGCTTTTGGGCTGCGCCTCTCCCATCAATTCACTCGGCCATTTCGGCCCTAATTCCTATCTACATCTTCGCCAGGACCCCCTCAACCTCGTCCGTGCCTCCGTCGCTAGAGATCTTCGCCAGAACGCCGTCTATGTCGTCGTCCCGTACCTCAGCCGCCGCCTACCGCCTCTGTTCACCGCTGTTCGCTGCTTTCTGGTCGTCGCAACCCCTTGGTGAGCACCCCCTCGTCTTCCTCTCCATCCGCAGCTCACCGCCATTCTCCGGGGGCCGGGGGGCCAGATGTGTGGCGACCATCGGCCGCTCGCCCCCGCCGCGGCGCAGCCGCGCCGGCGGGGCAAGCCCTCTTTCGTCCGGGGCCGTCCGATCAGCCTCTGGGCAGATCTGGACCAGCCACATGGCACCCCTGCGGGCAACCGCTTCCTGCATGTCGGCACCACCTGGGCGCCTGCGTCGCCCGTCGGCCGCCGTGGCTACCGCGTGGCAGCCACGTGCCATTCCCTGCTGGGCCACGTGGACTTGGTCCACCGTGCGCCGCCCCCAGGGTCACTGGTCAGTGGGCCCGCCTGTCGCCAGCTCCCCGGTCCGTGACGCAATAATTCATCTTAATTGCGTAATTAAATCGCTTAATGATTGATTTACATTGGATAATCACAGTAAAACTTCAAAAATTCATAACTAATTCATCTGAATTCCGATTAATCCCATTCAAATTTTATTAAATCCAAAAAAATGCCAAGAATTCATTAAAAATATTTTTAACTCATGTTTGACTACCCACATGTACTGTTTTTAATTGTTTGTGCATTGTCCGTTATAGAATCACGCGACGCAGTCAACCCTCCCGTTTACTACGAAGTTATAACCGGAGTACCGTCGACCGAGCAAGGCAAGTCACACCTGTAATTTTGATCATTTTTACCTACCTTTTTGCTAAAATGCTTTGTTTATTTAAATAAATCTGCATGTTTTATTATTTCATGTGGTGTGGATTATAACTTTTATATAGATAAGACTATGCCTTAGTATTTGAACCTTGTCCCTTGTCACCTGGGTAACAACATGATTAGAATACTATTCTTAGGATGCTTAGCCATGCTTAGAAACTATTAGTTCACCTGGGAAAATATTAACATTTACATTCTTGGTTCAACTCAATATCGGAAAATAGAGCTTTGTATATATTAATGTTAAATTACTAAAATTTGACCTAAATGGTGGGCTATGGGTGCATGGTTTTGTTGGTCGCACCCATGGCAATTAAGGACCGGTTTGTGGGAACCCCTTGGGCAAATACTCGTACATTTCACAAGCCAGCATGGGCAACGGCTGGGCTTATAGCGTCTCTTCTCCCTCTCCTAGGCACCGATGGTGAGAATGGGCGTGATGGAGTTGGGTCGGCCCGGGGATGGGTTGATCGGCTTCCAGATCCATTGTAGCGCAAGGGGGGTAGCCTAGCCAATATGGTGTGCCCTGTCGGCAGGTGCAACCTCAGCGTTGTGTGGATGGTTGGGGAGAGGTTGCGTGAATGGTCCTGTCACAGCCTCTCGCGGGGTGTCGTGGTGACATGTCGGCGCACGGAAACGTGTGTGGGGCTGTGTCTTGTGGGTACAGTTGTACACCTCTGATCAGAGTTAAATCTATTCAAATAGCCACACCCGCGGTTATGGGCATGTTGGTCAAGACTCACCATGATTAGTGTCACCCTCACTTAATCAGCTTGATTTAATGGAACTGGTGTAGTTCAGGTGGATGGTTGGGCCTGGTTAACGTGGTGTAATGTTGATCAGTAGAGGGTTAATATTGTTCAATAATCAACCCTTTTAACCGTTTGATGAACTATACTACTGTTTACAACTGCTTTATGCTAAATAATCTCTAGCCTATCCTTGCCCCTATGCATTGAACAATATTTGTGGGGGTGTGATTTGCTGAGTACTGTGGGTTACTCAGTCTTGCTCCTTTCCCCCTCTCAGTGGTGGAGTACCTGTCCGACGAGGACCGTCATGAGGACTAGGCTAGAAATCCACCATCAAGATGCATGTGGATTGAAGCCTCCGCTTAACTAGCTGTTATAGGCCTTAATTATTTTTTATCACTGCATTAATGTAAATAATTTTATTCTGTTTGTAAGACTCCACTCTAGTACTG